>VZRX01009165.1:116277-186035 GCA_013398075.1 Notiomystis cincta | reverse complement strand
CCCCCCCCCCCCCCTCCATCGCTTTCCTCCCTTTCTTTCTACGTTAGTCGTTGCTTATGTAGGGCATCCGCGGCACCGTGTCTCCTGACGCCCTGCACTAATGTGCTCGTTACGGCAGTGAAGTCATGGGCCAGGGAGAAGGAGGGGGAGGAAGAGGAGGAAGAAGATGAAGGGGCCCGGGGACCCGCGGGCGGGGGCAGCGCCCGGCCCTGCGCGGAGCCCGGGCCCTGGGGCGGCTCCGAGCGACGGCTGCTGCGTGTTTCTGTGTGTCTGTGCTACGTGTGTATGTCTGTGTGTGTGTCTGTGTGTGTGTGTGTGCGGAGGGGCGTGCGGGGTGTGTGTTCTTCCTTTGAAGCCACCGTCTGCGAAATCTGCGCTCGAGGAGCGGGCGGAGGGGGTGGGGAGGGGAGCCGCGATGTGCGCTGTGATGTTTCGTTGATCTATATTTAATGGCTGAAAGGAGAGATGCTTTTCTTTCCTTTACCCTTACCTTACTCTTATTCTGGTGTGTAATGTGCTTTCATCGATCGGTCAAATCGTAGCTTCAGCTGAATCAAGTCACCACAGAGGAAGGAGGTGCAGCGGCACAGGCAGTACATGTAATACACAAATTCATCTGGCCGGGGATCTTAGAGAAAAATGAAAAAAACCCTGAAGAGGGATAATTTTAGAAACCATGTTAAATTTCCCCTGGAGGGACTGCGAGCACGAATACATGGAATAGTGTAATACAGTATCTTGTGCAGTTACATTTTCTTACACTTTGTTAGGGTGTGCGTCGTTTGGATTCAGGGTGTCACCGTTAACCCTATGCATTACAGGGAAAAAAAATTCCAAAACTTGGAAGAAATGTTTAGAAATGAGTAGGCTCCTTTATTGAATACCCAGCTCGTAACTTTATTGGCTGTAGTAACTGATATCTGTGCCCCTTAAAACATGTGTGCCTTTTTATTGGCAATAACAAGGTACAGTAAAAACTTCACATTGCAGGTTTATTTTCAAAGTCTTTAGATGTAGCCCATATGTAAAGTGAAAACAGTGAGTCAGCCTGAGCTCTGCTGTGTAGCAAACCTCTCCATAGGGTACGTCAAGACTTACGTACCTCAAGACAGAGAGAGGACAACCCAGAATTATATAGAGTTTATGTAAGTCTGTTGTGTCTTTCGCAAAACCAAGAGAGGGAAAAAAATCTTTGTCATTCCGTACTTAAGGATATATTCATCCTGTCTTAAAAAAAATTAACTGATTATATAACTCATGTAGGCTGGGTTTATCTTTTTCAGACAGCCTAGTTAGTTGGCCAGTGTATAAATGATGTGTCATGAAGGGGTTAAGGGCAGGTCTCCAGAGAAAGCTGCTGTACATCCTACTTGTGGGCCTCTGAGACTCAAGTGGCATTAGGGCTTTTGTTGCCTTTACACAGGTTATCTGGGGAGGAGCACCAACACTGTACCCAAACCACCTAGAAAGACTGTGATATTTAAGCAAAACATTGTAGGACGATCAAATAGCCTCGTAAGACTAATTTCTGAGCCAAGTTGGGGAAGCTGTCTCATTTTGGTCTGTGAATGACCGGATCCTTTGGGAGCCCTGACTGACTATCAGCTGCAAAACTGCAGAGAACTTGCGATCGATCATCGTCATTAGTAAGAAGTTGATTAATAGCTCGGGACTGGGTTGAATGTGATTATGTTGAATGTTGCAGTTCCAAAAGAGGAGATCGCATCTTGATCACGTTGTTCAGAGATGGTTTTTGCAGTCTGTTATATAAGAGAGGCTTGGGAAAAAAAAGGAGTATCGGGCTGTGCTATGTATATGTACGGAGGGAAATACCCCCCTAAGCAGGAAGCAAAGTATTTATTTCCAAATGCCAGTTGCATGACTTTTTGTGGATTGTAAGAAAGATGCTTTTGGGAGAGGACTACAGCTACAGTGCTCCAGTTCTGTTTGTCAGGTGCCTTAATAGATGCTAAAAACATTAAATAGCTCATCGGTGACACAAGCCTCTGACTTTTGCTGTGGGTTTTTTTTTCATAACAATACTAAAATAATTTCATCCTGAACTCCAACAGACAGTTACATAAAATAGAAATAGTAGCAACTAAAAAAAAAAAAGGTTTTTGCATAATTCTGATTTGCATAATTTACCTTTGCTGATGGATGGTATCAATTTAATAGCTATGGTTTGGTGTTGAGTATTTATTGCTCAAGACACGTGTAAAATCAACTTATGCTACAAAGGAAGTCCTAGAGTAGTTTATTTTAAGGGTTTTAAGAAAAGCCTATTTAGGTAGGGGTGTAGATTGGCATGTAAATGGAGCAGATAACAGAATCAGCGGAACTCATGAGTGTTAAATTTTGCACTAAATTTCAGATACATTTTCTATTTCATGGTTCAGTGTGATATGATTTTTAGAGCCGATCACTTGTGGAAATTCCAGCATGTCTTTGTTAGGATTTCAAGCATATGTTTCTATCCTAGAAGCAACTGTTTTGAGGAGTATCAGCAAGATAAGGAAAATGCATTATTACAGTACTCTTCACTTAAATAAGGACCAGTGGTTTTGATGCTTATTGATTGTGCTTGTAAGTCATGAAGAGTTTGATATTTGAAGTTACAGCGGAGGTTTGACAAAAATGAAAGTGATTGTTTTTCCTCTTTGAAGGTCTCAGTAAGATCTTATTAGAGGATGAATTTTGGATGCTTATTTAACTGCACAATATTAAGTTTAGTAGTAGAATTATTAATAACATACAGGTAAACAACAGACTTTAATAGAGGGAGCAATTTTTAATATGGCAAATTTGTTTCTTAAGTGACAGAATGACTCTCAAATAGGACAAAACCACATTTGCTCTTAAAGAAGAGATTGTTTTCATCATGACAGAAGATATTATACCAGGCAAAACATTATATTTCTGACCTTTTTTTAATGGAGGCATGGTGGGAAAAGTAATTTATCTCATATGAATAGGAAGTCTCCATGCAGGACAGGTATGTAGTCCTCTGCCCACACACTGCAAAACCACATGACCCTTTAGCTAAATAGCTCCTTGGTACTTAGGCTCACCTGGAAAGAAATCTAAATGCAGCATGATACACTGAAACAATTTCTTCTATCCCCTTGGGATGTGCTAACTTTGTGTAGTGAATGGGTTGTAAAAGCAGATTGCCTGACCAGATTGTCTGGCATTATGCTGGACAAAATTTAAATTCAATAGTATTGAAAAGGAAATATGGTATCTGTATGTAAACCAGTTGCCATGTTAATAGATTTTTTTTTCTTATATAAACTGCCAGTTTAGTCTAGAACTAAGAAACAGAGAAACATTTCATTATCTATGAGAGCAAACATTTAATATTTGTTTAAATTGCTCTTGGCATTGTAACTTCTAGTGCATCCTACTGGCTTTTAATCTGCCTATTCTACTTTACAAAATTCTATTATAGTAATAAGCAATAACTTCAAGACACATAAAGCATGGGACAGAATGTACCATCTTGTTCTTTTGGTTGCTGCCTGTTTTATTTAAGCTTCTGGAATAAAATCCCAAAACCCACCCAACCTAGACCCCCACAAGAAACCCCCCAGGTTTCTAGTGAAACTTTGAAACTTTGTACCTCTCAGAGACGCCAAAACAGCGTTAGCATTCTAAAATTCGTATATAAAATTCATATATAAAATAACCATGTTTCATATTACAGTTTGTTTTGGTTTATTGTGTTAATCATAATAATTCTACTATATAATGAACCATTATTTTCCATTTGTTTTAATTCCTTTTAAGAAGCCAAAAATATGTAGAGTTTGACTTGTAGCTTCCAAAATCAAGAATATCTGAGACCAAAAGGGCTTTACATAAAATATTCTCTAGGGGAGGATTTTGGATTTTCCTCTCCTATGTTTTTGATGTTTTTGTCTTCCACTCTTTTTTCCTTGCCAAATTTACAATTGATTTCTTCATCTCCCAAAAATCTTCACATTACAGCAACTCCCTTTTGGTCAAGAAAATTACTTTTGGAAACTGACAATGCAACTTAAATTTGCCTGCTTAATGTAACATAAACATCTTTTTTTAGCCATGGGTACATTCTTGTGTTCAAAAACTGTCAGGTGTTATTCAATTAAGTAGCCAAAATATCCCTTTAAGGGTGAATTTTTGAAGGGAGCTAAATGAAATAAACAGGTAGTGCAAATATATATTCTGGAGGGATTCCTGATTGTTTTAAACCCACTGAATAAGACTTAACCCTTACATATTCATTTATATCAGATTTATAATTAGATAGTTTCATTCAAATTATTAAGATGCTTGGGCAGGTAATTAGAAATAAGTTGCAGCCTGGTGGCAGAAAATTCCTGTACCTTTTAGCTCCACTAGGATGACTAAAGATTGTAGTCTTCATCCTGTACAAATATATGCTTTCCATCAGAACCAGCAAGCAGTTTGGAAGGGTGACTGGCAAGGATGATCTGAGAGGTAACTCAAGGCTCCAGAGAGTGAGTTTCAGGGTATTTTAATTCCTGCTTCCCAAGAGAGTTCTACAATTTTTGAAGCTGGATATCTGAAAGGCAAGAAATCACGCACTGAATGTTGAAAACAGAACATGTGAACCTTTTAGGTTTTCTTCACAGTTTTCCACCAAAATGCTGGAATTAATGAGTATGTGTGTTTCTGATATGCTAGCTGATCTGTAGGTGGCTTTGGAAGTGTTACTGTTTGTTTGTATTTTTTAATATATACATTCTTTTAGATTTATGTGAGCAAAGAGTTTAACTTCTCTGAAGATGACATACACGAATCAAATCTTGGCATGTTGTAGTTAGCTGGGAGGTAACCAGGTTTCTTTGAAAGCAGGTTGATGTTGTCCTGGTCAAATTTGCTTGTTCAGAAATAATCATTCTTCTTGACAAGAGGTTGACTGTTACTTTACCTTTGTGGCATATGGGAAGGCAAAAGCATTTTTATGCTCTTTTTTTTTCATGAAAAATGTCACAACATTAGATATGGATGTTCATATTCAGTGAAAAGCAGAGTGAGAAGGCAGGTTAGGTTGGAGAATGGTTATCTAAGGAAAGAACAGCTTAAAGATTTTCAGCAATGTAAATGGCTCTGGATTAAACATGTAAATCTTGCCTGTACAAACCTTGTTGGTGTCTTGTATGCCAGAATTTGTAGAGTCAGTTCTTTAAATAAGCAGATACTTGGAGACATTCATAACACCATCACTTTCTCACATTTCTTATGCCAATCAAACTTCAGGACAGCTTTTGAACATGCTTAGTGGCATCATCTAATTTGTGCAGGGTGATACGTAGTAGGTGAGATTCTGTATGATCAAGAAGTTGAAGTCTCACAGAAAGTTAGAGTTGGGGCTGCAAAACACTGTATGTGCTAAATACAGAGTGGTATATCTACTGAATTCTTGCAAATAGAAATCTAGGTTGGTCTGTAAGCATTTTGACAAATTTTAACAAAAAGATTATTCATATTTGATACTTTCTGAGTGCTTCTGATGAAGCACCTGTATCCCTGATCACCACATGATGGTAACCTGAACCTTCAGTTCAGTGCCTAACCTCATCTGACCTAGTGTGCTTAGAAGTTCAGTGACTAGAACAAAAAAAGTTCTGGGTATCTTAAAAGTTTGTGTTTTAATGAAGGAGGTTGACAGTAATTGATGAATCGTGGAATTCTTGCTGCAAATGATTTTGCAGCCTGAGTTACAAGAATAATGTGATTTTATATGTGGATTTCCACTGCAGTGCTGATGTATGTCATCTGATGTTACAGGGCAAAAGTTGGAAGTGTGATAGTGCATGCCTTCTTTATAACTGTCAAAAATATAGAATGCATTCTCAAAATTTTCATTACAATTCAAGCCACAGAAGACTGTTGGCTTGTTTCCCTTACATCTGACGTTTAACCTTCCCAACAGAAGGATTTTGACTAACAGGGTTGAAAGTCCTGCCCTGCTTAGGGATCACCAGGTTAAATCCAGATGTCTCTCAGCTATGTCTGTGTGATTTTCAGATGACAAAGTTTGGCCCATTCTGGGGGAAAAAGAAGGGGTTGTAATCTACCACGAATCTCAAGGTTTAACTGCTACACATACATTCATTTTACTGGTGACTTACAGCATCCTATAGTTGAGTACACAGGAGATAGGCTACTCCAATTCCTCTTTTTCTGCCATAATAAACATGATAGTCCCTTACAGATTTTATAGGCTCACTAGTACGTATTTTTGGTTGAAAGTGTTTCTGACAAGCTTGGCAGTTTATTGCACTTATTTTTCACTTCTGACTTCTATTGCCTTTACCAAGAACAAGTAAATTATTGCACAGAGCCTCAAGAGTCTTGGGGGACTCTGACTTTAATCTCTTCAAAGAAGAATGGACAGGTTGAGCTCAATTAGAAACATGCATGTCTAATCAAAGGGTAGATTTAGAATCACGAGTTTTAAGAACTAGCATTAAAAGTAAAGTCATGATAACAAAAAATCTTTGGTATCACGAAGCCATACATAGTATATTTGTGAAGCATCTTCTCTGCACTATTCTGATAAGCAATTGTTTAGTACTCTCAGGTACATAAGCCTTCCTAATATGTGTCATTGCATATTTTTTTCAGTAAAAACAAATTCCAAAGGATGCAATTTTGGTCAAATTATGGAAGTTCGTTAGCCCCTAAGTGTTTCCACTGGGATCCTGTGCACTTAATTCTCAATACAGACTCTCATAATGAGTACCCAAAGGATGGCTAACACTCCTCATTTCAGAAAGGAACAAACATTTCCTTACATTCTATGTATCTTATGTAGCATAGATCTGTCCAGCAAATACAGTATGTGGATGAAGTCAAAAGCTGTGGTGTAAAATGTAACCTTTACATTTCTTCTTTGCCTTTCTTGAGGTTGAGTTTTGATTAGTTGGCTTACATGTTCCCTCTCTATAAATACTTTTTAAGGAAAGCCAAGAATAATCTGCTTATTAATTCTTACTTTCTTATCCCTAAGTCTTGGAGGTACATGCATGTGTAAGTCTTGCTGTTTTGTTTTGTTTTGTTTTGAGGTTTTTTTGCCAGTCTGTCTAAAGAGATGTGAATTTTTTGTAGTGAGTAATAAATATTTCTTCTAATTCATGTGTATTAGAATAACAGTATTTGAACTCAGCAGAGGAGACATCTGGTTTGGTGTAGTAAAAACAAAATTCCAGGTCTTGATCATGTTTTATGCCTTCAGTTTAGCTTAGGGTGGATAAAACTTTGCTCAGATATATAAAGTGATTTAGTTTGATTTCCAGAATAAAATTTATGTATTTTTTTTTTTTTGGTGTGCAAGTGCAACACTAGTATTTAAGGAATATGCTATACCTGACAGTGCCAACTAAGTGCAACACAAGGTTGACCTACTTTTAGAATTTTGGGACATCTTGTATTTTTGAGACCTGGCATGTCTGACCTCCTGAACATGCTGGTGTGGTTTCATTGGAAAGCTGGCTAAACAAAGCCACTTCAAAGAGTCTGATTTTCCTGTTTGTGTATGAAGTCCCTAAATCTACTTAGAGGAGAACTGGCCAGGGAGGGGGAGCAGGTTTTCCTCCACAGCTGTGTTCTGCCCACTGGAGTCCTCAGGCTGACATTGCTGATGGATCACTTTGTCTGAGACTTCCTCAGCAAGGTTTCCCCTCTAAAAATATCCAGAGAGGAACTACTTGGCTTTTGATTAGTGGTGATGAAAATATTTCAGGTCCCCAAATGACAGATTGTTGATGGTATATTGACAGAACAGACTTGGAGCAACAATATTTGTCAAGAAGCCAAAGAGTCTGCAATATAAATTGCTTTTACATTTTGGGGTTTGTTTTCTTTTGTTTTCATTTTGGGTTTTTTGATCGTTTTTACTGTACATAGTGTCCAAGGCAAAGAAGGAGATCTGAGATACTGGTTACAGGAGGCCAGAAAAGTCTGGATGGGAATTTGGGGACAGGGAGATAGACTGGAAGGCATAACTACTATGTTGTCATGTTGTCAATGAGTAGGAAAGATGCTAATTCAATCTCTTAAAACAGGTAGTTGATCCAGTCTGATGATTTGTAGCAAATACTTTTAGAAATACTTTTTTTGGAGTGTTTTATTTACTACAGTGCATCAGTTCTAACAGAACACCTTGCACAGGTAAGCAAAGAGAGTTTGAACATGTTTAAAAAATGCATGCATGCATATATTCTTTTGTGCTATAAATGCTTATGGAATTAGTTGCACCTGTGCCAAATATAAAAATTCCTCTCTTGCATGCACTTTACATAACTTGCATATTAATCTAAAAAACAGTGTAATGTTGTAGTCTCCCTCAGGCAAAACCCAATTGTACTCCTATTGAATTTGGTAAAAGAAATCCAACTGATTCCATGGGACCCCTGTGTTTTACTAGATGTCCTTTAGTAAAAATATTTTTTTCTATTTATTCAGCCTTCTTTCACTTGACTCTAGCAATTCCACAAGATAATGTTTGTCATGGAACAGTTAGGGTAGGATTTTTCAGTGGCTTTTGTTTTGTTTTGTGGTTTTTGGTTTGGATTTTTTAGTTGGTTGGTTGGTTGAGATTTTTTTTGTTTGGTGAAGGTTGTTTGGTTTTTCTTACAAAAAGAAGATTACAGTTATTACTGTTATCATAAAACAGGCAGGACAAGTAAACTCATTAGTAGTTAGTAGTTTTTATACCATTTGGTCAGTATTTGAGTTACAGGTGAGGGTTAATATGGTGGAGAAGTGGGAAAGAGAAGGAAAAAATCAGAATTCTGGTTTGTTTATTTAACTTATCTTACTGACAGATTCTTCCTGACCTGTAGAACAATACATTTCTGCAAGTATAAGGTTTGTTTACCTGATACTGTAGTATTCTTGTCATCAAATGGAATTGCTCTCTAGGAAGTTGTACAGACCTCCTAGCACAAGTGACTGAATTTATGGAAATATACATTCTTGGGAATAAAGCAATTTATTCTTCCCCTTCTGCTGTTTTTAAGTTCACTTTTTCATCAGGTATTTAGCATGCCTCCAGTAAAATATTTTAATAAAGAAGTAAGGACTCCTGATTTTTGAAGGGCTTAATATTCTCATCATAACATTCAAGTATGCATGTTTTTCAAATATTTCTCTAATAAATCTTTACTTAAATGTGGTATTGTGGTTCTACTTTGGATTTAAAAACCAAGTAATATTGGTAGATAACCAAAATTAAGGGTTTTTTGTCACATGGTTTTATTTAGGAGTGTCTAATTTGTATATACTATGCAATGTATTCATGTTTTTGCTAAACCAAAGAGAATGAGTGGTGGGTATGAGAAAGATGAGTTGGCCATGAGGAATAGGACAAATGGAAAAGTGGCACAGTCTTGAAATGTAGATGTGTAGCTGTGCTTCAGAAATAAATGTATCTAAAACCTAGTATTGTGAATTACATTACAAGTCTCTAACTCTTTCACATCAACATCAATAAATTGCACATTTAAGGTAATAGGATGTACAAATTAAATTATTTTAGCCAGAATTATTGTAGCACACTTCTATGTAGACTTTTCTACTTTTAAGTACGTTCCTGCACCTTGGTACAGACCCTGATGAATGTCTGTCTATCTTATACCATCTACTTAAATTGGTTGTACAATAACTGTTATGAACTACTGTAGTCATGGTTGTTTCACTGGAAGAAAAAACAGTTTTTGCTAAAAACCCCAGTTTTTATTTTAAACCTTTTATTTGAATACCAATATCTCGCAATAAATATGTGCGCATTCAAGAAGCACGGAGAAGAACGGTTATTTCTGATTCTGATTCAGTATCCAAAGCTTTCACTTCTGTCCATAGTCTATGAAAGGAGAGGGTTAGAGACTTGTGGCTGATTTCACAATACCAGGTTTCAGATACAAAGTGTATTTCAGAGGCACAGCTATACATCTGCATTTCACAGGAACAGTTGAAGAAAGGAAGGCCAGCACAAAGCTTTTTCTTTTTTGCACATGAATCATTCTAGAGATCCTTCAAAAAGGTGACTTACCTTGCTGAATGAATTTATAGAACGTTTTGTAATATTTCTGATGTTTTAATCTTCACATTTTTCATACATGTGTAGAAGAGAAGAATAAAAGGGACTTCAAATTTAAAGTCTAAGCATTTATGCATCCAAAACTTATTAAAGTTTGAAGATACATGCAGAGCTTTTAATAGTACCTAAATATGACATTCAAATATTACCCAAAACATAACATGCATATAATGCAGTAATTTCTATCTCTTCATTATTTATTTTTATCAAGCAGGCTTCCTCTTTTGAATAGATTTTTTATTTGGTTGTCTTGAAACAGTCATTAATGGGTTTAATAGAACATCATGGAAATTGCTGTGGCCTTGTGAATTCTGTTCTTGCCTTTTCAAAAAATATTTTATTATTTTAATAAGCTCTACAGCTTATGATACTACTTTACTGCTGAAATAATTTTATGATGCAAAAAAAACCTGTGAAGGGCCCGAAGCTGCTACTTCTAGATGGAGGCTAGCTCATAGTGGAAGCCTCAGGAGACTCCTTCAGTATGCCTGTTAGCAGCTGTTGCTTCAAACTTTCTTACCATTCTACCTATGGGAAACCAAACTTCTCAGGAATTGTATTTGCTTCTTATTGATACTGAATTTCAGTAGGCTAATTTTGTTATGGAACTGGAGCTTGGAGCTAAATTAGAACAGGACCTTGGAGCTAGCTGTAAACATCCAGTGCTTCCCAGCTCAACACTGCTGTCTGTGTGTCTGTCTCTGACCCTCTACAGTAACCAAGAGAACCACAGCCTGGCCTGTGCCTGTGCAGAGTGGTGAGGAACCAACTCCCTGCCGTGTGGTAAATTGCGTGCTGGAGCTTCATTAAGTGCACCACGGATGAGAGACCATATGCAAGAATGCAGATGGAGCAACAGACTGGAATCATCTAAGCAATCAAACAGAGTGGTGGCTCTTTATTTTGTATTACATCAGTGTTTTGACAACCGTGCTTAGATCACAGCCCTGTTGAACCTGTGCTGTCCAAAACATACTCACAGATGGTCCTTGTGCTGAAAAGTTCAAAAGCCTATCTAACAAGACTGCTGAAGGGAAAACAAGTCAAGAGAGGCTGAAAATAGGTCAGAAACAAGCATGAAAACAGGATCCTGGTTGCTTATGTGCTCAGTCTCCTAGAGCATGTAGCCCTTTCCACGTTGCTTAAGCAAAAAACTCTTGTTACACAGTTCTCAGTGTGGGGGGGGCATAAAACTTAACTTTTGCTTGACTTCAGTTATTTTTTTCCAAAATAGGTAAGAACATATTTTATGTGATGTAAGAGGCTTTTTTCCAAAACAGAAAATGTCATTACTGAGCTTTTTTTACATCTTTAAGAAAATGAAAATAAGTAAGGAGAGAGTAATTTGGAGGGGTGTAAACAAGGGGGGCAGGGGGGGAGAGGAGAAGTAAACTGTACTTGATCCCTTCTCTGTGAGAATTTTGAAGAACAAAACTAGAACCTGCTTTGGCAAGAATAATGAAGCCCTAAAAAGCATCGGCAAATACCCTGCTGCTGGTCCCTTACTACACTGTTACTTCTATTGTATTAACATATATATAACATTTAGAGTGTGTAAGGAAAGACATTAAACTCATTTATAAGCAATTGTTTCATTATGTACTAAGAGAGAAGTGAGCAGACAACTTCTGCTCAAGCCTTGCTGTGGTGCTGCTAGTAATCTTTTCCATCCTTTGTTGTTTCAACCAAAAAGGAGCAGTCTCAGAGAAGGAAGGTGAGGGATGACAAATGCTTGAATTCCCTATATCTATAGGTTTTCTTCTTTAAATAAGTGTCAAGTTGATGTTGGAGTAATTAAAGATTGTTTCAGCAAAATTATTAGCATAGGTAAGCCCTAGAATATTTGAACAATCTTTCAGCATTTTTTTTTCACGTTCACAAAACATTAATATTTTTGGACATATTATAGATTGTGTTTATTGTTCTGGAATAATTTACAGGTAGCAATAAAATACATTCTCAAAACCCTAATTAATGCAATACTAATTTGAAAAAGAAAATGAGTAAAACCTAACAAATTCCATGAAACTTTTGTTATAGCTTTTTTAGCTGCTGCTCTTTCAGTCAAAGTAACAATTAAAGGTTTGCTGAGCAAAATTGATTTCATTTATTGGAGAAATCTAATTTACTCAACTCTGATCCATTTATATACTTGTAGTAGCCTTGATAGTACGGTCTATTGAAATTCACAGTGAATTTTAGAACATCTGCCTTCTAATTATTCTAAATATCACTATCCTAAAAGCATGTACATAAGGCAATTACTCCTTATGGTTTTATACATTGCCATTCTAGAAGCTGCTCAAAGCATCTCTTTGTTTTTCTTATCCATTGTTCCTCCAGGTTGTCAGATTACAATCAGCAAGGCTTGTGGAGTTAACAAACCACTTACACCTCAACAGGGTGTATAAAGAGCGAACAACAACGGTGTTTCCTACAGATACAATCTGAAGAGAAAATTCAGTTTAAAACCCATAGTTTCTAGGAGATAAGTTTGTTTACCTGTATGTGTGACTATAGCAGAGTACATTACCTCCTTTATCCATGGTATAGGTATTTTTTATGTACTCAGAGAATGGTTAGACTTTGAATCTTTTTTTTTCTACTTCCAATAGACTGTTCCACAGTTCAGCATCTTTCCCTGACATTGCTTAGTCTCCTCTCATAAGCTTTGCTCTATGCTTTATTTCCTGTGTTTTCAGCTACTAGCTAGCTTGTTTTGGATACTGCTTTTTCCTGAGTTAGGGCACAGGCTGCTGTTAGTGACAGAAAATCTGAGCTCACTTATCATGACCGTGGTAACATGAAATTCTGTGGCACCTCATTATTGATTTGTTACTGTCAAGCTGTCTCAGGATGTTTCCAGTAAGGCCTTTCCTTTTATTCTGGTTTGGACTCTGTTACAGTTGCAAGAACATATCTGATCAAATGCTAATAAACAGCTGATTTGGGCTTCAGAATTATCTTCTAGACAATGGTTTCTTCCAAAAACAGAAAGTGATATATCTCTCTTTCTCATGCATTTCCGCCACATTTCCTCACCGAAGAGTGGAGGAGTTTAGACTGATCCTCTTTATCATGGCATCTGCACATCATCTACTTTAAACATTCTACTTGCATACTAATTGTGGGAGATTTAAAGTCTCTAATAATTATCTTTGAAAGGTCATGGCTATCATGGGAGGTTCCTGAGGACTGGAGGAAAGTGGACATCATCCCTGCTGTCAAGAAGGATGATCTGGAGAACTACAGGCAAGTCAGCCTCCCCTCAGTCCTTGGGAAGCTAATGGAGAAAATGCTCCTGGAAACACTTTCCAAACATATGAAGGAAAAGAAGGTGATTGGGAATAGTAATAAGTGATTTATGAAGGAGAAGACAAACTTTGCCGACCTCATGGCCTTCCGTGGTGAGATATGATGACCATGGGGGATGAAGGAAGAGCAACAAGTGTCATTTATTTTGATTTTATGGGAGACTCCTGACAGTATCCCATAATCTGCTCATACTCAATCTTTTAAAGTATGGATGAAATAAATAAACAGTGACATGGGCTGAAAATTGTCAGATCTGGGCCCAAGGGTTGTCATCAGCAACATGACATACATCTGGAGGCCAGGCACTAACAGTATACACCAAGGGTTTCTGTTGTGTCCTGGATTGTTGAACAGCTTTGTTCCTGATCTGGGTGACAGGACATTGAGCTGCACTCAACAAGTTTGCAGCTGATACAAAACTCAGAGGAGTGGCTGATACATCAGAGGATTGTGCTGTCGTTCAGAAACATGGTACCAGCTTGGAGAAAAGAGAAGAAGGGAACCCTGTGAAGTTCAATGAAGGCAAAATGCCAAGTTTTGCACCTGGTTGGAATAACTTCTTGTGCCAGTTATATGCTGGGCCAGCTGGCTGGAAAGCAGCTTTGCAAAGAAGGATCTGAAGTTCCTGGTGGATAGCAGCAGTGTGCTCTCATGGCAGAGAAGATCCAACAACTTGCTGGACTGCAGAGGGAAGGGACACTTTCATCCTGTGCAATACTGATGAAGCCATGTCTGGACAACTGTGCACAGTTCTGCTGTATTTCATAATTCTCAGGTGTTCTTTGACTTACGCATTGATGTATCCATTGTCTCAGGAAATTCAGACTGTAGTGTCAGTTTACCTGTTACTTAATATTGAACAAGGAACAAGGCTTTAAACAGGGAATGGAATCTGTTTAGGACTTTGGAAGAATTTTGGGTGTGAGCCTGATGTGTTTCCACTGATGCTTGCTTTTAACACAGTAGACAACTGTTTTCTCTGCATATGGGAATCCGTGTGTGGTCTTCAGATTGTACATTGAATGTGGTGGTCATCCCAAGGATGTCACTTGCATTAGTTACCATGGCTTGTTTCTTGACAGGCAGATGGAAAGGCAATACCTTAATGCTGCCTGAAGACTTAGACATTGCAGGATGTAAAGGAGCTTTGCACGATTTCCAGTGTGGCCCAGATGACTGCAGTAAGTGTGCCTGTACAGCACCATTCAGACTTGTCTGAGACTGCCTATTCTACATTCAAGAGCTAATCTCCTGAAATTCAGAATTCACAGTAGCTAGACCTGGGTCCCTGAGGAGCCATCATCAGGGTATTTCAAGAATGCCATTACAGTTTTCTCCAAAGCAGATGCTGTATGATTTTTGTTAGCAATTGGTCTTCATTTCATTTCACCAGTCACTGATACAGCAGTCTAATTCGAATAAGGTGATGTGTATGTCTCAAATTAGTCTGATACTAGAACTGGAGAAATATATGTATAGAATCAGAGAAAATGCATATGCCGAGTTGGAAGGGACCTTTCAGGATCATTGAGTCCAGCTCCTGGCCCTGTGCAGGACACTGCAAGGATCAATCACACTGTGTGTCTGAGAGTGTTTCCCTTATGGTTTTTGAGCTCAGACTGGCTTGGTGCTGTGACCACTTCCCTGGGGAGCCTGTTCCAGTGCCCAAGAACCCTCTGGATAAAAAACTCTTTCCTGATACCCAACCTGAATCTCCCTTGACTCAGTTTCATGCTGTTTCCTTGAGTCCTATCACTGGTCACAAGAATTGAGGTTGGTACCTGCCCCTCTTCCCCTCACAAGGAAGTTGTAACTGCAATGTGGTCTCCCCTCAGTTTCTGCTTCTCCAGGCTGAAAGACCAAGTGACTTCAGCTGCTCCACATGCAGCTTCCTCTCCAGACCCTTCACCATCCTTGTGGCTGTCCTTTGGATACTCTATAACAGCTTCATGCCTTTCTTACATTGGTGGCAACCAAAACTGCCCCCAGCGCTCGAGGTGAGGCTGCCCCAGCTCAGAGCAGAGCAGGACAGTCCCCTCCCTTGCCCAGCTGGTGATGCTGTGCCTGATGCCCCCCAGGACAGGGTTGGCCCCCCTGGCTGCCAGGGCACTGCTGGCTCATGTCCAACTTGCCACTGACCGGGACCCCCAAGGCCCTTCCTGCAGTCCTGCTCTCCAACCTCTCATTTCCAGTCAGTCTGTCCATACATCCAGGGTTGTCCCATCCCAGGTGCAGAACCCAGCACATTTCCTTGTTGAACTTCATACAGTCAGCGATTGTCCAGCCCTCTGATTTGTGGAGATTTCTCTCCCAGGTTTCTCTGCCATCAAGAGAGTTGACAGCTCCTCTCCATTTAGTATCATCAGCAAGCTTACTTAGTATTCTTTTGAGTCCTGTGTCTAGGTCATTAATGTACGTGTTGAAAAAAACTGAGCCAAGGATATAGCATGCCTCCTTTTTTCTGTAACTCCTGAGATACCCTGGACACCCTGATCTGTTCATTTGTTGGTTTGTTTTTTTTTTTAAATTTGCTTTCTTAAGAAAAATCAAGGCGAGATGTTTGCAGTAAAACATCTTTCCAGTGGTTGGAAAGCTCTGGATTAATGGCTTGCAATTTCAAATGATTCTAAAAATAAACACTTCACAGTTGGAAATTTCTTTGATATAATTGATGATGGGAAATGCAAAACATGCAGAATGTTTGGTTGGGATTTTTTCTTTAATAATGAAGCATCTAAAGGAGTTATTGCATTCTGCTTTGTTTTGAGGAAGTTGTGTAAATCTTCTTGAAATTCCCTTAATTTTTAGATACAGAGGTGATGATAGCAGAAAATTAATGCTTCATTCACATTTTGTGTTGGACCTGAAGAGCATGATCTACTGAGATTTGAACAGGTAGTTCCTCATTATACAGTGTAGGAAATGACATTCTAACACCAACTTGATCAAAAAGTCAGAAGGCAGTTTTGCAATACAAAGTTCTTTTCCCTTCATATTTTGCATGGACAGAATTTTGTGGGAAGGTGTCTAGACAAATGAGGGCAAACTGGATTATTAATTCTGCCTTTTTTCAGAGAACATGAACAAAATTCAATTTCTACTTTATAAAAATATATCAATCACTTTATAAAACTATATCAATGTGAGAGGCTTGGAATATTATTTTACAGTTTTGCGTAGATGGGTGATTTGTTATTTTGCTAGCTGTCTTCTGGGTTGGTTAATTTTCTCATAAACTAAGTTAAACATTAATTTTTATAAAGACAATGTTATGTGGTGATTCCCTGTCTTTTAACAGGGGAGTATTAATTGTCATCTGATTTTCTAGTTGTTCTTACAAATCCAAAAGTCCTGGGCTGATGGAATGAGGTGAACAATCTGATCACAGAGAATGAAACCAGAATTGATTTTCTGATGTATTAGCTTTGCATTCTTGCATAAACCTTTTTGTAAAAAGCTTCACTGGTTCAAGGCTTGAGTTCTGGGTCGTAAGCTCTTCTAAATTTTATGATAAGTATCTATCTTCTGAATTGTTTCTCTGGGGGAGCAAAACCTCTAGAGGGTGCCAAAAACCTCTGGAGGTTTTGGTTAAAGAAGCTGTTGGGTCCTGCCCTACTCATGTCAGAAATAGAGAAGTGCAGGTCATCAGTCAGGCCCTAAAGCTCTTCCTGCTCCAAATAATTCAGCTACCTTTAAAACCCCTGCTCCTTTAAATTTGATTCTGAAGTCTTTCTACTCTGTGAAAATAATCTTTTTTGTAGGCTTTTTTTTATACTAGGCAGAACTGTATGATTGACAGGACTGGCATTGGAACTGTCTTCTTAGAAAAACTTGGTTAATCTTTGTTTATAATTTCTCCAAATGGGAATAATCCATCATGTTTCTTTCTAATGTCACACAGAGCATACACTAAGATAAGTACTGTTTATTTGACCAAGGCTTCTTGTACTGCAGGCTCTAGATGTCTGCAAAACGTAGATTTTCCATTACCTTTGTAACTCTTAATCTTGCCCTTCACCATTGCCAGGTTTTAAAAAGGCCCAGTTGGCACACTACATTTTAAAGGGAAGCAAAACGAAAACGAAAACAAAACCAATCCAACCTCCCCCCATACCCTCCAAAAAAAAACCCCAAACCCAAAACAGAAGAGGGAGGAAGGGGAGGAGTTCAGTAGTGGAGATTGATGCAGGGTAGAAGCTCCAAGAACAGATTCTCTTACTAGTTACTTCTAATTGACTTCTTGTCATGTAGCTGTAATTTAAGAGTAACTAGATCAGATTTTTTTTCTAAGAAACACTGTTTTATAGCAGTTAAACATGTACATGACAAAGTATTGCCAATTGAACTATGTATCAAGCTGCATCACTGCCAATCATCTGCAGCTAGGGGCGATGAGGCCACGATCAGAAGCAATTGGCTGGTAATTGCTCCTGCTGCACCTTGTAAGAAACATGAAATGTGCATTGTTTGTTGTCTCTCTCTGAATAGGTGTGCCAAAAATACCTGTGGATGCTCATGTATTTTAGGTTGAAATATTCCTAGGAATTCTTCTCTATGGTAGCCTTGCACACAACCTCAGCAGTTGTAGAGGTTATAGACAGTAATGATGTGCCTTTAAACATAAAGTAGTATATCAAAGTTCCAGCCGTCAGCACAGACTAAAAGCTGGGGAAGAATGTTCTCAGGAGTTTTGTAGGGATTTGGAAACTTCTGCTATGAGATATAATTGCTTAGGGGATTTGTATATGGCCTAGGACCACTGCCCCCACCCTTCAGGGTATGGAAAATCTTTGTATTTTGGTCAACACAATCAAATCCTGTCCATAATTACTCTCAAAAAACTGTTGACATCAGTGGGACTCTTCACATGAGTGAAACCAGTGGGAATTGCCCCAAATTATATAATCTCCAAAGGAATTTAATAATTTATATGTATTAACAACATTTACAGTTCATGATCAAGATCAATATTTAGTCTACAGAAATTGTGCTGCATGTAAATCAGTTACGTGACCTGCCTAAAGAGGAACTTAAGAACACTGCAGACTTAGGAGCCTGAAAAGGCTTCTCTTAAAACAAAAGGGTAGCATAAATTCTTAACTGGAGATGCTCATTTTGAATGGAGTGCTGGGAAAACATGGTGGAAAGACTAGCTAAAGATAAAGACTGTCCCAGTAAAATACTGACTTGTTAGAATGGCAAGGCTTATGGGCACAACCGACAACATCAATTGGTTTTACCAAAAAGTTTTATTTATGAAGCTAGTCATGCAAGTGCAGAGAAAATCTGATGTCATTTCTAGGAAAGAGCAAAACTTGGGGATTAAGAGAAACGGAGGAGGGATGAGTCTGTCCCAGACAAAATCACATGCTGTTTATTGGATTAGAAATTAGTTGAACAATTTCCAAAAACAAAAAAAAAAAAAGAAAAGAGAGGCGTTTAAGGGTCCTTGCCCTTCAGTGCAATCAGCTGAGACATTGCAGGTGTATTGAAAGGGTATTTCTGGAGTGAATAATGATCTAGAAAGCACACCTGCAGAAGATGATAAAGAAGCTCAAGCTTTCTTCCTTTGCCAGATGAAGCAAATTATTGCAGACTCTTAGTACTTCCAGGGAAATTGGTTTCTGTTGGATGGCTTTTTGATTTTGTAGCAAATAAAACAATGAGAGTTGGAGTTGGTGGCTAATATGAACAAATTGATTTTAGAAATGAATTTAGACTTTTAATACTCGTTGTAGTTCATCATGGAAATAAAACTATCATATTACACTAGTGTGGATATATTTCTTGAATGCTATATATATATATTTAAAATGCATAAATAGTCTGATTGGTAAACTATTCTGTTGTGGATGTCAAATCAAATGCTAGTATATTGTGGCCTTACTAGTGAATTCATTACTGAGCTAATGCACTTACAAGTTATTATTTAAATTGCTCTCAGTTGCTCACTAGTGTTTAGTGTGCTGGTTGCATATTCTGTCCTCTTTTGAGAGAAGACTTGAAGCTGATTTGTTTCAACTTAAACCACCAAAGGTAATACTATGGGTTACATTTTTGATGTTATTGCTTCTATTACCATTGATTCTAGGATGATTCCAAGAGAACCATATATTTACAGGTAGAGTAAACCCTGGTTTAATTTGTTTTCATTTCACGATGGTGGAATTTAAGAGTCTTATAAAATTTAAAATCATGAACAAAATCTCATGTGCAGCTCTAAGGACCTGCTTCTTTCTCCATCTGAAATTCATGAACTATTGGATTTCCATCTTACTCTTGAAATATTCCACTAAACTAGCACCAGAAGGCAAATCATAGCACTTGATGGCCTTTTCTCACTGTTTTTAGGCTTTTACTTCTCTCTACTTCTCAAAAGCATAAGGAAGACTTTGGTTTCAATAGGATCCTTGTTGATATACAGTAAAAGGTACTGAATACAGGTTATTGATGATTCTCTGTGTTCGCCTTTTGTTTGTCTGTTTGGTTTGAACTTGGTCTTAGAATACCAATGGTCATAAATGTCTGTTCCAAATCTTGGCTAATTGACTTACTGTATAATGTGGGTTTTCTAGAAAGCAAACTAAAAAAGTGTTAACTGATAACAAAATTTGCAGAAGATGGAGTTGGTTTGTCTCTGTTACAGTTGTTTGCCAAGCTACAGAGGAACTTCTTCATAGGTGTATGATGTCACCAGATGACTGAGGAACACAGGAAGACAAATTCTGCAGGGTTCTTTCTGTAAAAAATGTTTATGATAACTTTCTAAAATAAACTACTTTGCTGAGGTAGCATTAAAATGATGACATTCTGTTCAAAAAGAAATGCAAGTACCTCTGCATTTTAGCATAAGGATTGTTCTGTATAGTGCTTCTGCTACAGAATCATAGAATCATGTAGGTTGGAAAAGACCTTTAAGATCATTGAGCCCAACCATCAGCCCAGCACTGTCAAGCCCACCACTAATCCATGTCCCCATTGGACAGCAGTACATCTAGACATCTTCTAAATACCTCCAGGGATGGTGACTCCACCACTTCTCCACACAGCATGTTCTGATGCTTGACAAGCCTTTCTGTGAAGACTTTTTTCCTAATATCCAACCTAAACATTCCTTGGTGCAACTTGAGGCCATTTGCTCTTGTCCTGTTGTTTGTTACTTGGATCAAGATGCTGACCTCCACCTGGCTACATCCTCCTTTCAGGTGGTTGTAGAGAGTGGTAAGGTCTCCCTTGAGTCTCCTTTCCTCCAGGATAAACAACCCCAGCTCCTTCAGCTGCTCCTCATCAGACTTGTGCTCCAAACCCTTCACCAGCCTGGTTGCCCTTCTCTGGACATGCTCCAGCATCTCAATGTCTTTCTTGCAGAGAAGGGCCCAAAACTGAACACAGGATTTGAGATGTGCCCTCACCAGAGCCTAATACAGAGGGTCAGGCACTTCTCTGGTCCTACTGGCCTTTTGGGCACCTTCTCTGTCATAACTCCAGAACTTGTTCCTAAACCCAACTCTACAAATAAAACCAGGCTTACTGAGTATTTTGGCAATATTTGAATATCCAAATACTTAAAAAGATACGAGCCACTTAATTTCATAATAATAACATAAAGAACTAGAGTGATGAGGCTTATGCTCTTCCATGTGTGTAGTTCCAGCACCCTTGAAGGGTGGTGGTGCTTGGGTTTGCAATTTGAGAGTGAGCATGTTTCTCCTGCAGTTATGACTTCTTATCTGACTGGCATTTCTGCAATGTAATGTAGGCTTCTCAGGTGTACTAATTAAACTTTATTTTAAATGTCTTAACCATGTTATGAAGAGCAAGAGAGCATTTGTTAATGTTTTAAAGAGGGAGGAAAAAAAGGGGATTGATATTTCTAGCTTGTTCTTCTCCAAATCTGTTACGTAGAAAATAAAGATCCCTTCCCAAGATTGCAGAAAAAACTACAGACAACCTTTATAAAATCCAGCTGACTACTAGGTAGCTTTTTGTTTTAACAATGTAGACACCTGCAATTTCAGCTTTCAGTCTTGGGCTTTAAGATTCCATTTCTCCAAACCTTGATGTATTACGTAGTATAGCACTGTCTTTTTGTTCTTAATGATAGATAATTAAGGGTAATTTGTATCAATTTTTACTCATGAAACTAGATTTATTAGCAACAGAAAGTGATAGCTTTCTCTTTCTCATGCATTTCTGTCATATCTACAGTTAAAGCCATATATCCTGGCATGCATCCTGGTGTATATCCTGGCCTTCTCCTCTTAGTAGTGCTCATGAATATGTAATACTTTATATCTACTTTCTTGTCCATTTCCCAGTATTTATATCCAGCACAGATTATTTTGTTGCTTATTAAGTGTGGGACTTGTTGCTTTTCTGAGCATTTAGTAAAATAGTGGTTAGGAAAGTTTATTGGGAAATTATAGTAGCCATTATGAATAATGGGCAGTTTGTCAAACAACATAATTTTGTAACATGTTGCATTTTACTGCTTCATAAATAAAGGAAACACGTGGGCCCTGTGAGTGCCTGTGTTCAGCTCATTCCAAGACAACATGCATTAGTCTTTTAAATCCTACTTTCTCTCCAAATATAATGGCAATTTTTGATGATGTTTTCTCTGAAGAATGATGACCAGTGTAACCTAGGTATCTTCAAATGGTTTAGAAATTATTTGTTATATGATAATACATAGTTCAGAACAAGGTAATTCTTGTAATAGTTTAATGACAAAAACTGTCACTTTCTTTTTTAATCATTTCCACTTATAAATTGAAATGGATCAGATGATAATGAGACTTCATTCTCTTTTTCCTCAATTATAGTAGTAACAGATCTTTAGTGAACTTAGGAGTTCAGAAATAGAGCATCTCATAACTAATTGAGAGAGAAATGCACGTGCAAGTAGAAAATTATTCTTGTGCTTATTTTTATACTCAGTGTTTTAACAGCTGCATATTTCAATTATGTGTGGCTAATTAGAAGCCTGGCTTAAAGGCACTACTGCTCTGGGGTTTTAAAAAATACATTGGGCTATTTATCACAAGAATGAAGTTCTGAGTCTATTTTCACTCTGGACTACTTCTTCCATGTTTCAAAGCATGTTTCAGTGCATGACTGCTTCTTATTTGCCTGGAGAGATGAGGCATTGCCTTCAGTTGTATTAGGTTACTCAAGCTTGTTACTCAAGCGGTCTTTGTTCATAGGATCCTTTTTTTTCAGAGGATGCTAACACTAACACTGCCCTGTAATCACTTTATTTGGTTTGTCAGACTGTTGGCCTCTTAAAATCCAGAGATAATATTTTTTTTTTCTGTTATTAGTATTTGTTTCAGAGAATTTGGAAGAAATTATGATAATGGTCTCCTACTGGCTTGAGGCAGACATGAAGTCTCAAAGTCTTACATAAATACCACTGTTTACTGGTGGACCTTGAGCAGCTACCTCCTGGTCTGAAAGTCAAGCTCTTGTTCCCTCTGTTGCCTTTTACAATGTTCTCTGAGGACTTTGGCTAAAGCATCAAAGCCTCTCTCTTAAGCAGTGGATAAATTGTGAAGTCACTTTAATGGCGTGTAGCTTTCCTTGAGCCTTTCCTTTGGGCTTTGTCAAGAGAGACAAGGGTTTTATGCTGCTCCTGTGCTGTGTGTTCTGAATGAATTGAGTCTTTGGAGGACTGCAAGGACCAGCTTTGCCCCATGATCTGGGCCTAGAACTGTCGCTCTGAAGCAGGGGGTGGAACTGCTGTGTTGAAGATAAGGCTTTCAGAAAGGGGAACTCAAGATGCTTTCTCGATTTATATAAATCATGCTTGAAAGAGCAATTGCAGTGTCAGGTGAAATAAAAGAGCATTATGTAATGGGTCTTGAAACATCCCCAAGCTGAAGTAATCAGGACAAGATTTGGTCCAGTTTGCTGACAGTTTGCTTTCTGCACCCTTCCTTATGGTAAATCAATTAAATTTCACTCAGATTTTAACTGAAGAGGTAGTGGACGTAGTGACTAGCAGCTAATGTGGTAATACTAGCCTTATTCCAGAGTGAAATGGTATGTGTAACAATGTGAGAGTATGGCTTTTTCTTTCTTCCTGAAACTGGTGAAATATGTTGATTTACAGAACACATTAAGCTGAATTTTGTCAGCATTTGGAGATACAGTAGAAAATTCAGCAAGGAGGATATTAGAATTATAAAAAATAATTTGAATTCTGTTCAAGGCTATTTAAAGAAGCCAGTTGTTAGTTCTAAATAAACACCCATTAGTATAAAATATTCAGCTATTAGTGGAGTTCAGACCAGTTCAGAAAAGCATTTTAACTTTATTAGGGTGGGAGTGTTGGAGTGTTTTGTGTTCTGCTTGTTTAGTTTGGTTTTGGTGATGTTGATTTTTTTTTTTAGCTTACTTTAAGAAAAACTGCTTCTGTCCTCAGAAAGTTAATGCTTATGTTCTTGGTGCCTAAACATGCTTAATTCCACATTGACACTTGCTCTGTGCAGTTGGGAAGTTTCATTGAATCTTGTGATTTTTTATTTTTTAAGACATTTTAAGACTATCTCTTTTTTTTAATGGATTAAGAACAGGCAAATAACTCATAAGATACAGAAATGCTCAAGTGAAGAACAAAAGAACAAAGTCAGATTCAAACATGATTTGAAATGACATTGGTAGAAGTTTATTTTCACTTTTAGAATCCTGCTTAAAAAAATGTGCTTTCTCCTATGCACAGATAGCCATTGAGTTCAAGAGGGAAGCTTGATAAACATGGACAGAATCAGGTCCACGAGCACTAGCATCCTTTTTTACTAAGTATAAAATACATATGTAAGCATTTTCCAGATGTTTCAAATGTTTTCATTGCCATCTTTTGAACCTGGATTTGATGTGGATAATTAAAAGAGTCATTGCTTACTTAGCAAATAGGGAAGAATAAATGTTTTACAGTGTATTTATTGTGCATGACCAGATGTCGCGTTATCACGCTGCATTATTTTTCTTTGAGATTAATAGTGCTTTGTCTGTCTCCCAGATGTATGTGACACCTGCTAGTTTAATATCTGTCTAGGTCATTGTTACAGAAAGTCTCTCCACTGTGTGCCTGCTGTAAGGATATATCGTGTCTAATGACTCTGCTCCAGTTTATGCGGCTTGTTTTGCATCGCTTAGAGGATACATGCATTGATCCGTGGAGCTGCAGGAAAAGTCCTCAGCTTCCTTCTCTCCCTTCTGGCACTGAGAGTGTTTTCAAGCCCAGTTTTAGAGTGGATGTGAGAGCCGAAGCTGTTTCCTGGTTTGGCCAAAACCTCTGTGCCAATGCAGACATCAGGATAGAGAAACAGATCTGTCTCTTCCACCTACTGGTTCTGCCAGACGAAAAGAGAGGTGCAAATTTCTTTCGCTATCCCTTTATCCTCTTCATGGTGTTTCTGGCATCCATTTAGCTCATGAATAACTGCACCACTTGTTTCAGATGCTCTTCACAGGGTCTTGCCAACAGCAGCGCTGTGAAATAAGCGTGGTTCATGTGAGGTGTCGTGGCTCCCCACTGGGCTCTCAGTGGCAGCACTGAGTGATAATAACATGGTCTTTTTGTTTTCACTCTGCTGCGGTTTAACAAGCCCATGTGTAACGGCAGAGATTAATTCAGCTTTCCTTCTGCTGGCTTGGGACAGCATTACAGCACTTTGCATTAGGGAGTTTAGGTTTACTGTTATATCATGTAGTAGGAATTCTTATTCTTATTCTTATTCCTATTCTTATTCCTATTCTTATTCTTATTCTTATTCTTATTCTTATTCTTATTCTTATTCTTATTCTTATTCTTATTCTTATTCTTATTCTTATTCTTATTCTTATTCTTATTCTTATTCTTATTCTTATTCTTATTCTTATTCTTATTCTTATCTTGGAATAATTTGAAGCAGGAAAGCTTCCAGCCTGCTTGGCTTGCTTTGGGAGGCCTTACCCCTTGATAATTAGCAAAGTAAAATATAAATTTAAGGACCTTTTTGTGCTGTGTAGTCTGATCAATGTGTGTTTTGCCTGATTCCTACCAGGATAACAGGGTTTAGGGTGGTGGTGCTAGTGGTAATCCCAGATGGAGTAGGGCTTGAGTCAAGAAAAAGCTCCCCTTGCATCTGAGCCACATTTTAAACATTCCTAAGGATGTTTCTGTTTTTTAAGCAGCGAGGGTATATGTGCTGTTGCTGGTCCATGGGAAAGGAAAACTCGTTGTGGTCCTTCTCAAGTCCACTCCTGAGAGTGGGGCTGCCTTTGTTCTCCCTTTGTAGCAGCATTTGCTGCTCTGCTGTTCTCCACATGGGATCCTCACACCTGCTGCTGGTGGTTCAGAAAAGGTCTTCCTTTTCCAGATTATTGCACTCTAAGGTTTCAGGACTTGTTGCATTCATGTCCTGACCTCTTGGCTTTTTCTTGCAGCATATTTCCCTTCTCAGTGGGAGGAAGGGTACAAAAGAAAAGTCTGAGAAGGATTTTCAAAGATGCCTTGCTGTACAGTGGTTGCCTCATTTTTAACGTGCTTTTGAAGCATTCTGTACTGATTAACCAAAAATCATCGGTTTTGGGTATTTCAAGATGCAATCAGTTTCAGACCCACTAGAGAAGATTTTAATTTTTACTCCTTATCAACCAGGATCTGTTCAACCCTGTTCTTCTCAAGTCCTTCCACTACAGAGGCAAGCAAGTCACATGAAAAGGATTTGTTTTGCACTGTGGCCTGCATTGTACTGCTAATGCTGCTGTTACAGCACTTCTGCTCCTGTTGTGGGGTCTCAATCACAGTGTGCTCTCTTGTAATGGACACAGAAAATTCTCCTGCCTAGCATAAGTATGGAAGAAAATCCATAAATCCTCCTTGTGCAGCACTACACAAAGATGGAATCTTATTTCCAGTATTTTGACATCTGCTGAGTTGTAATGCTCCTGGAATAATTAATTCTGTTTTATTTTAATACCGTGGTCTAATACACACAATCCAGATTACCTGCCTTTGTAATAAATTGAAAAAGATGGAGTGAGAGATCCATGTGAAGATCTGAGATGGACAGGCCTGCCAATTTCTGCCATAAAATTCCTTCAAAATTGCTGTGGAAATGCAGTGTTAGAAAAGAGTTAGATATTTGCTGTTGCTGATGAAGCTGGCATTTGTGTTTGCTATGGTGTAGTTTAGTGGGTTTGTTAATTAGTTTTAATATGTGATTGAGGCCGCTTCTGCTGTCTACGAGTAGATAGGGGCTAAAGTTGCCAAAAATGAGTTGTCATTGCAGCTGCTTCCACTCTGTGAAGAGATGGAGTGTATTTTTTCAGGCTCAGATGAGTATATCTATGATGCAGGAACAACACTTGCAGATAAACGCCAACTATTTGTCATTTGCATCCAGTCCAGACACTGTTCAGAAGTCAGTTAAAATTAGTCAAAATTAGTTCCTAAATGTTATATTAAAATGTGTCCTTTCATTTAATGTCATATTTATCTTGAAGTTTGAGGGAGAACATGAAGTTGAACATTTACTACAGAGCTTTAATAAGCTTCTGCAGCTAATTTTGGGAAAATAGAAATTACTCCATCTGCTTGCTGTTATTTAGAAGTGTGTGATTTCTCAGGTGTCTAGGTAAAAGAGCCAAGCTATTTTGGTGTGCACAGAATAAACTCACGTTCAAATGTCAATGTAAATTTTCAAGTATACCTTTAAATAAATTCACTCATTCACAACCTTCAACCTTTTGTAAATTGAAATGATCTTTACCAGATATTAACTTGTTATATTTTAGTAAGCTTAAGTATCACAAGTGCTGAAAAGGAATGGAAATTTGTATTAGGGGTAAACTTTTGAGATGTGGGGTTGCTGAAATTTTGATAAAATAGAAAAGTTATGTTAAATGAAATATTTTGTTTCAATTACAGAGGCATTGTGTTTTATATATTGGATGAATTTTAACGTGGTGAAAAATTCCTGTTGAAACATTGTTCTAATCTGTGCTTCTCTCTTCAGTGTGACATTTCACCAATATCTAGACTTTCCCCCACTCAAAACAGTATATTCAGCTTTAGTGATTTAGAAAACTTTGACCAAGGAGAGGCACTGTACTGCAAGTAACTTCCTATGGTATTTTTGGAAACTGTCTGAGAAGGTGAAGAAAAGGTCTGTAAGGGTGAATATTCATCAAAGCATCAAGCCTATTACATGGTCCATCAATGCAACCAGGCATCTTTGCTTGCTGACTCCAGCTAAGGCCAGCTCTGCATTTCTGTGTTTTGCTGGGCTTTTTTGCTGATGTGAGGAGCTTGGGTTTCTGCTGTAGCTGTGAAATATGTCCTTTTCATATGTTCAGCAGAAAGTGTATGGATCGTATGGATCCTAACTTGCTAATATTTTTAAGGCCTTACAAGGGCTGATGTGAAGTACCAGCTCTCTGCTGAGCCTCTTGTATTGCTGAGGTGTATTTCAGTTTGAGTGTGAAAGTGTCTTCATATTACTAATATGTTTTTTTAAGTCATGTTGGAGGATGTACATATTCGGTATAAAGAAGATTCTTTGTATTTTTACAGTATTGCAAACAAAATTCACCTGGGTTGGGGCAACCCCAAGCAAAAATACAGGCTGAGTGGAGAATGGTTGGAGAACAGCTTTGTGGAGAAGGACTTGGGGGTGTCAGAGGACAAAAGCTTGACATGAGCCAGCAATGTGTGTTCACAACCCAGAAAACCAACTGTGTCCTGGGCTGAATCCAAAGCAGCGAAGCAGCGTGACCAGCAGGGTGAGGGAGGGGATTCTGCCCCTCTGCTCTGCTCTGCTCTGCTCTGGTGAGAGCCCACCTGCAGTGCTGCATCCAGCTCTGGGGGCCCCAGCACAAGAAGGACATGGACCTCTTGGAACAAGTCCAAAGGAGGACCATGAAGATGATCAGAGGGAATGGAGCAGCTCTCCTATGAAGACAGGCTGAGAGAACTGGGATGATTCTGCCTGGAGAAAAGAAGGCTCCTGGCAGATATTATTGCAGCATTCGAGTACCTAATGGGGGCATGCAAGAAAGCTGGAGGGGGACTATTTATAAGGTCCTATAGTGACAGGACAAGGGATTGTGTCTTTAAATTTAAAGAGGGTAGGTTTAGGTTAGATATTAGGAAGAAATTCTTTACAATGAAGATGGTGAGGCACTGGAATATATTGCTGAAAGAACCTGTGGATGTTTCATCCCTGGAAGTATTCAAGGTTAGGTTGGTTGGAGCTCTGAGCATCTGAGCATTGGAAGGCATCCCTGCCCACGGTGGGGAGGCTGGAATTAGATAATCTTTAACGTTCCTTCCAACCCAAACCATTCTGTGGAAATAATACCCTTTTAGCTGAAAAGAATGTGCCAGTTGTCATCCTCTTGCACTAAGTTTCAGTGGTTTGGTCTCTCTTCAGGGCCTGATAAAGTGAGTTTTTCTCTGAGCTGGTGGTCTTACCTATGAGTTACCCATCTGTTGTATTTGATTACTGCCAGGCGTTGGAAGAACTCTGGCTTTTCTGTCCAGCTTTCCACTTCCACGTCCTGCTCCACTGCAGGCAGTGCTCAGGTATGAGATGGAAGTATTTTGGTTGCTGGGGGATCCCAGGTTGTTAGTGGTGGTGGAAGTGGTTTATGTATGTATCCCTGCAACTCTGGCACCTCCAAGGTGGACGTGACCTGCTGAGAGCATACTTTTACCTGCAGTGAACTCAGGAGCATTTGCCTAGCTGCTTGTGCATGTGGCATGAAAGCAGAGAGGAAAACCTGGAGTTGAATGACCATGTAGCTCTGAGCAGACAAGAGTTTTGACACACAGCTCCCTGGACTTACCCCTCTCAGAAGGTCCCCAGAGAAGTCTGAATGATTTTTGCATTAAGAAAGCATCAGGTTTTACCAGGAGGAAAGACACTTCCTTGGTTAAAAACAGCTAAGTGATGGGCAGAAAACAGGAATATAAGAGGACTGTGGGTCACTTTTGTTCAACTATGCCCTGGCAAGGAGAGCCCTTGTGGCTGTTCACAGATGTTGTGGCAGCAAAATGCATAGTCCTATTTGATTTGGGGAAGATTTTTCCATTTTACAATCCTAGAAGAAAACCCATTTATCATAAGGGTGTTGAGTAATGCCTGTTAGGTCATTACTAAATGTTTACTCGGAGCACTGGATAAACTCACAAGTTGTTATGAGGCTAAGTAAGGAATAAACTTTTTAATCTACAGTAAAATTACATATTTAATTTTTTTTCCTACTGGGTGTTTTAGTAGTGTGGTGTGGGTTTTTTTGTTTGGTTGAATGTGAGGTTTTGTTGTTTTGTTGGGGTTTTTTTAATTACTTTTTTCTTTCCAGTTTCTTTAATGTATTGTGTCTTTCTCTCTCTCTTTCTTCTGTTTGCAATTGTACATTTATTCTTATGGTTCCACTTTTTAGTAAGTAAAGAGTGTCTGCTGTTGATTTTTAGCATCTGTAAATAACTTCCATTGTTCAAGAGAAAGAGAGCTAATGGAGGAGTGACTGTGTATATACTGCCTAATGATCTCAGGCAATTCAATTTAATTGTGGGTGTTGCTATTTACTCTGCAAATGTTTTTTGAAAATCTGAAAAACTACATAGTACATTATGGAGGAAAAAACTGCATATTGAGATGATCATATAACGTTTAGATATTTAAAAACCAGTATAAAAATACTAAAATATTGTTTGAAATGGCCGGTTGAATAACTGGCTTCATCACCTATTATGTGCATTGATTTTATTCTGTTACCATTGTGAACTTCAGACAAATATAATGGTTATTTGTCAGTGATTTCTGTGTCCAGTGGGAACCTATGAAACACTGTGGTACAGGGGTCATCAAGATTCTTAAACTTTTTTGGTGTGTACTTAACTCTGCTGTGTACTTCTTAAATTGAACTTTACACAGTCCTGACTAAAGGAATACCACAATATAATTAGCAAAAATCATGGTGTAATATTTCTTTAAGGGTAATTTTACAATGAGCATAAGTCCCAAGGCAAATAGTAAATACTGTGAATTATTTGGTATATTACATGATTTGTGCAAAAAATGTTTTCTTTCTCTTTATTAATTAAAAGGAAAGAACTCTCTATGTTTCTTTATAGTTGTACAGAACCTTTTATATATGGGTTTAGCTTTTAATAAAGGATTGTGTCTATTTTAATTTTATTAAAACATTAGTCTTTATATTAAATATATCTTTAATTTTATTGAGGCATTAGTGAGAAGATGAAACAGCTTTGCAGGTTTTTCTTCTCCCCCTTAAATGAAAGTTATATGGTAGCACAGTAGAAAGTCCTCCTCCCACCCCCAAGCCCCTGCTACCCCTAAACTCAACAATTCATACTGCTGCAATGACCATACAACCTGAATTTTGCTGAAAAATACTAAATAAACTGTTCTGTGTGAGGCAAAGGAGAAGGTAGAGAAGGTATTATAGGTGAGGGTTCTTTTTATTTAGTGTAGAGGACAAGCACCACTACGCATGAGAGATATTTGGCTGAAAAATTTAGAGGTGTTTCAGCTTGATAAGAATACTTGTTATGTTGTTTTGGAGGATTAAATTAAAAGTTTATAGGACTATTGAATTCAGACTATTGCTTCCAATTATATTTTGACAAGGTTTGTGTGACCTCCTTTCCTCTGTATGAGTTATGAGGAAAATTACTGGAGATCACAGAGAATGAATAAACTTTAGAACTAAAATTCAAGTAGTTTATTTCTCTAAATTTAAGCTAATAGAAGTGTATGCAGTTTTATGAGAGTGTTTGAATCGAACATGCCATATATGTTTCAGCTTATTCATGTTCCAATATGTACACATCTAGGGGAAAATAAGGAATTTTCTTATCCTGCCTATCAAGATTGTAAATTGTACATGTTTCTTAAAAAGAGAAAGGGGGAAGACACCCCACATCCCCATCCCCATTTTATTTGCTTTCCATAATAAACTATGGTATTTCTTGAGCATGTTGGGCTTTACTTTGTATATTATTCATGCTGTCACTGTGCCTAGGGCTTTACTAAAGCTAATGAATAAATGCATCAGTTATAGCTGCACAAGAAACCAGTTCAGCTGGAAGGCTGATTCTGAATTTTATCAAGGAATGCTTGGAAAAGAATCAAGCAAGCCAAAATACATACATAGCTAGGAATTGTAAATTTGCAGATGGTGATAAAAATTTTAATGTAAAGCTGCTGCTTCTTCCAGTATAATGCACTGTCCTGCATTGCAGCCTCTACTCCCCTAATGTGCAGTAAATAGGCTGCAACCAATGAATGCAGTGGGAGTCTGCTTTGTGTGATCAGGATTGTGGAAGTCTCTATGCTCTTATGCCTGGCTGATACCTTTCTGGAAGCAAATAATGGACCTTAAAATGCTAAGTCCTATCTCATATAAGAAAAGGCTGATTAACTTATTTATATGAGGATTAAGTAACTGGCTATAAACTTCTGTTAAAAAAAAATAATTATATTTGGAGAGTAAAAAGATTACCAGGACGTAAACAACCATAAGTACAAAAAAATGTTTCCTTATATGGGATTAAGACAGAAAATAGGACCTTATACTTTAGGATATCTGCTAAGTACAAAAGGATTAGGAAGAAAATTACATGACAGGCTATTTGTTGCATGCTCATCCAGAATGGATCTTGTTTTTCTGAAGATATCCTGTCATAGTCTCCTGTACTAGCCATGGACTGAGATGTAGCTGGAAAAATTGATGGGGTCTGATCCCTCTTATTGCATGTGCAGAGCATTCTAGCAGCATTGTTAAAGATGATCTGGTTAGGAATGTACAGCTATGAAAGCACCAGGAGGAATAAATTGCAGGAAGGGGGCTTTAAGAAGGAACATGCAGCTTTTCCTGAGCCCTGAGTTAAGGGGCAAAGGACAGTGATTAGTCCCTGGTGGCTCTCAGGATGGAAACACTGGTCACTGGCAGCTCCTCAAGGCTGGAAGAAGCCACACAAATTGCCTATGACTGCCATCCTGACAGGAGAACTCATCCTGACAGCACCTTGGCTCCCAGATTGTCCTGGGAGGCCATGGATGATTGCCAGTGACACTCTGGCCCTGCAGCCTCACCACTGGGCAGGCTGCTCAGACCAGTGAGTTTTGGGGTTGGTGGATATTTGGGTATGAAAGCAAGAGTGTGAGTGAGTGAAGGCAGCTTTGTTTAAAAGCAAACCTACCTTTATTCTCCTGCAAGGTTTGCTGCAGGAACACTGTGATAATGGAGCAACGTTCCCTACACAGCAACTGGCATCTGCTCACCAGTGAACCATTGCATGCATTTCTCCTGACGTAACTAAAGATTATGGGAGTCTTATGGGGTCTCAGTGGGGTGCTGCATATGTTTTTTGCAAATATCCCATCTGTGAGCAGTTAAGTACTGGAAAAACAGTTAGAAACCCAAATGAAAGCAGAAAAACACACACAGAGAAACTCAATCACCAAGATGTTGTTATGCTTCATGAGTACATTGGTCCTGCAGCGCTGCTTGTGTCGGTGGTGCTGCCTGGTGGGTGTGAGTGAGGTGTGAGGAGGGAGGGGGGCTTATTGGTTTGTGTCTTCCTGCAGGAAACCCTTATTACATAGGTATCAGGTCAAAGCAGTAACAAAAGTTGCTTTTGTTTTTGTTTTAAATGAAAGGAAAGGAGGAAGTTTTGCCTCGTTTTCTTCAAATGTTTTGATAAAAAGCTGCGGATTGCTTGGGGGCTTTTCGAGACTGTGTTCTTTTTGTTTGAATAGCTACATGGTACTTTAAAAGTTAAGTCTGGAAAGAAATGATAAACACTCCTATTTCACAGCCATCACTGATCTAATCAGTGTGTAACTGTTAATTTCTTGCTTTGTTTTTTCCACCCCTTGCCATGAATTAATAGGAAAAACAAATCAGTGCTTTGACTTGCACCTCCATTCTACAGCATCTCTGTAAAACAAGCTACTCTTCATGCATGGAGAATCCTTTTCTATGTCATTGCTTTTAGGTTCTGGGAAGCTTTTCTAAATTTGGGGGGTTTTCAGTTCTTCTTTGACTTGGGCTCCCACAAGGTTTCTCTCATTGGCGTGAAGATGCTTTGTTCTGCCAAAACAAGATGTGGTTCATCGTTTATAATAGGGATGCATGGTAGCAGGAGTTTCCTGGCTTTCTACAGGGGTCGTGACAAGGCCATGGTTCTGTCTGAGTTCATGATCCTTAAGTGGTTGTAAAGATTTCACAGCCCCGGTGTGAGGAATTTTTACTTTCCTTTCTAATGTGCAGCTCAGAGGTGAAAGGTGAGGTGTATTCACCATTCCCCAGAGCTGCTGAAGTTGTACTGTGGATCTGCTTGTTGGTGTAGGGAACAAGGCTGAGAGACTGGAGACTGTGACACAGCAGTAGCGTTAGGAAACTTCATTCAGGGGGATGGATGCCTCTGTAAGCCATACTGTACCTAGGCAGAAAAACGTGTGGCATCATACATCAGTCTGGAGGAGTAGACTTTACTGAAGCAAATAGTGGAAAAAAAATGTATGTTGTTTACATGAATTGGTTTTGATTTGCTGTAACGAAATTAACTTGAAATTTGATTCCTAAAAGTGTTAAATGTATTTTCACCAGCAGTAAACTGATCGTTTATTAGTCTGAGTCTAGTCATCTGTTCTTTTAGCTGCAGGGACGTGGGCTGAAAATTTTCTCAAGTAGGAGAGAGATCTTTTTAAGTGATTCTATTGGAAGTACATCCTACTCATGGAGAATGAATTCAGTTGTCTGAAAGATGCTATGGATAATCCATCCAATACTGCATTTATTATGAAGATGTACAGATTACAAGGTAAATTAGTAATTAGCATGCTAGCAACCTTATGAAGTCTCAGGTTTACGGGCTTTCATCATTTTTTCAGGTGTTCCTAATTTTTTGCCACAAATTAACATATTTTATTTAAATTCCTTTAAAATACGATTTCCTACAACATCAAAGTAATTTACTCTTATCAGGATTACTATTTATTATTCACCCAGATTCTGAAAGAAGCATTGTGTTATTTCATTTAGATCCTGGTGGAGAGTGAGGAGAGATGAAGCAGAACTAATGTTAAATCTATGTACAATTTTTTATTTGAAAAGAACAGTTCACTGTTCAGCTGGCTTCCTGCCTGTTGTTCCTGTGTTAAGAGGACTCTCACCATAGAGTTAAAATAACTTGAATTTCATAATGAAGATCCAAACCAGTGAGTAGTATACTAGTAAAAGAATAAGAGAGTCCTCTGTTGCTTTGTGAGTACAGTTTTTCTCCTGAAATGCTTACATAGCAGATGTAAGATGTAAAATGCTTACATTCTTCAGGCTAGTCTTGCAATAAGTAGAAAAATAACTATAAAACATGACCATCAAATAATTATGAAATATGGCTGTCAATAGAAAAAAACCACTTAACATGCATATGGCGTTGAAACAATATTGATTTATGCTTTATAACCCACAGCTACTGATATAATGTTATCTTTCCCCCACATTTCAACAGTGACAAGGGACTTGCTTTCTCACAGGGTTAGAAAAAAGGCAAGTTTTTACTCAGAAAATAAAATTAAATGCTTTTTAATTTTCAGCTGTTGAGAAAATTTACAGTTAAGGTTAAAATAAAATATTGTCCAATTAAGTGCTTACACAAGTGCTTTATTTCTTTATTTTTCTTTGGAAAACTACTGTGGGCTACAGAAGTTAGTTTAGAAAGTTACTGACTCCAGGCTTTGACAATTGTCCATGCTCCCACTGATAGAGAAGAGTGCAAGCCTCTAGACTGTGGTTCTTTTATTGCAACTAAAGACTAACTTCAGGGTGCCAGTCTGTAGGGATGGTGTAGCATTGTTTTACCTGAGAGAGAGGAGGTGTGGTGAACACCAGTGGCCTTGGACAGGGAAGGAAGTGCAGAGGAAAATATGGAGCTATGTTTAATACAGAATGGGAGACTTCTCCTTAAGCAAATGTCTGACTCTGCACCAAGTGATACTGAGCAAAAGCTGAAGATGAGAAAAATGTCTTGCTCTTTGGTGATGCTTATCAAATGATGTGCAAAATGAGCTCCAAATGTGGTGGAAAACATCCTGTATAGCCAGACTTCTGATATGCTTGACTGTGTTCGGTTTTGAATTTAATTAATCTAGTTTAACTAAACTGGTTTTTATTGTGTTTACTTCTGCTAAAGGTATAAGACGTAAGCCTAGATACATCACAGTGCTGAGAAACATAAAATAATTTTGGATTTTAGAGAAGATTTCTCCACAAAGAGGAGTGAATGTAATTCTTGGCCTTGCTTTGTCCAGAAAAGAACATCTTTGGCCTTATTAACTGGGAGAGAGTTCTATGTGAAATACTACTTAAAATCAATCTTGTCTTTTTGATTTTTAGAGTGTATAAATCCTATTTGTTTATGACACTTACATGTTTATGGACATAAGTATTAACATTCTTAATTCTTGCTCTTGCTTGTGATTCTTCCATACTTTATATTCTTTACTTTACAACATCTAGGGAATTACTGCTGAAGACTGAGCAGTGACTGTATGTTGCCCAGATCCTGCCTTGCTGCTGCACTTTTCTGGATCTGGAGCTTTAATTTTTGTGCTGGACCCTTGGCTGCTGAGCTTGGATGTTCCAGGTGGCTGTGGGAGTTGAGTTATTCTCACAGTTTATGTGAAACTCATCAGTATTTCTTTCTTAGTGTTTTGCCTCTCTTGTGGACTACCTGTTTTGCTAAGTAGTGTTTTGAATCTCTGAATATATGATGTGTTTTGAGAATCAGAAAGCTGTAATAATGTCTTTGTTACTATGGGGTATCAATTTTTTTTCCATTTGTTCTTTAACACTGTGTTGCAAAACATTGAGCTGTGTTTGGACTCTTTTAATGCTATGACTGTTATGGGCTTTAATAATCTCTCAAACCTTTTTTGCACATAATTGTTTTTTCTGGCAGTGGAAATCTGGCAAATGTTAGGTCATTTCATTTTAAAACAATCCTAATGTTTGTAAATTGCCTGAAACACAGTTGTTATAAAAAAAAAAAAAGCAATTATCTTTGCCTTTTGCTATCCAAAATAAACAACAAATGCTAAGAATCCACTTATTCTAATTCCTCCATTTGGCTGTTTTGAAATAATTGATGAAATGTAATTTATACCTCTACAAAATCCTTAAATTAAAAAATTGTGTGATACCTTTGAATGGAAAGGCATGGCAGGTTTTGTGAATTATGTCTATTACCTGAAGCAGTGTAGCTTTCATGCTATTCAGCCCTGCTGACTTATTTCATGCAGACTAATTAGAACCATTGAACCTGCCTTCAATGCGGTTTTGAACTGGTTCTTACCAGGGAAGAGTATCTCAATTACAGAAATGCTGATTGTGTGAGGCATCAACATGGTTTATTAAATAATGTATTTGCCTAGTGTTGAAAAACCTTTAGAGCTCCATCAAAAATATAACCTGTACAGTAGTCCCATTACAGTAATCTTTCTTGTGAGGTAGTTGTTTGAAACTTATTGTGCTCTTGAATTCCCCACTGATCAATTATGGAACCTGTATCCAAGACAGAGAGTCTGGGAGATCAAGGCACAAGGGATTTATGCAGACATGACTGTATGCTAAATAACAGGACCTAAATCCACGGACCAGTCAGCCCTACTCAAGCGAAGTGATTGCAACAGTTGAACAGTTTAGAAGTTCAAAAACAAAACAAAACAACCCAACCACTGTCCTCCCCACCAAAAAAACCCCAAAACTACAAAACTCAGCACCCCAAGATAACAACAAAGAAACTACAATCAAAACTGATTCCAGGCAAACCATTTATTTGCCCTATGCAAGGGACATGCAAGGAGCTGTTCTGTCTCAGATGACAAATATTTCCTAGAGCTTCATGGATGCTAAGTGGGAGGGAGTGAGTCTGCTGTTACCATACCCAGGGTGCTAAAAAACTGTTGCTCTTTTTTGGGATGGAGTAAAAAGATGTAGTATGCATGGTAACAATTTCAGACAAGATTTTGCTGGTGTTCTGTTGCTTCAAGTACAGACTTTTCAGAAGGGTGTATACACCACTGCCATGTAAAGCATGCCTGTCCCCATGTGGCAGTCAACCCTAATCGTAGAGAACGGCACTGACTAACTGCACGTGCAATAAACACTTTCCTTAGTGAAAACCAAGGCTGACAGAAATTGCTTAGCCTTGGCAGACTTGACTAGCTGGCTGAGAAAAAGCATCCCTGGACTGAATCTTGGATAGAAATGTGGCGTTCGTATTCCTACTGCGGAAGCCTATTAATACTAAGAGAATTCTTGTGCTAGAGGCAGGGGAAGATCACAAAAATTTAAGTATGGTATTTCTAATTTTTTTGAAAATAAGTGACCACAAAATTGACATAAAAAAAAATAATCTTACATTGAATTGAGAGTGTAAAATCATTGGTTTGTAAAATTGTGTCTGTCAAAGGTAAAGTATTTAGTTTATATTTCTCATAGTTCAGGAGATTTCAGGGAACTTTACTATCATAATCAGATTTCACCTGTTGGAAAATTTGGTTTTACAATATGTTCAATTAATATTTCTTTAAAATATTAAACAGAGCTTTTGTATTTAAGGCGCTAGTTGTATTAATCATCATTTTGTCAGGTTTCTTATAGCAGTCTCAAATACTGTGCTGTATTTCTTACAATGGCTTCTTAAAAAGCCCTGAAAGGTATCAGGTCACTTTGCTGAGAGTGGGCAGGGGATGATTTTCTCTTGGTTTGCAGTCTCAGTGTGCAGGAAATGAAACCATTGCTGCCCACCTGCCCTTCCAGAGTCAGACTAGTTTATTTCAGGCTTGTGCCTCTCTAGTCAGAGGTACTGTCATGAGTAAATGAGAAAGAACAACTAGGTTTTCATAGCTTGTATGGAAACCAGAGCATTAAGAATGTCATGGGTAACAAGCTGAATTCTCAGCCTGATCAGAGACACCTGTCTGAAGCAACTGTCTCCACATAACTCTAGAAATGCTGCTCTCTGGTTTTGTAGCATGGTTTTCTGAAACATTTGCAAGCTTGACAACATGTTGGCCAGCCAAGTTGTTCAACCTCACGTGTCAGGGCACAGAGTTTAATGTTGTCACAATACAATATGTGTGTATGTCTTCAAGTATATGAGACTTGCTAACCCTTTTACAAGCTTCTGTAGGATCTGTGTAGCAACTGCATCCAGAAAAGGGAAAATAATGAAACAGATCTCTGTGTTTTCCAGTCTCTCTTCTGAAAAATCATGAGCAGAATAGACCTGTTTACATCTCCGCTAGAAGACATGATTTGTTGGGCTTGATACTGTTATCTGGAAATACTCTTCTAAAGCAAGTGTAGAGCTAAATAATCACTATATTCAGTACTTTTGTCTCACAGGTAAGCTTGCCTAACATTTCAGACAAATTCCTGCAAACTAGCCCGAAATGGATGGTAGTGGAGATTTTTACGGAAGAGCCTGTTGGTTGACTAAGCCGGTATTTTCTTGATTTGGCTGCAAGGATTTAGTTCCCTGTAAAATGGAAGATGCCTTTTCTGAGGACATGCTTCTGGAAGAAAAGGTCAGGTGTGTCTCTGCTGCAGTGTTGAGGGGCAGGGGGAATTAATAGCATTAATGAATTTGCAGTAGTTCATAACAGCTCATTAGTAGCAGTCTCATGAAGTAAGCTGTATTTAAAACTTTTTTCTGTGATAAAGATGATCCTCTTACAATGCTTAGATACCATTTCATTATAATGACAAGTAGTAATGCTTAATTGGTACTATATAAAGAATAAATTACAGAAGTATGACCTGTAGTAGGCTTTAAAAAGTCATCACTACAATTTCTTAAATAAACTTTTTTTTAAATACTAGTGTCATGATGTCAGTGGTTCTGTGCAAAACTCTTTAACTGCTATTTTTTTTTAACTTTAAATTTTTAAGTTTAAATTTAAAAATTACATTGATTTTAAAGATGGAAATAACTTCAGAAGATAAAAAATTAGTAATTTTTAATGATTAATTTCGGCTTTCAAAGAATGTAGGAATTGTATGCACAGATAATTAATACACCAAATGTATACTATAAGCTGCTTGTACTGGAAGATCTATTACTTTCGATAAAATTAGATATATGGAAGAATTTCCTTGGGTTTTTTTCAGTAGGTCCTCAATTGTTCTTAAGTAAAGCCTTTCACTTTTGTTTGCATTCTCTGCTGTTAAAAAAATTCTTCTTTCTTTTCTGTTATCTCTCTGTTTCCTTTATCTGCGAAACATTGGGTTGGGTTTGAGTCTTTGTGTTTGGATAAATAGCTGGAGTTTCTTTGTAAATGATAGAGAGACTGATAGTCTGTGTAGCCTGTTTGTGATTCTGAAAGAGAAGGATGGTATTTTGCAGTTAGTTATGTCTAGGTTTCACTGCTTCTTTCTGAAGGGTTAAATTGCTTGGGCTGTTTTTCCTTGCTCCTGCACTTGGCACAAATGAGATTTTCTCTCTCTTTTTGCCAGAACCCTCTTTATGTCAATATATTGATTACTCATTGGAGAACTAGATTTAGTTTAGCTGTTACTCGAAAGTATTACATGAAGACTCTCATTCTCCTCTGCTACTTTCCCCCATTTTTGGCACTTCTCATGGCTATGGAAGTACTTTACCCATTCATTTTGAAGGAAAAGTGCATTCTTGCTGGCTTTTAGAAGCAGACAGAAGACCAAGTGGAGACTTCTGCAAACTAAAATTCTCTGTTACACAAAGAATACACAGCAGACTGCATGTGCTCATGTGTCCTTAATGGATGTGGAAGGCAAGTCTCCGTCCAGACAGAGAAATCTTTTTGGCTAGTCTCCATGTCTCTGCAGCTTTACTCAAAGATATTTTTTCAACTTTTCATCAGTTTGTGAGACTGTAAGTAGACAAGTGCACACAGTGTTAATGAAAATGAACCAGAACTGGGCATCCAGAGTACTTGGTGATTCAAAGTGGTCCCCTCCAGTTCGGGTTGGGATGCTAAGTCCTTCTGTTAAGTGTAAGATATATTTGTCTTGTGTGAGAAGGAATTCTCCTGAAATTGCAGACCTGTTGGTTGAATGTGCCCTGAGAAGTCACAAATCTCTCTGTCTTCACGACCCACACAAGATGTGTTGCATGCCAATGCAGTTCAAAGGTCCCTTCCTTTGGAAATGGTGGCCCTGTTGGCCCATTGAAAGTGTCAAGGTACAGTAACATTACTACATCTGGAAAGGAAAGCTCGTGGTCTGTAGTTCAGATGTTCCAGCTTGTCATTTGCAGCTGTGGTGTGGGGAATGAGCAGGTGGGATGAGTGCTTTGAGCTAGTATGTGGGGTGAGACAACCTTGGTTGCCTTCTCTCTGAGGGACTTCCTCACAATTCAGTTTCCATTACTTTTGCCTTCTTGCATATTTTCTTTTTGCTAGCCATAAATGGTAATTTGTGTACAGAAAAGATCCTGCTGACTGCAACTGCTTTGTATTTTTTCTGAGACCTTGTTGGAGTTTATAGTCAGCATTTTTACTATAGTGAAATTAATGTTTTATTGCTGCTTAATGTACAGGACGTAAATCTTGTGGCAGAGTTGCTTGTTACTTGCCACCTCTTAAATTTTTTTTTTCTTTGTCTCGCTCTGTCATTCTCTGTAGAGAATGGTGCTCTTTCTCTGCAGTTGTAAGTGAATTCTAAGACTCTGCACCCTGAGCCATATTTCCTTCACATTTGTTTTGCAGCAAATGTTTTAGATTGCCTGGCATCTTCCCCAAACCAATTAACATTAAAATCTGTCAAGAACAGTTCAAGCAAAAGAACTTAGCCTCTAACGTGTCAGACTACAGTGAGCAATTGCATTTTTGACAAAAATTTAAGACAAGCATCTCTGCTGTTAAATTATTTTATTTAGCTGAGATTTTCTTCTCCTGTAATGTTTACTGTCTGGCGACCATATTCCCTAAACATAGGCAGTTCTGAAGTACAATATCTATTCCAAACATTTTAGAGCCTATAATCTCCCCAATCAAATACCTGTCAGAGCCAGAATCAAATTTCTACAATCTCATTTTTCTCAGTCTCATGAACAGTGGAATTACTTCTCCATCACTGTAGGGAAAACAAGGATTGCCCTTGTGGTGAGGGAGGGTTTTTTTAATGCCTGTGATTTCTCCCTCTCTTCTTAATGCTCAAGTTGAGCCATTCTCCAACACTTCAGGTGTGGTTGTGGAAGCTGAACAGAGAAAGTGTCGTACATCTTCCTGTGCTGTATTTAAATGCTGTTAAGCCATAAAGTAAGGAGAAATTTTAATTCATTTTTTGCAGTAGCAATTGGCTTTGCGGTGGCCTCTAGGAAGTCAAGTTAAGGACAGTGTTACAAACATGTAAGAAAGAAGCTTCTCCAGACAACTGTGCCAGAATTCTCATCAGAGGTGGGCAAGGGATGCACAAATTTGTTTAAAGTTAAGTAGACAAATGTAGGATCTTGCAGTGTCCCCTGGCAGCAGTGAAAGCTGACAGCATCCTGGGCTGTGTTAGACAGTACACTGATGGAAGTGTTCCATTCCCCTTTTTGTCAGCACTTGTCAGAACCCACCTGGAATATTGTGTTGAGGGAAGATGAGGGAATGGAGCTTGTCCAGCCTGGAGAAGGTGCTTCAGGGGGAGAATAACCCAATGGCAAGCCTTCCATTACACATAAGGAGGCAATTGAGTGAATAGAACTGGGCTCTTCACTGAGGTGCTCGGGCAGAAGATGAGACACCGTGTACGTAAATAAAGACTTAAGAGGCTCAGTCTTGAGGAAATATGCATTCACTGTGAGGATAATTAAGAATTGAGAGAGGTTGCCTAGCAAGAATCTCTGGAATCTCTGTCCTTCAGATTTTTCAAGTCCTGCCTGACAAAGCCCTGAGCAACCTAATTTGAATTCAGAATTGACTCTGCTTTCTGAAGATGGGAGTAGATGATCACCTAATTCCTTTCCAATAGGACTTATAATTTGATTCTGTGAACCAAGGTAGATCACCAAGGAAGATCCTGGGAAGAAGGTCACGTCAAAGGTCGTGGTTTATAGAAGATAGCCCTACTTCCTTGAAGCTGATCAAGAAAAAGATTTCGAGTAGTGTTCAAGAGGCCACATTTCAGGTTTTTGAGAGGCTCATCCCCCCAACCCCCAGAATCATGCAGTGTTCCAAAAGTATAGCAGGGATCAAGAGAGTACAGAAAACTGAAATAATTATCAGGGTAGGGCACAGCTTCCCTGAGAGGGGTGGTGTATGTTTAGGATCTACAGGCTAGAGAGTGGATAGCTGAACGAGTGTAAGATAAATCACAGGGAACATGCGGGATATGAGCTTGGAGCTGTTGTCTCTCTCCCACTAGCACACAAACATGGTCACCAAATGCAGTAAACAAGAAATACGTTGAAAATACAAGCCAATGGTTCTCTCCTAATAAAGACAGTTGGGTGAGACTGCTTGCTGCACCCTTTAATTTAAAAATAAGTCAGTAAATAAATAACCTTCAATATTAAAAAAAAATTGGAAAAAATAAGGGAAGATAAAAAGTTAATTACATTTGGTTAAACAGGGTTCTACCACTGACTTGACAAGAGTTCATGGAAGAAGAAACCTAGTTTTGACTATCACTAGAGACAGGAGAGGACACTGTAGCTGATTATTGGTACTGCCATGCTTTGATTCAAAGAGTAGTCTATTACCTAAGTGTGAATTGTATCAGCTTGGAATTTCCCATATTTGCAAACCTTAAAATGACATGCTGTCCCAGTCTGACAACTGATCGATGATTGATTGATCAATACCAATGAACTGAGAACCTGGAACAATCATAAAGGCATGAAAAGGATGTTTTTTACTGGAAGAGGACACAGAGGCATTTTCCTCCTTGATGCTGGTTTTGTTGACATTCAATAGCTGTTCGCCATTCAGTCTGGGAAAAAGTGTTTTATCGTTGGATCTTTTCCACAAAATTTGCATCCTTTTGTAAGCTTAGTTTCCTGTGGTTAAGAAAAAAACGTCCTTTGAAGATGTCAAAAAGCATATGATATATGTAGAGGTATTTAGAGCAGTAACTTTATCATACTTTGAAGTAATAAGGTCAGAAGGAAACTATTTCAGACAGCAAAAAAATATACTTGGACTACTTTATCCTTTGGGCAGCACATCAAGCAGGAGTGGAATGTGTGCACACAACACATACAAAATATCCAATATTTAATCACATTCGATAATACTCAAAATCTAGAGTTTACTTGACCATCCATGTAGGCAACTGAAGTCCCAATGTCATAAAAGTAAGCTTTTTAAATAAGAAAACTTCTGACCAGTGTGGTTGGTTGCAAGATAGAATAGTCTATAGAAAATACCCAGTACAGAGTCAAGAGTGTGTAATTTAACATAGTGTGCTTTGAGTGCTTCAAATGAGCATAGGGTATGAGGGTATTGTAACAAATTTATGCACTGTAAATTTTTCTCAATGCGTGTGGGATTTTTTATCATCACAACATGTTTCAAGAACTGCAGATAGAGAATTGCTGTAACAGCTTCTTCATATTTGAATAAATTTATGTTAATAGCAAATATGTGATGACTGCTTGAGATGTAGGAACAGAAATCCAGAAATACTAATGAACTTCCAGAGCTTTATGCACTCTTTTCCACTTCAATTGAGATTTGATGTATATTGAATCTGTTTTGTGAGTATAGCATCCAGCCTTGGAGAAGTGTGTGAGTGGGATGCGGAGGAGAGTGAAAGGGAAGTACGCCCCTGACTACATCTGCCAGGAACATTTTTTGTAAAATGAAAACTTGAAACAGGGATTATATTCCATATGAAGTTTTCCAAGTCAGGATAGGCTGTGTCTTGGCATGCACTTTGTTGGTGTTTGACACATGGTTCTCGTCTTCCCTTCAGCAGAAAAACAAATCCTAGTAGTCACCACAGTGTGCCTGTAGTTGGAAGATGATTGTTTCCCACGTGCTGCATCCTTTGCACGGAGCTGCATTTGGGGAAGCCAGAAAGCATAACTGTATCTGCAAGTTCTAAACTACCCTCAAAGCTACTGTTAGTACAGTCTTTACATGGCATGGCAAAAAGCAATGCTAAATTGCATTTTAAGCAAAAGAGACAACACTTGGAAGAAACAAATACCTATTTGTGTGTAGTGTAAAAGCAAAGATGTGATGCTGTTAAGCAAAGCTCTTTTGTTCTTAATCATCCATTTAAAAAACCAGAGACATAGTCAGCAACAAGAGATTATGTCTATTACTTGATCACAGAAGTTCATAACTAAAAAGGTTTGATTTTCATATATAATTAAGAGCACCCAAATAGTTATTCTATTTTGTTTACTTTATGCTTTCTACTTGAGAACAATTGTAGTGAAACAAAATATTCATTGTACTAATGTTTATTTAAAACAAAACAAAACAAAATTGTATAGAAAGGTTATTTCCTAAAGCTGTAAGGTCAGAGGTTTGTGTTCAGCTGTGAATAATCAACTGGCAAACACTCTACTCATTTCTAATTTTGGCATCCTTTATGCAGCTGCTTTATAAAATAATGTGTTAAAGATTCTGGATTACTTTTATCTGTCTCTATATTGGTGGTCCTAACCTCCACATGTAATGATCAGTGTTTCAGCTCAGATGGTCATATTTTATTTGTTTGCACTAATTAGAATTGCTTTTATTGAAAAGACCAAATAAACAGAAAACCCCCAGCAAACACAAAACACACACACACACACACACACACACACACACACACACACACACACACACACACACACACACACAAAACCCAAACAACAAAAATAAGAATTTAATAAGTAGCCGGAATGATGTAATGGGAATTTGCGGGAATACTCTGAAACCATTTAGAGAAAGAAAGTTAAGTATTCTGAACAATGTAATGTTTCACATATGCAGTCTGTTAATGCTGAATGATCAAATGCTTGTTTTGAAACATTTCTGGGGATAGTGAAATAGTCTCAGAATGGAGTTGATGAAATGTTCGTGACAGACAGGTAATGTCAGATGTGCTTAGTGACTGTTTCTTCTGAACCAGTTCATATTTTGTACATGTGCTAAATGGGAAAATAGCTACAAAACTCCTGTTGCTGGTATGTTAACAGGTTGATTTAGATAACAGGAGACATTTGAATGGATCTCTCTGCCACAAAAATATCTTTACTATAATTTATTAGTGAGGATCAAAAATGACATCACTGTGTGCAGGAAGATGACTTCTAACTGAAGCAAATGTATTTGTGTTGTCAGGGCCCATTAATTTATGTTAAAGTAGTCCTAAATAACACAAGTGCTGCTCTAGAATGCAGGGGAAAGCACAGTGAAGCAATTGCTTAATGATAGTGTTAATAAGTCAGTGTAATAATGTTGTATTTACTGATTGTCAGAAACATGACCAGTTTCAATAACATAGCCAAACTCATTGTTATACTGGAAGAAAACTGTCATTCTGGATGCCCATGGCAGTTGTTGGAGTTTTTAATACCCATTTCTGGAAAAGGGTCAATGAGAGAGGATAAATAGTAGGTGCTGAGGCACTCATTAAGTATGTTTTGGTTTGCATTTAGAAATTAGTTGCTAGAGGACTCTGAGAAAATCTCTTTGTGTTCCAAGCCACTTTACTAATTTGCAAAATGATCATAATACTTGGAGCTGACCAGCTGTGTCCATCTTACAGGAGTCTGTGATGATAATTGCAGGAACTGAGCACTGGCTCTCTGAGACCGTTCGGGTCAAAGCAGGGTGGAGATGTTTTGAAGTCCTTTGGTGACATAGGTTGAAGTTTTGAGTCGCAGTGAATATGTCAGTCACAAAGAGAGGAGGACCATGTGTGGTAGTCATATGCCTCCTTCAGAACTTCTATCAGCTGCTGGGTGTGTTTAGAGGGGTTTTAGAATAGGAGCCCGAAAAGGTTTGCAGTTACAGTTGGTGGAGGTAGAACATCCTTCCTAGATCAGATTTTTTCACTTTTTTTTGTCATTTCAAAATCTGTTTAGGATATGTACAACCATCAGCTGAAAAAAAATGGACTAAAAGTATATTCACTGCTAAACATGGTCATATCTTATCTTATAATTTTATGAAACTTCAAAGCCCTGCCCATGAGAATATTCATAGTTGACCTCATAAAGAAGCTGCTGTTGTATCAGGGCTTCAGCTTCTTCTTCAGCTTCCTCCTTGATGTCAAGTATGACTGTGAAAGCAGTGGCTTATTGCAGAAATATGGTTAAAGGAATACTTCAAGATTTCAGTGCAAGATCTTCAACATGTAACAGGAGAACTGGAAATTAATCTCTTTTTTGTAACTCCTGTTTCAATCTTGACAGCAACTTTTTTGTTTTAGTGTTAAGATACATTCTAATTGCATCAACATAGTTCTCTAACTATACCAAACAAGAATCTTTGGTTTCTCATAGCAAGGAATAATATATATGGTTAAATTTCTTAGTTCCATTACCTGTAGTTTGCATACAATGTTTCCCTTTCCCTATCTTTATTTTTCTTTGTGATAATTTTTTTTCCTGAAGTTTCTTTGTTTCCTGCTTTGTTAAACCAAGTCTGAGAATTTAGTTTCATTAACTGAGACATTAAAAAGAAACAGTGTGATTGCTGACATGAGAAAGACCTGCAGAAACAGACCTTCAAATAATACAATACAGAAAAGTCTTGGAAAATTATATTCAGAACCTAATTCACTTTGCTCTATTGCCTTCTTTCCCTTGCTAAAGATTTGGTAAAATTCTTGTTCTTTTGTCAGCAGTCACTTCTTCAAGTGTTTTTTTGTCCCCCATCATTAGATAATCCTGTCTTGAATTTGTATATATGTAACATATACTGCTGTAGGACTTCTGTCTTAATCAGAAATGTCTTGTCTTGAGTTGCCAGTTAGTGGCATTTTTACTCTGTGTGACAGATGGCAATAGTGAGACAAAAGGCAGGTGAAGAGATTGTTAGCCAAAAAGCTACATCTTTCTAAGAAAACACCTAGATTCAGGATTGCTTCAGTAATTGGTGTTTTGTTCTGTCTTTTTGAGCTGACTCAGACTTCCCACTACCCAAGGAAAGATGCACAATGACTGTGCCTTGATTTTCTTTTTTTAAAAACCATTACAGAGGCATTTATTCTAGTACTACCAGTTTGTAAAATAGTTTAAAAATGTTTTATCCACCTGAAAAGGGAGCATTTGCCTGTGAAAGAATGGAAGAGCTTAAATTTCATAGTTGCAACGGGAATATATAATTAATATTTCCTCATTGCTGCTATAATAGAAATTAAATGGTAAAACAAAGCATTTTCTCTGTGAAATGTAACTGTAGAGAAAAAGCAGTGCTGCACAGTAGGCAGGTTGAGCACCTATGAGAAGTTCCCATTCAATGTAGTAATCTATTTGGTGAACAAGAAGATATTGCCAGTAAGGACACAGATAAGAAAAAAAATCCCAAACTATTAATTATCAAATATTTTGGTCAAATAAAATTGTGTTTCTTGAATGTATTACTTTTCTCTCAACCTAAAGTAGATCCCATTTTTCAGAAAATGCAAACATGCATGATTTCTCTGTCTTTCTAAGTGGTGGAGAAATTCACTAGGAACATCCCATTCTTCTGTGTTCCTTGGAAAATATTCTTCTCAAGAGATTGCTTGTGCTTTTGTAATGAGATGGACAATTGAAGTGTTGCTTGGGGTGTTTCTTCTGACTGGCAATATGTGTTTGGGATGGGGGTAGGAGTTGCCACAAGCCATTGGACAGAAGTGGAAAGCTGAAGGAGTAACCATTTAGTTTGAGAATAAGATTGGTAGATGTTAGTTTTATGCATGGAGGCTAAGAAACACTAGGCTGATCTGACATGAAGAGTAAACAGATTGTACTTCTCTAATGACATCTATTCTGAAGAGAGATACACAAGCTGAAATTGCTCAGCTCTGTGTGAGGAGTGTGGAATCTGAATGTGAACTCCAGAGTTTGGCATACATGTATTTGCTCTCTCTGTAGGAAAATTGAAGGGTTGTCTTGCATATGAACAACAACAACAACAACAACAAAAAATAGCATAGCATACCATAGAATTGTTCTAGATGGCAGGGACTTGTAATGATCATCTGGTCCAACTACCTGATCACTCTATGGCTGACCAAAATTCAGTGACTGGACACTGGAACAGGCTTCCTAGAGAGGTGATCAATGCCCCATATCTGTCAGTGCCTGAAAAGGAGAAACATTTGGCATTTGGTTATGCCCTTCATAATGGGATTCACTTCTTGGTCAGCCCTTAGGTGGTCAGGCAGTTGGACTAGATGGTCACTGTAGGTCCCTACAAATTGAACTATATCTTCTCCTCCTCTCCTTTCCTCTCTATTTAGTGGAGAAGATGCTGAATGTACTTTGGTTTCCAGCTCCTTCTGCTGCCTCTTTCTGTACTGGGAATTGTCTTGATTATTTGGACTTGGTGTAGGGGTGTATGTGGTCTTTATTTTCTTATGCTTCAGGATTTTATTTGTCACCCTTTCATAAGCTTGCACTTATCATATTTTGTGGACATGCAAATTATTATCTTGAGAAGGTGAAATTTCATGTAGTGTACTTTCAGACATTGCCATGTGTGTGAGTGAACAGGTTTAGTAAGCAGAAGGAAATTTAACTTAATTCAGTGGTATTGTTGGATAATGGATACATACATTGTGTATAAAATAACATTTTTATACATTAAGTGGTCAAAAAGAAAAAGAAATTATTAGTTCATACAGAGAAGAATCCATTTGAATTCACACAAATTCAATCTGTGATATAAAGGTCGAAAATGTTAATGATTTCTGCAGGTGGGAGATTTGGTAGAGATTAAAAACTACTTATATCTCAGGCCAATAGACTAATGTTACTGATCTCCTATGATACATGAAGAATGGTGTTCCTATGTTAACATATTTTACTTGATCTCTCAGATTTGTAATTCTGAAAAGGAAGCTCTAAAGAATGCAGCATTCTGCATAAAGTTCCCAATATTGATGTGAAGGTGATTCCTGAAAGTTAATTTTCTATGCGCTGTTAGTATTCTGTGTTCATTTTAGCATTCGTTCACTCACTTATTCCTTCATTCAGAATTATGAGAATTCACATTGTGGAGTTAGTATGTTTATCCAGAGCAAGCAAGCACACACATTTTCCATGCAGTGAAGCATGAATAAAGAAAACATCTCTACTGTTAGCACACGCTGCACCCCTGTGTTACATTTGATTGCATTAATGCTGTGTGCACCCATTCCTTCTTCCCCTGGTAAAGATTTGCTGGACAGCACCTTAGTGCTTGTGCTAGCTGTGGATGGGAAAATGCATGGTGGTGGAGGAGGTGTGTGTGTTTTTGTTTTAGTGGGTTGGCTTTTCCGGAAGCATAGGGAAGACGCTGTTGCTACTGTGCCAGTTATTCTACCCCTGTGAAGGGAGAGCAGGGAAGAGGAGCTCTGCTGGGAGAGAACAGGGCTTTGTTCTCTATGTGAATACAGAAAGCAGAAGCTAAGCAATCATGCTTAGAAGTGTTGCTGTACACTTGCACTATACTACACCTGATATATTTTTGTAGGTCAAAGAAGCACACCTTACACACAAAGACAAGAATTTATTGTTAGTGTAATTGAAATTGTAGCAGTCTAATCAAGAAGTGTCATTTTAATTGGACTAATAATACCAGGTTATCTTGGACTCAAAAACACTCATTATGTTTTAAGTCATTCATAAATGTCCCTGAATGGACTGCTTTTGTCATGCTCATGTAGCATTGCCTGGGTTCTGAAATCAGTGGCATTGAGGACAGGGGGCAGGGCAGCACTGATGTCCTTGGCCCTTCTCTGGGAGTGGTGAGATACTGTCTGCATGAGGGGCAAGCATCCCCCTTGGTCTTGGGTCTGTTTAGGTCTGGCTTTATACATTTGCAGTCTGTTCAGCCACTCTTTCTTTTCTAAATGACTCGAAGGGTGGTTGCACAAGGACTCACTCAGACCATTATCACAACAAGGTTAAAGCACATCATGGCCGTTGGTGTGAAGCAGTAGCAAAGGAATCTCCTGTCAAGCTCTAGAAAATTGTAGAGTCAGGGAATCGTGGAATGGTTTGGGCTGGAAGATGCCTTAAAAATCAGAGAGCTCCAGCCTCCCTGACGTGGCCAGGGACACCTTCCAATAGACCAGGTTGCTCAGAGCCCCATCTAACCTGGTCTTTAATACTGCCTTCTCTAGGAAACCAGATCCAGTGTCTCATCAACCTCATTATAAAAGATTTCTTCCTAATATCTAATCTAAACCTACCCTCTTTCAGCCTAAGGCCATTACTCCTGGTCCTATCCCTACATGCCCTTATGTAAAAAGTCAACCTCTCCAGCTTTCCTGTAGGCTTCCATGAGGTACTGGAATGCTGCTGTAAGTTCTCCCTGGAACCTCCTCTTCCTCAGGTTGAGCAGTGCTAATTTTCTTCAACCTATCTTCATAGGAGAGATGCTCCAGCCCTTTGAGCATCTTCATGGTCCTCCTCTGGACTCACTCCAGCAATTCTACATCATTCTTATGCTGTGACTCCCAGAGCTGGATACAGAACTGCAAGGGGGTCTCACCAGAGCAGAGCAGAGTGGCAGAATCCCCTCCCTCAGCCTGCTGGCCTCTCTGCTTTGGTTGGAGCCTAGGATAGGATTGGCCTCCTGGGCTCCAGGTGTACACTGCTGGCTACAAGCTACTTGTCCACCAAAACTCCTAGTCTTTGTCCTCAGGGCCAGTCTCAATGTCCAGAGTCACTTTCTGGCTCTAGGAAATAATCTTCCCATCCTCTCCTGACCCTTACCAATATTTGCAGTTACAGCTAAAGCAGACCCATAACCATTTAAAGCATTCCCTGGTGAAGCCCCAGGGCCAGCAGTGTGAAGGTGCTGATGGGCTCTGATGTCCATTGCTGGTGCTGCAGGTGTAGGGAAGAAGTGCACCGTGGGGGTGACGTGAACACCATGGGAGCCGAGGACAGGAGGCGCTCAGGGAGAGGATCCTGAGGGTGAGTGCAAACAAAATACAACTTCACATCAGCCATGGACAGTCTATCAGATGATACCCAACACTGCACACATGGGTCTGTAGAGACCTTTCTTTACCATATGTCTGGTAGTGGCAGTTCAAAAAGTCACTTTTTTGCCTTAAGCTTATGAACTGACCAAGCCAATTTGGGCACACAAGAAAAAAATCAGAGGTTGAAGCACATGTTTCCATTTTTGGCATTTTAAATCTTTGATTGCTCTTTAAGCCTTTAACTTTAAAATGTCATTGATTTTCATTAGAAGGCTTTGTAATCTATTTCAGAACTGCTCTCTAAAAAAAAAAAAATCTATGTTGTTAGGGAGTTACACCGATTTTCTATGTTGGCGTCCTTCCACTTTTATAAATTGAGACTTAATCAGGGCTACTGAACTGAAATTGATTTTATAGAAAGTAACAACCCATTAATAAGATCTTTTGCTTTAAATAAGTCTTTAATTGCAGCTCTGTACAAATGTGATAGAGGAAAAATGTTTGTTAGTACCATGACTTAATATTGACTAATATTTGTTCTTTGAGAAATATATTTTTCCTTCTCTCTTTTCTAGAGAGTACAACCAAATCTGGGTCTAAGCTTTATTTCCCTAACCAAATGCATTTGAGGCATTAACGGATTTTTCTTTTTCAAATGTCTGTCAACTTAATCTTGTGTAGCAATCTTGATTCAGCAGTTTAGAACTCTAAATTGTTACAATAGTCTACTTTAATGAATTTTCAAGCCTTGGAAAACCCTGTTAAATCTTTCTGCCCCCTCTGCCTCAGATCCACTGCTGGGGAAAAAAATGTCTACCAAACTGAAGTATGAAAATGAGATGATGTCCCTAATGAAATGTGTCTTAAATAAAGGTTAATGTGAGTAGATTATATTGAACACCCCCTCCCTGGTCTTCTTTCTTTCAGTCTCCATATTTCATTGAATTACCTGTTACCATTTTTTGCCTGATAACTTTTTAAATAAGCTGTCTTTTAAAAGCCTGCATAAGTCTCTGTATCAGCTGTATTGTGTTAATTTTCAGATTTTATTTGAAAAGGGCCCGTTGAAAACATTTGCCCTCTCCTTTTCAAGAGACATATGAAAATGAGAGATTGAGAGGTGTCATGGCATGTTGCTGCAGAGCAGCCTGATATAGTAGTATTCCTCTGGCTGATTAATGTAAGCACTACTCAGTAGTGCATAATCTCTAATCCTTGTATAATGAGCTGTGGGTTGCTATTGCTCTTATTCTCTGTCTTCCCTACAAAATTATCCTGTTTCTTAATTTCAGAGTTTTCAAGGAAATGACCTTGTTATTTCATTGGGACAGGAGTTATCTTTCTCAGATGTAGACTCAGGGCCCTTTTGGGTGGGGGGTTCTTACACTTACAAGTAGTTATCAGACTCTGCTACTGGTTCCAGGTAGGAGATGTGTAAAGTGGTGTGCCACTTTTAGCCCATTTCAGCTGCCTTTACAAATGCTTTTGAAAGATAGGTTCAGTTCCATTGCGGGCATACAGCTGATGTGATGTTTCTCAAGGGAATGCATCATGTTATTGATAACAAGCTGTTTTTCCTATTGATGTGTCATTTGGTCTGCAGTGCAGTGACATGGCTTTCAGTGGTAATTTTTAGTCTGCGAGGTGGGATACATCTCAGGACATCACAGTCAGTGTGTGTTGATACTTACAGTGAGAAATTAGAGAAGGAGATCACTGAAGCCTCTGTCGATAATAGCTAGACTTCCAGACAACAGCAGAGTTGTTGATCTGAGGCTTGTGGATTTGACCAAGTGGTGCTCCAGGCATGTGTTGCAGCAGTTTTGGAGTTGTTAGTCATGAGTGACCAGTGCAAACCCTTCTACATCTTGAAAAGCTTTAAATGTTGTTGAAGGTTAAATACAGAAATCCCTGCGTGGAGTCCGTATTGTTTCATTCATTTCGACTATGCACGAGGTTTCTGGGTGTCTTTCCCCATGCAACTTTACAATAATTAAAGTGTAAAAAAGCTCAAAGATGTTACTGCAGGCATTTAATACATATGGCCTATAGGTATCTACCCTATTTTCTGACCAGAAAAACAGCTGGACTTCCTTCAGAAGTCACTTAAGCATTATTAAGATGCTGAACCTCATTAGCTGCCATCCCAGATTGCTTTAACATTCTGACTTGGAAGTACTGCTCTTTGAAAAGAGAGTCTAGGATCTTTATTTAATTGGCTCATCATTTAACCACAAATTAGCCAGTAAATTTGTAAATGAATAACTTTCAAGTTTAAGCGCCAAATTACTTACCTAAGGAGTATTTGCATTACTTTATGCAGGTGGAATAATTACCTTAGCTTACTAGTACTCAACAGATTTTCAGCTTAGATTCAGTTTAGATTGTATTTGTTTAAACAAACAGAATAAGCATATATTCTTTAACTATCAAAATCTCAAGATCTTAATTGAAGTCCTCAAAATTCTTTATATCTACTCCCCACCCCCAAGGTATGCAAAAATGGTCTTTTGTAGCGTGCAGACAGAATCAAGTCCATTTCTCCCTTCTTTGTCAAGAGCCTTGGAAAATTGACATTACCCTAACTCTTCTAAGGCAATTTGTATCCTCCCAATCAGTTTGCTCTAATACCATACCTTTGCTTGTAAATTTCAAATTAAAAAAAAAAAATTAAAAAAAAGGAGTTATTTTTCTATATCTTTAGTATTTTTTGGTGGTGCATATGAGTGTAGGTGTGGAACGTATATTTGCAACCAGTCACTTAGCCAAAAGGAAAAAAAAATAAGGGACAGTAATAGAAGGATAGAAATGATAACTATTTTTCAGAGGTAATAGAAGGCTAGAAATGATAACTATTTTTCAGAGGTTGAAACCCAGAACTGATTAAGATAGTGGAAAATACTGGGAGTGGGCAGAGTGATTGAGACTTAAATGCTTCAGTTAAAAGACAAAAACAAAACCTAAATATCTGAAACTTCAGAATGAAGGGAAGTGTTAGTTCTGAGGGTTAATGAATATCTCTAAATAAACTGGAAAATAATTCCCACTCAGAATCTCACACTTGTTACCAGAATGACTCTTTCAAATGCCTTTGAAGTATGGTAGTAAGAAATTCTGAGTCTACCTTCTTTGCATATGCCTTTATTATGCATAAACCTTATTCTTGACAGGTAGTCTTAAAGTGAATATTTTTTTAGCTTGTTTCAGTATAGTATCAGACTTACCAGAATTCCAAAACCATAACTGAATATGAGCACTATCACATTTTGATAAAAAAAATATATATTCCTAAATTATTGGTGTTATGTGTTCAGTCTACTTTTCAATCTACTTTTCAGTCTTCTTCCTTTCCTTCTTCCTCTGCACTCCCCACGACATCACAAGCAAGAGGCTGGAACATGTTAACACCATCAAGTGAAACATTTCTGCTAAGTGACAACAGATTGGTTTTGCTGTTTCCAAAATTAATTTAAACGAGACACAATTAACATAAAAAATCCCAACCAACCACCCCCCAAAAAACTCTACCTGCAAAAAAACCCCAAAACAAACACAAACAAACAAACAAAAAAACCCAAACAACAAAACAACTGAGTTTCAAGGAAGAAAAGAGAAAATTTCTAAGGGGCTTGAGTATTTGGTATAACTATCAATATCTATATTATGATTTTTGGGCTAAAAATTCTCCGAAGAATATGCCTAAGCTGAAGAAGCTTTGTGATGTGACTGTAGCAAAGGAACATAGATGGCAAGTCTACTGCAGGCTGAAATTTTATTTCATATTCCTTTGTGGAATAAGTAATGCTGTCAAACCCACAACCCTGCCTGTGTAACTGCTGCCACGCTGGGAGCAGTTTGTTGTTTCAGTTCTGTCAACTAGTGGAAATACCTGTGGTGGTAAGAGATGTTAGTGGGAACATGGCTCTGATTTGACTTAGGAGCTCTCCACATATGTCATGGCAGTGAAACAGGAATTCATTTGGAGTAAAGGACTTACTGAATATGGTCTACTACAATGACATGTATCTATCAACCGAGATTAGTGCGGTAGCTGGTGGCAGAACATTGTACTATATTCATGCTTGCCATTATGGAGACTAGAGCTATTTGAGTTTTATTTATCCAAAAAGAATAAATGAAAAATTTTTTACCAAAAAATGGTTATATTTTCCCTGTTATAGTTTGGCTACTGGGCTCTATTCGCTGGATGGCAACAGTGTTGCCAAATTTCACATTTTGGTGCCATCCGTAGTGACGTGGGGACCACCTCTGAAAAATTTATGTAAGACAGTGCATATAAGATGAGGAAAAAGGATTCTCCTCTATTACCACCCGTAGGAGAATGTCAGGTTATCTGTAGCAAGTTTATCAAAGAGATCAAGAAAGCTTATGAGTGTGGAATTTAATGATGACATTTTTTCAAAGTGTTGATACTCTGAAATCGTAAATTACTTGGCACTGATACTGCCTTTAAATAGGAAATGTTATGTAACACTTGTCAAAAGGGGTATTTAATCCTAAATTAGCTTTTTAAGGAGCTGTTGAAATGCTGAATAACCATGATATGGAAAACTACAAATCCTTCTATAATAGGAAAAGATGCAAGAGAAATAACACAGGGTGGGAACTTGGAAGTGAAAGGTGAAGGTCAAGTCTGACGGTTTCAACTGTGTGTAGCAGAATTAAGAATCAGTTGTCTGAGAAGCTGCCTGTGCATGGTGTGAAATCCTGTTCACTCAGAACATATCCCATAGTTACTTTTTCAGCCCAATGGGGAGAGAGGAACACTGGGTCTCACTTATCCTGAACATGAGTGCTTCCAAGGCTGAGAACTCCAGAAGGGTGATGAAGAGCAATAGGGAAAGTACTGTGAGGTTTTGTTCCTCATCTGTATCACAGACCTCTTCAGTCCTTGGCTCCATTTAGAGTGGCCTTGTAGCTCCTGCTGCTTGTGTCACGGTGACAGTTCCTTGATAGCTGTGGAATTGCAGAGCTGCTCGAGTATGGCATGTTCATCTCTTCTATTGGCAGGAGCAGTTAGGATGGATACCATTCTGGGTTTTTTTTTTTTGATCCCTGTCAGTATACCTTGTCCTTGTATATGAATAAATTAATATGGCTAGATATGCAACTAGAAAGCACAAAAACTTCCTGAATGCTGTGTAGGAATCTGTACAATTTTAGATATGTAGCACAGTAGAAGGGGGAAAAGAGTAGATACATAAAAAAGGTTTATCTTGTCATGATCTTTTGTAGAACCATGATCAGATTTTTCTTTGCCCTTTCCTGTGTCCAGGTTGGGTTAAGAAATGCTGTGCAGATTTTTCACTGGATTTCATGTTTCCAAATTTTTGTTGTAATATATCATGATGAATTACACTTTGCTGCAAAATGTAGTGCTGTCTTTTTGTGCTATAATCTTAACATAAATAGCATAGTCCCACTGGAACTACTGCAGGTTTGTTGTGTAAAAGAGGGGTCAGTCTTGGACCAGTTACCTGGCTGCTGAAGTCAAGCCTGTAAACGACACTGCTGACAGTGTTTGACTCTCCATCACCTGCCCCTCTGAAATGTTAATTAGCCTCAGGCTTAAGTAACTCTTTAATCTGAAAAGTGAACCTATTTTCAAAAGTTCTGTTCTTTGGTAGCTATGCACTGCAAGAGCCATGATAGATGTAGCTTCCCATCTGGGTAGCAGTGCTGATCCTACTTGAGATCAAGTTGTGCCACAAAATTGCAATCTTCCTCACACTTCCAAACAAGGGTTACTTGAAGTCTGAAACACTACAGCTCCAGAAGCAATTTTTGAATGTTTATCTTCAGGATGCTGTTTCCTAGAAGAGAAGTGTAATGCAGTCCTTTCCTTGCAGTATCCCATCCTGTAGCATTGTATTTTTCACCCTTCTGGAATGCACCTATTTCTAGCATATCTGACATGATCAGTGCTGACAGCCAAACTGACAACATCAGTTTAAGGAGATGGGCATGGCCATAAAGGAAAACATCAGAACAATGATGGTGGGAAATGGAGTTTGCTGGAAATGTAGAAATGTGGTTGTCTTTCCTTCTGCAGGTCAGAAGGAATGAAGGAGAAGGGAAAATTCAGCAGTGTAAAGCTGTAATTTGCCTGATCCTGTTGAAGACAGACTGAACCATGCTGAGCACTGTATTGAAACACCACTGTTTTGGAATGTTTGATTGTCAGTATAATTCTTGTAGTGTGTTACAGAGGCCCAGCAGACAAAGTCTCTACATTTCCACCTGATGACACAAGATTGTGCAGGACTGAACTTCCAGACCTTGTGGATTTTATACAGGTGTAAGAATTTGTCTACTCATATCACCTTATAATATCTCTCTCAGGGGAGATTCAGATTGGACATTAGGAAAAGGCTCTTCACTGAGAAGGTGGTCAGCCACTGGGATGGGCTTCTCAGGAAGTGGTCACAGCACCAAGCCTGACAGAGTTCAGTGAGCTTCTGGACAATGCTCTCAGTCACATTGTTTAGTGCCATGTAGTCCTGTGAGGAGCAGCAAGCTGGATTCCATTATCCTTATGGATTCCTTCCAACTTGAGATACTCTATGATTCTATGATCTTTGTCAGCCAAAAAAATCCATATTGCCAACGTGAATAGACATTTAGACATTAGGCTATAGTACTGAGTTTCTAGTTCTGTACATGTAGACATATTCAAATTATGTTGGGTGGACATGAGCTTTGAAAGGCAAGTTAATTGTCTTGGCTTGTACAGCATTGCTACTCACCAATTTGTTAAGGTGAAGAGTACAGATTGTATTTTTTCTGCAAACAAGGCTTGACATCTGTGAAGATGTGAGGATTAACATTTATCAATGTCACTGTGACTTCCACTTTAGTTTGGTTGAAGTTTTACATGTAACTTGTGTTTCACTAAATGTAATAAATATGAAACTTTTCAAATTCTTCACTTAAAAGTTTAAAAAACCCAGAGCCAAAGTCGTTGCAGGTTATTCAAAATGTTCTGATTTGTCTAAGTACCATATCCTCCTTTGAAATTCCCTGTATTGGAGGGGATGAGTGAGAGGTTCCTAGAAACTTCTTCAGTTTTCCTTGGTGTAGTCAAGTATCTTGCTGTCTCTTAGCATACCGTTTAGTAGATAAAAGCATTTACAAATGAGAGCTTTTGTATATAAAAGCGGTAGCTCTTGTTTCTGTAATGGGCTGAATATAAAGTCTTTTGTTGCTTGCAAACATCTAAAAGGGTTGGACAATGTTTGATTGCTACATAATACAGGAAAAAATAAATGGCTTTTTCAGAAACATGATGGAAAAAAATAATCAAGTAGTTTGACAACTAAGACAATGTTACCAGCAAAGAGAATAAACCCAGGAGTGCTAAACAGTAATCCCCCTTTATCTGGACACTTACTATCTGCTATTTCCTTGCTGGGGAAAATCACAGTGAGATAACTTTGCCCTAACATAGTAGGCATTCTCAGTCTTTTCCTTGCCAGTAACCTCTTCTGATGCCAGTATCAGAAAACTAAAGACAGTCCACAGAATTAAAAAATAAACTTTGAATTTTGCTTTCCTGAGTCTAAGAATCTCAGCTGAAGTGGTCCACCTGAAGTGGATTTTTTTATAGGAAAGGGCTAATTGTAAGAGGGAACTCATAATGGGATTGACCTGAAAAAATATGATAATTTTATTTGTTTCCCTTTGGTTTCAAATTCATTTATTGTCCATTTAAAACTTACCAAAGCTAGTCCTATAAAAAGAAACAAAACCAGCCTACCAAGACCAGTACCATATCTGTACAAAAGTGTTTGAAAGACTTGAGAAAAGAAGGTCCATCTTGTTTATCTTAAATGGTGAGGAAACCAATTGCGCTGTACCCTACTCTGCCAACAAAAGTAGTTTGACTAAATTGAAGAGGGTCATAAAATGTGAGGAATGTGACAGATTGATGAGTAGGTTGAAAATGTTTATCCTGAAGAATATGGAGGCTTAGGGATGAAGACCATCATCAATCTGTAAAGCAAATGAGATAACTTGAGACAAATGTGAGTTGAATGCGGCATAATTTAGTCATAAGAAGTAATTTATGAAAGGTTCTCATTTTTTTCCATGAAGTCATTATGTTGGTGTGGGGTTGAATAAATGACTTTCATATCGTGTTGTCAAAGATAGTTGTTGTAACCATTCACTACAAAAATGTGGCTCCTCTGTCCTCATTGTTTCTTATCACTGCCTGAGTATTATTTCAGGATACAACGAGTGATATTTTCTGTGGAAATTTATCTGTTCGGAGTTTTCTCTGGTAGAGACAGAAACAGAAGATAAGAAGGACTGGGGGCAAGGTATGGTGGGAGGGAGAAGGGAGGGCAAGAATAAACAGGTGAGATAAATTTTGCACCACCAGGTGTGATAACCCATAATGATTTTTTGTTGTGGTTGTTGTTTTCCACAGTCTGACTCATGGGAATATTTTTTGAGTTTTGGAAGTAGTCTGACCTACTTACTGTTAAGGACAGTAATTTTATACTAGCCCAGATCAGAATTCTAGCAGTCCTGTGTGCCTGTGGAATGCACCCTTCCTTACGTCAGTGGGGAAAAGAAATCTGCAACAGATTCCTGAGCATTACCTGTTCATGTAGTGACTAGGAATGTCACGTTAGTAAGTTAGATCTTATGGGAGACAGGGCTATATTATTTGTAGCTACTTGAACATTTATCTAAATTGGCTCTATCAAATAAATGCAAGAAGCTAATTCTAATTGACTGCATTTAGTGCAGTGTCACCTGGAAGTGTCTATATTGCTAAATTTAAACATGAGCAAAATGACTTACATAGCCCAAGAGGAACTTCAGGGCGTTTCTTTTCTGCTCCGCTTAGCAATTAAAGAGCAAATCTCTCAAGATTAGCCAGGTGCAATATGCTGCTACTCACTTTTCTGTGTAGCATCAGGTATTGGCCAATGCTGGAGGCATCATGCTGGATTTTATAGAGCAGCAATGTGATCTGCTATGACAAATCCTCTGAGTTCTTTTGGGGAAGGGGAAAGCTGCTCTGAACACTGATGCATTCTCCACAGATTGTGTTTGTGGGTTTAGTGGCATGTTTATTTTTCTACTTCCTGCTTCATAGTAGTAACATTTCCCTCTCCAACTGAAGTTGTTCTAGGGGAGGACAAGATGTTTACATTACTGTATGTGCCAGCATGAATGCAGCTGAAGGGATGGCAGTATTTAGAAGAAAAGCATCAAGGGCAAGTAGAAAGACAGATACAGGCCAATGAGGAATGCATAGCCAGGGCTACCAGTTGCTTGGCTGTAGGCACCCTAATAATAAGGTGAAAATGAGGCTGGACTTCTTCATTTGGCACCCTCATTAGGTTGCTGTAGGTACCCTAATAATAAGTTTGGACTGAAAATGAGGTTGTACTATAAGAGAAGCTGAAATGTTAAGCTCTGGTTCACCATTCCACAGTTACTGCCTGAAGACCATTCCACTTAGCTTGTATCATATTTTGAGCAGGCTGTTTTGTGAATTCACAAATGTCTCCTGGCTAAGTAGCTCATAGGAAAGGCAGCCATAAGCATCAATACATGCTGGGGGCCACCCAACTGTAAAACAGATTTTCAGAAAAAGATCTGGGGTTCTGGTGGACACCGAGTTGACCATGACCAAATAAATCAAGAGCAAAGGGGACAAGACATTGCAGTGTCAACCAAATCAATAATGAATAACAAAAGGGGGGAGAAGGGGATGTTAGACAATGCAGCATTGAAGGTTTACTATCTCTAAAAAAAGTAATAAGGATTCTATTTTTAAAAGGATGACTTTGCATATCTTTCCCTATGACTGTTTTCAGGACAATGCTTCAGTGTTTTCAGAACTGTTATTGGAGGAGGGAGCAAAGGATGTCAAAAGAATTGAGCATGGGGGTGATGGAGATAATTTCATTCTTTATTTTTATCTAATGTCAGTTCAAGGAACTTGGATGCATAAAAGCAGCTCGAAGGCTAATTACAAGATGACAGGAATGAGTCTGTATTAAAGATAAAACTTTCCAGACTTTGCTTTTATGTGAGGAAGATTCAAATTCAAAGTGAAGGTTTCTGATATAGTGAACATCATCTCATCCAATTTTCTTCTTATTTCTTCTCCTGTTGCAGCATGGGCTTGATTTCAAAACTTTACTCTTCATCCCCATTTCTGAGAAGTTTCAGAAAAACAAATACCAAATACAGATACATCTTTATGAGGGAACAACACTATGCTCCATGTCTTGAATCAATGCTTTCATCAGTTGTTTGTGATAGCGGGCTGAATACTATTCATGCCTAGTTTAGTTTTAATTTCAGGATAATGTTCTCAAACATTAGTATGGAAAGAGGTAGATTTTTTCCCTTTCCCCAGTGATTCACCCCCAAATTAAAACAATTGTGTTTTCTGCTCTAAAAACACAGAAGAATTTTAAGTTAGAAGATCTATTCATTCTTAAATGTCATGAGTATGTACACAAGAATGTTAAGAGTATATTTTAGGGAGTATCTGTGTTTTCACTGTTTCAGCAGCCTTATGATCTGTAAAACAACATAGTTGTTATTTCAAATTTTCAAATTATGGTTGTGTGGGTTTTTTGTTTTTCTTTTCAAGACTGGATGCACTGAATGTGAAAAATCAAAGACAGCAGTGAGAGGATGATACAGAACGCATTAAGCATCAGAACAAAGTGTCTGGAATTATGCTATCCTTACCTGAGACTGAACACAATATCAAAACTTCATAATTGTATTAGCTGGTGTTTACAGGGAAAGAAAAAACAGAACACTACAAAGAGATCCTTGGAAAATGGAGTGTTGGGGAGTCTGGTTTGTCTTTTTGCATGTTAAGCAGTTTATGGAAGATCTCTGTTGTCTTATATGATGGCTTCAACCATCTACCCTTGCTCTGAGAGAAGCATGGAATTTAAATGTTCATGACAATGACCTAGGATTTTTATAATTATTGGTTAAATGAAGAAACAGACTAGACCAGAAGCATAGATACCTTGACCTGGATGTGATCTGTTCTAAATATTCAGAATGGCCCATGACTCAACAGCTAAAAGAAAGATACAATGATTTATAACTTCAGATGATTTCTTGGAATGTTGCCTGGCACCCAGCAGATCTTTTCACTTAGAATTTATGGTTAAAAGAAACAAAAATATTACTAGGTACCCCTTTTTTCCTTAAATCAACTAACGAACAAACCAGGTTTTTTTTTCTAGTCTCTCTGAGACAAACAAGTCTTGTTTGTTGTTGCACTAGGTGAACTTGAATCCAGCTAAATAGAGTAAATCACTGTAATTTTTCAGAAAAAAAAATGCAAATCATATTATTCAAAGAGTGAATTCAAGTGGATAAATACCTGAAGCACCTGCACTGAATCAGTGGTCTCTGAGTAATAAAGACCCAATAGAAGTGACACAAATTTCTCTGTTCAATGGTAGAATATAATGGTTTTCCATAATCTGCTTTCAGTAGTGCAAAAAATTATTTTAATGTATGTTTGCATTGGTAATAATCCTAAAGTACATGTTTTTAGGGTAATGGATAGTTCCGTTCATTCAGGTGGTAGGTAAAGATGAAACAAGAGCAGATGTAGCTATATGGTGCAGGCTTGCTTTAAAAACCAGATCAATAATCTCAGTAGCAGGAATGAGAAAACCCCTGGACCACACCTCAAAAAAGCCTACATTTTATCCTGCTGTTTATCCTTAATTTCATCTAATCAGTAGTTCAGATCTCCTCCGAGAATATGCCTTCATGGCATATTAGAAATGCAGCGACAGAATGAAACAGACTTAAATGTAATCATTTTACTTTCCTGGCTCTTGCTGATTTTTTTAAGGCTGTGTGAATGATAGTGTGATGAAAGTTTTATTGGTAAGCGCTATCTAAAATCAGCTGAAATATTATAATTACAAAAAAAGGAACTTTGTTTGCTATGCTTTTTATTAAGCCAAAAACTATTTGATATAGCTTGAGGGGAAAATCATTTAAGCTTGAGTAATAGTGTAATCCTTCATTAAAATGCATTTATTTTTTCCCAGGAGTTGTGTCCTGCTCACAAAGACTTTGATACTTATGTTCTAATTCCTCCAAGGGCACTGCACACACCCACATTTTTGTAGTTTTGGGCATAGTCTCACTTGGTCCTCAGTTTGTTGTTTTTTGGTTTTGTTGGGTTTTTGTTTTGTTTTGTTTTGTTTTTCTTCATAGAATGTAAATTGATCTAAAATTCTATAAACAAAGCAAAGGTCTGGGACATTCTGTAGTCCAGATTTATTTTTTTTTCCTTAATTTTTTCATATTTATTTTAACTCCCATTCGTATTTTGAAGTGCAGCAGTAGAGTAAGGAAACTGGAAAACTGTTGTAGGAGACAGTTTCAGGAAATAAGTTCAGTCCAGGGAAGGAAAACTAAGTTCACTTAATTTTCTTTCACCGAAATTGTCCTTTTCCCTGAAAAAAAATTTCTGAAAATTTTATTTTAAGAAAACTTCTTATTTAGACAGTATTCTATCTGTAACACAAGATGTCCACTGTGAATAAATATCCTTGCTAAACTGCTGCTGTGGGTGATTAACCTTTTCATTAAAGGCTTCAAGTGCATTCAGAATATCAATCTAGCTGTTCTTGAGGTCCACCTCTTGGTCTAGCACACAAAGGTAATATTTCTATCTTGTTTATATCTCCTCATATATTTATGGAGATCAAGATTTTCTGTAACCTACTAGGTTGTTGATAATTGATTTTAAACGTAAGGGGCTTTTTTTCAGCGTAGAAATAAATCTTGGCTCTCTTTTAAGTGCACCTTCCTTGTACTATGGATATCAGAACTTAAAATATTTGCCATGTGTTTGGCTTTGGATTTGTTAACTTTCTTTCCACTGTCATTTCCGTTTGTGGGTGTCATCTGTGTTCTTTCCCACTGAACAGAAAATTTCGCATCTGTACACACTTGTATATGTCAATTTAGTGTACACCATGGGGATCCATTTTCAGAATATTGAAATGTACATGAAGACATGCCCTGAGAGAAGAACACCAACATTACTACCGCTTTCAGCAGAGGAAAATTGTCCTTCTGTATTCTGTTCCTTATTTAATATAAAATGTTATCTTGATAGACACATAATTACTTTAATTATTTTATCAATGGAGCATTTACAGGGGGTATTCTTTTTACTCAGCCTACTTAATATTTTAAGAACAGTTCTTGGTAATTTCACTTGCAAAGTAAAATTAAATCTGCTATCAGGGAAGAATTCTAAGTGGCATTTTAACTTGTGCATATCAACTTACACAGCTATTCTTGGTTTTTTATTGACTGATCTATTATATGGAACAGGTATGCTGCAGAGAGACTGCTCTGCATTACAATTGCAGGCAGGGATTTGGGTCTGTATTCAGGGTTACCTCGGGGTATGAAGGCAGGCAGCCTTCACCATGAGAATATGTCAGGTGAGCTGTCCTGGCTTTGGGGGTGTTGAAGTTCTACATAATTCTTTCCATGCTGGTAATTAAGGTATGAAAGTGCTTCTGTAAATCTGGCATGCCCCTCCTTTCCTTTAATGCACCTCAGTCCTGCACATATTTTAGTTGACTGCTTACATCTCTAGGGTTTAAACTGATGCAGTTTGTAGTAAAAGTAGTAACACACAAGTTTTGTGCAGTGTTTTGTTTGTAAACTGAGACTGCTATTTATAGATATTACTACTTGCATTGCTATTCACATTTTGTAGGTTTGAAGAGTAACCTCCTCTTTATAAGGGGTTTAGGTCTAAGTATAATAAAATTGTTTTTAAAAGTCCATGTATCAGTATTCTGGAGGACATTTAAATGAAAAGACACTGAAATCACCGAAGTCAAATTGTAGGTGTAAACCTTATTCCAGTAATTTAAACTGACAAAGTTCCAAATCCGTATCCTGAATGGGGTCCTGATTGAGTCCCAATCTATATCCTGAATTGCTATTTTAAAAAAAAGGCAAAAAGTGTGCCCTTTAAGGCTATATTTCTCATTTTATTTGGTTATAAATGAGAGATAATAAGTAGTCATTACATAATTCTGAAGAAAAATCTGTTTCCACAGATCAGGACATATACCTATTCATAACTGTATGCATAATGTGATTTAAAATAGTTTTTATCTTCAGAGCATTTGTAGATTGTTAGATATGCATGTTCTCATTCCAGGTTATGAGTTTTGAATAATTTTTCTGCATGTATCTTAGCTTTCCTGAGCCACCTTTTTAAATCAAAGGAATCCTCATTTTGACAAATATTCATAGCACAAACAGATGGTTTTAAGGTCTCTGAGAATTTTACTGCATATTCTGTTTAATGCTAGCCAAAGCTATGGCTGAAGCATGTGTTTTGAACATATATTTTCCCATGCACTTTATGGGGGTTGAAAATGGTGACAGTATGTATTCCTCTAACCTCAGTCCCTTAAATTTTGTGATTGAAAGCAGAGATGATTTTAATCGTGCTGTGACTGATTTGTAGTCTACAGTGAAAACTCTGAATCTTCCAAACAACACCGACGTGCCCTTTTTCACTCACTTTTTTTCCCCCTAATGTGTGTGTGATTTTTTTTTTTCAGGTTTTGGTCATTCACTGATCTTTTTTTGTTATGACAGTAGAAACCTTCTCAGCAATTAGTTAGTGTGAAGAGATCGCTACCACAGCCTGATAGTGACATTTGACCTTGCCACAAATAAATGAGGGTAGGGAGTAATAAATGCAGCAAAAAACATTTTCACAGTGATAGGATTTAAAAATTTTTTTTCTTCTAGTTTTTTGCAGACAGGTGCTTTCTCTGCCATTGTGAATAAATTACTCAAGGTAAATGACTTAATACTTTCTGATTTTTAGTTTTTTACTAGTTGCAATATATAACCTCATGAAAACCTTTTATTAAATAGGAGGATTCACTCTTCAGGCATGTTCTTATTTTTTGTTTGCTGCATTTTTTATTCAGGTACACAGTCTAGTCGTTAGCACTGAAGTGATGTATTTTTAGCAAGGCAGATGAGATATCATATTTTTGATTATTCAGATTCTGTTTGGTTTTGGTTTTGCATATGGCTGGCAATGAAGAATTCAGATAAATTTATGGAATGACAGGCCTGTGTTTGTACAGGGCTGTACTCTTCTCAAGCTGCATACATAATTTTTGCAGTGTTTCTTTCTCCTGTAAGAGATTTCTGCTGTTGGGTATCAGTCCAGATGGTAACAAGTATGGACACAACCTTTCAAACTAATGTTTTCCAAGTGTTTCCCCTGCCTCCATAGCTGTAGAAATTTCAGTTTTTACTGATACCTTTCCAGCCTTTGGTTGATATAGGCTGTTCTTGGAGGCTCTTTGTGAGAGAATTAAATATTAAACACTGTTTTGAGGGTCCTTTCTATGATGGTAGCTGGCACAGTAGAATCCATGTGCTAAAGCATTATTAAGATACATCTCTGTCTTCCAACTTATGTTACATTTGGCATTTTTAGAACTTTTCATAAAATCATCCTGTGATAGCGACAGATTCGTTTTTTCAACAAGAGCTTCTAAACATGGCATTATTTTTGGTCACTTAAAGATGAGTAGTTAAATAAGAAAGTTTAAAACTAATACTGTTTGAAATCAGATAAAACAAATTATTCTAAGGAACTATTACATAAAAACCTTACAGATTTCACATGGAAAAAAGAATTATCATACACTGTCACCTCAAATATTAAATCCAGTATTATTTACACAGTTTAGAAAAATTTTGTTTCTGGTGAAAAAGAAATTGACCATGAGAACAGCCAGGTGGTGGATCAGGTTGCTGAGAGAGGTTAGGCAGCCCCTATCCCTGGGAGTATTCCAGACATAGATGGATTAAGCCATGAGCAGTTTGGTCAGATTTCATGGATGACACTGCTTGGAGGAGAAGGTTGGCTTGGGTGATTTTCTGAGACACTCTCCAACCTCATTTAGCCTTTGATTCTATGAAAATCAGTTGAAGTCACCTGCTGCTACTGAAAGTGAAGCAATTGTGTTGTAGCACTTACAGGTCTCTTTTAATCAGTCATACCTTGTATAAAGATAGTGAAAGAAATAAGATTTAATGCTTTAGTGCAGGAAAACATTCATCCCTGAATGTTTAGATTTTTCCAGTTGCCTTTTGATATCAAGAAAGTTTGGTAGTCCCAAAATGTTGCAGCATGTCAGGCAATACAGGAGTTTATTGATTCTCAGTTTCTGAAAGGATAACTGGTCATAGGTGGTCATGTTTTGTCTTTGCAGACCTCTGGTGAAAAAGTGTGTGCTGTACTTGAAACAAATGGGAATTGAGATATATCTGGAGGAAGGTGATGGATTTCTAGATGTTAAGAGGACATGAACTGAACTGAAAGAGATTGTTGCAGAATGATGTCCAGAAAAGGCCTGGAAAATCAGTAAACTGTTTGGTATGAATAGAGGTACTTTTTGAGATCTTCAAATACTGTTTTTAACAATTCTTTCTTAGTTTTTCTTGTGTGTGATGTTTAAAGGTTATTTTTACTAGCCCTGCAGTCTAGCATCAAGCCTTTATCTTATAAAGGAGAGTAGTTGCATCCTGGCCTGTAGAATATTTAGAACAGCGTAAAACTTGATTTAATTTTCCTTGGCAAGAATGGCAATATGCATAATAGGTCTTTAAAACAAGTGACTTGACATTCCTTTATTTAAATGTCTAAGGCCATCTGAAGAGTTTCCAGGGATTTGACTGCATGTTTTTCCTTTTTGTTTTTGTTGATCATTATTGCCTTGGTTTCAGTACAGTTATTACTACTGTTGGTATAGGTTTTGTGGAAGCCTTGGTTTCGTAAGGCATAGAGCAACAGGAGGAAAACGGGACAATCATTTTTATTTCTCCACTCTCTTCCCTTGACCCTGCTCCATAACAGCTGTTGGGACCCTGGAAGAATTTTGTGAGTAGGAAGGGTGATAAGAAAACCCCATAAGCCAAAACCTGTCCTGTTTTCTTTTCTCCTGATGGTTTGGAAGATGCCAGCTGCTGATGTGCACACAGTGGTACATCACCCTTGTCTTGCTCCATCCTGTAACTCTGGTGCTTGTGTGCTTTGTGAAGGTACTTTTGGGTTTGCCAGCAGACTGCTGTGTATTTCTGAGCAGAGAAAATTGCCACAGAAGTTCTAAGTTCTCAGAGGATAAATATTGATGTCTAGTCTCAGGCTTTGCTCAGGCTTCACTTTTGACACTTTCTATCAGTCTGTGTGTATACTTCTTAAGGGCCTTTTGTATTTATTGCACAATATAGACCTGCCAGAGGGTTTTCAGAATGTTTTGCTACTTGAAGCAGTGAGATCAATCAAGTAGGGTAAGGTAATCTAGCAACTGTGTACTTCATTTAGCTTCTTGAGGTAATGAGCTGTCTTGCCTATTTGTTAGAAATGTTTTGGTGTGATTCCTAAAATGCTGTCCTTTATCAGAGATGAGAAAAAACTGTCTTCAAATTTACAATTTGGATACAGTGTTTTCATTGTTCATATGAGAAAATATTTGATAACTCTTTATTGCATATTAAAAAGAGTTAAAATGCCACTGAATAGAAAAAAAGGTTTTTTACCTTTGTTCTAAAACTTTCTTATTTCTATATAGTACCATGCTTCTCAGAAGCCCTAGCTGGATTTCACTAGCAATTGTGGGAGAGGATTTTCAAGTTTCTTGTAAAACAACACAATGATTTTTTAATTTTTTTTTTTTTTAGAGCATATTAATGAGAGATTGTATTTTAGTTGGTGTAATTCTATGTCATGAAAAAAGAGTTATTTTCGGTGGATTGACACTTAGGTGTTTAAAACTGAATGGCCAGAATACTTGAGTCTAAGTACTAGGAGAGGGGAAGTCTGTGTATGGAAAATAATTGTTTGCTTCTGTGGCTAAGCCTTGGATAGTGACATAAAAATTCTTGGAGTCTTCTTCATTCCATTACAACTCCTTGTGGGAAGTGAATTCAGCCCTGACATGAAAATGTGGGAGGCTACAACTTAGCATTGAAAATATTACAGACCTACGCTTTAGAGCCCCAGAAAAACTGAGCAAATGAAGGTTCTGCTGGAATAATGCATGTCTCTGGGCACTGCTCTTTCCTTCCCTAAACAAAATAAAACAAAAACAAAAAAAAA
>VZRX01009165.1:0-106386 GCA_013398075.1 Notiomystis cincta | reverse complement strand
TTTTTTAACAGCATTTTTGTTTCTTTCTTTCCTGTAATAAATTTTATCTATTTTTACAATGTAATAAGTAAAAAGCTAATGTGGCTTGAAAACAGGCCCCAAAGAAAGAGTCACTTATTGATAATTTGATACTTAATTCAAAGTCTAATCACTAACATGTGCTTTTCAGTTCCTCAGTTTTTCTCTGTACAATGATAAATGAACCTCTTATGTTTCCTTAGGTAAATTTTAAAAGTCCTACCTCTCTATATATACAATGATGACATCTTATTGCAAATGTGATAAGATTGTGTCATAATGTTGAAATCCAATAATTGCAGCTTGTAGCAAATTTGTCATCTGCATATCTGTGGATATGACACCTTATTGTTATGTAATTTTAAAAGGAAAATGAAATTATGAAGTCTTTTGTTACCTTAAACAATAGTGCATTTAATGCATTAATTAGGCTGTGTTTGCTCTGAGCCTAGCAAAAGAACAGAAAATATCTGTTGTTTTCATGGGAGATCATTAAATAACACAAGCTTTTCATAATAGAAGTAATCGTGGACTTACTTTGAATTTATTCTGCTTTTTATCTTCTCATTTATTTGGGAATTTTTTAGCTCCTGGCAACACCATGGATGTCAAGTAGGCAATTCTTGGAGATTTTCTTGGGAGGTTTGTTTTTATGGAGGAGGAAAAAAAAAAAACTTTATTTTTTTCCTTCAAAGCTGTGTTATGATAAAGCACTTTCCACATTCAGGGGTTCCAATTAAAGGTATAGCTAACTAAACCTGAAATCTTACAACCTCCTGCAACTCATTGCAAGAACAAATGAAAACATTTCTTGAACAGTGTTTTCCTAGGTGATGTTGTGAATATGTCCATTCCTACTTTGCCCTTGTAAGACAGTGTTACTTCCTTAGAGTTTTAAATAGCTTTTATGTTTGCTCTAGAGTGACTGCTGATACCAGGATCAAAGGCAAGAAACAGTTTCCCAAGAAGAGAAAAAGAAGTCAGTTTAGAAAAATTCAAGCTCTGTTCAGGCTGGATTCAGATTTTATTAGTGGGTGTAAAACTGGAAAGGAGGTATCATATATCATGGTGATATTATTAAGCATGAGTCTAAGGGAACAGACTCTGCAGAAGTTAAATTTTGGGGTGGGTTTAGTAATGAGTTCCCAAGCTATGCTTGCTCTTTTCTGCCTTGCTTTTGCTGGATTGGGAGAAAATCAAGTAATTAAGTAATTAAGTATTCCCAATACTGAAAGCCCTTTGCTAAGTTAAGTATGTCCTTATTATTGAAGTGGTCTTGTAAAAAGAGAAAAGCCTAGATTTGGCTAACATAACACTTCTCAGTATTTTTACTTTGAAGGTCTTCTCACCTAAGCTCTGATGTCATTTTAGCCATTGTGATCTTTTATTTTTCTCCATCTAAATTAAAAAAAACCCTTAATAAACACTTAAATTCCAAGGATGTAAAATTAGCAAGATGTACTTTTTGTGATGGCTATCGCAAAAAATGCTGACCAGCAAAAAAGAATGTTGTAGCAACATAATAATTCCTGCTTGATAAAGATGCTACTATAGATAACGATGCTGCCAGATAAATGTCATTAGAGTGTGAGACATTTATCAAAAACAAATATTGGGCCTCAGCTGATGTGTATATTGATCCAAAAATTATTTCATTAGGAGTGTGGAAGGTGCTTATTTTTGCATCGCGGTTAAGCACGTTAGGATGATGATTCCTTAAGCACCTTAAGAGGATATTTAGGTGAGGTACTTTCTCTTTTTCCTTCATGATTAAAGAAGCTAAAATTCTTGGCTAAAGTTGTGTGGTTGCCAAACCCAGGGGTGCCCATTGGTTTCCCTGGGCAGTGCAGCCTGGTGTTGCCAATACATACCTGATGGGAGAATTTTGATACGTGCATAGACTCTGGATCATACTTAAAGTGCAGTGTGCATAGAGCAAAAGACTTGCCTATCATAAAAGTATGGGTCTTCCATTAGAAATTACATCCTCTGCTGGCAGCCAAACTGGCAGGAAAATGAGTTGGTGGTGCAGGATTGGCAGTTTTCATGAAAGTCAAAGGTCTGATTAAAAGCTGGAGGCTTGTGGCTTATAAATCCCTGTGACAATATTTCATTATTAATAGGCATTATAAAGTACAGTTTGAAGTAATAGTGATATTCTTGGTTGAAAATAAATTATTGAAATAATCCTGGTAATTTCATAATCTGATCAATTTGATTTAAAGGGGGAAGAGCTTTCTTCATAATGTGACTTAAATACCTTTAATAACATGTCTGTGTTATAGAAAAGACATTTTTAGGGAAGGACTGTCTTAGCAAAACAGCTTTTTTTCCTAATAGTTTACTTAAGTGTTTTCAGAGATATCCTTCCTGCAGTTCAAGGTAAAAAAACCCAAATAAAAATAGAATGTTAAGAGTTTTACAGGCTTGTAAGGATACTGTCTCTATAAATTACTTCACAGGATCCAGTTTGCAGCATCATTTCTCTCTGTTTCAAAAGAATTATAATTGATAAGTAAGTACAGTGTATGTTTGATTTCCATGAGGTTTTGTTGGACAATATTGCCGTATTAAATTAAGTTTTGAAATTCATTTTTTAATCTCTTTATCTCTTTTTAAACAGAAGTCAGAAATAACTACTTTAATTGTTTTGGCTTATACAAAACAGGAAAAAGTAAAACCAGTTTAGCATCCAGTTTAGCTATTTTAATCTTTGGTGTGGTTTATGGAGGATGGAGGTGTTTAGGTTTGATTTTTTTACTTGTGTTTGGTTCAGGATTTTTTTGTGTGTTTTCTTTTTGGTGTTTGATTTTGTGCTGGTTTTGTTTGTGGTTTGTTTTTCTAATAGTGGAATTGTAGACTTACAAAACATTTATGTTTTTCCTTGGAGGCAGTATTTAATTTAGACAAAGTACCTTTCTGGAAGTAACCATTCTTCTCCCCTGTTTCAATCTGTGATGCAAAATGCAAGCAGATAATTGTATCTTTGGGAGACATTTCATAAGAGCTAATATCTCATAAGGTGATATGTGCTGGATATGTTTAGAAAATTACAGACACCACACTAATTGTGTAAACCTCTCAGTGTTACACATTTGAGGTGTTAATACCTCCTGTTAAAAGAGAAAAAGTAAGATACTGCCCACATTGCCTACAACTTGAAATATTGGGACGTGAGCAGCATCTGTTCAGTGAACATAGCTGCAGGATGTCATGGCCTGTAGTCAGAAGGAAACCCAGGGAAGAGAAATCTTGTGACTCATTCCAATTATAGCCAAGTTTGCTCTTGATTTGATTTCTGCCAGTAGCTAACCCCAGAGGATAGGTATCATTTGCCAAGAATTCCCTCCTGCTGGGTGCATAAAACAGAATGCTTGGAACCCGTCAAACTTTGTGTGGTTGGGTTAGAGGAGGGTAGAGAGTGAGTCTTCAAAAAGACATTGCATCCAGGGAATTGCCGGTTACACTGACTGCCCAGCACTGGGCCTTTCACACAGAATATTGCCAGGTGCCACAGAGCAGAAGCACAGCCTAAAACATGTATTGGGCTCTCACCACCCACACAGCACCCTATTATGGAAAGAATGACATGGGTTTTACAGCAGAGTCCTAGTATAGAATGTTGGAAGTCACATCTTAATGACTTCTGTGCGTACCAAAAATACAAACAAACAGAAAAGCCATCCCCAAATACTGATATTATATAGTATTTTTATATTTTCCTATTTTAAAAAGTAGGTCTAGAATACACAAATTCAGTTTCCTGTCAATATTTTCTCACTCCAAACAACAAATCTCTGTCAGATATTCTTCTCAAATGTATAGGTTGAAATTCAGGGCCCTTGAAGCGTACTCACCAAGGATGGAGTGATGCTTGATTTTTCATCCACTGTCTTCCTTCCCAAGGCAGAGGAGACAGATTTGGCTTTAGCAAGCAGAGGAAAAAATATTAGTTTTAAAAGCAGTACATGGAAGCTTTCAAGAAGAGTGAATCAATATCCTGATATTGCCTAAGTTTTTGTTATATTTGTGCAATGATTTTTGTTGTAAATTTGCCTGTATTTTATTAGTATTCAAAGTGCCTTATAAAACATTTCTAAATGTAAAACTTTAGACCTCAATGTAATATGTGGATATGAGTTTGGACTACTTGTCCTTCCCTCTCTAGTAACAAAACTGGTAGTGTATTTGGCAGTGATAACTGCTTTACTAACTTGACTTTAAACAGTATTGCTATTTCCTCATTTGCCATAGAAATGTTATCTTCCCAAATAGCACCTGAAATATTTCTAAAACAGCAGATCCCATTTAGTTTAAAAGCCAAAGTATCTGATGCTCCTGTAGTTAAGGAGGCTGTGAGTAGTGCATGATAAGCAGAACTTAAATTCCTTGACATTTAGGATTTAAAAAAATGGAAATAGCATTATCAGTGTTGTGCTCTTTCAGTAAACAGGACACATTGGAATTTGGTATCTAAACTTTATCCTATGATCAGCTTAGACAGACTGGTACTTTTTTTGGTTGTTGTTACACAGTGCCCTACCCTTCTTTCAGGAAAACTTGCAAACTTCTCTCTCTGTTAATGATTACTGCTTTCTGTGAGAAGCTGGGTAGGTTCTCAGCTGAGTCAGTGCTGTTGAAAGAGAAAAAGCTGTTCCTTCTGCAGAGCCTGAAAGATTTGGACCCACAGAACATGGGAAGCTGCCTTGCAGCATGTTGATGAGCTCGTGAGAAAAGAGCCCTCCCTAGGCCTGCAAGGAAAATCAGGTATCTTGTGAATTTTCTTGCTCTGAGATTTGGCTCAGACAAGTGACACTAAGCTGTTTTCTTTTGTCTTGTCTGCTTGTTTTCTTTGCTCCTCAAGATTGCCTGGCAGAACATCCCTCACAGGGCACTCCATGCAACTTCTGGCCCATTTTCTTAAACCCCATGCCTTGCTTTTACTCTTCTTTCTTGTGCCTTCAAAATCTTCATTCATCATGTTCCAATTGCTCTAAGTCACGGTCTAGTGCATAATCTCGGTGTGTACTTTGGCAGAGCTGCTGCAATAGCAACTGCTGTTCTCCTGCAGAGGAGGATACCAAAAATGTAAAGTCATTAAGTTATGCAAGCAAGATTTTGAATAAATGAATGTATGCAAAGTGGGTTGAATGACTGTTGATTTAGTGTTATGATGTGGATTTTTTGTGGTCAAGGTCTTGACTTTCTTTTATTGATCATTCACTTTTGGGACAAGGGTAGTCACTGAACAAAGAATATGTTTGAACAACCTTTGTGTGTGATTAATGTGTGCTTGGAATAATTTGCAGGGAAGTGATTCTATATGTATCCATACCAAGTATTATTTTTAGAGCCTGTGTTAAATGGACTTAAGCTTGCTGATATATATAAATTACAAGGAAATAGTGAAAAAGAAGATGAAACAGGATGAAAATGAGCTGATCTTGATTAAGTACTATGTAATATGCAGTTCACTTGTGCTGAATATTGTTTTCAGAATCATCATGGAAATCTGAATTATATAGATGTTAGAATTATAATATACATAACATCATGGTCAGCCCAGCTTCCCCCCATACTCTTACTTATTGAAAGAATTAGTGTGGTATAAATCATCAATCTTGTGGGAGTTGGACTGGATGATGCCTGTGGTCCTTTCCAACTCAGCTCATTCTGTGATTCTGTGATTCTGCAAAAAGTAAAGCACTTCTTGAGTATAGGAGTGACAAGCATCTTTGACAGTGAATATTTGCAGCATGCCTCAAACCTGGGGAAAAGTTTTTCTTTAAACAGGGGAAAGCTTTATTGGAGGCAAAAGTTTTGAGCTTTAAACTGAAACAGAAGTGAGACTTCTCGTTCCATTTTTGAAGTTAGGTTCAAATTTCTGTAATTCTTACAATAACATCTGTTCATACATTTTGCATTGGGAAAATGTGGTTTTAGGGAGACTCCCATCCGCTGAAAGACTTTTCTACACCTGTTACCTTTGCGTGGAAGTGATCAATAACTTTATTACGGAGTTTATTTAAGAGTGCCGCTGACAAAACTACTTGTAAGAACTTTGTTCCTCATAAGAAATTAAAATATTACTGAGCATGATCAACTGGCATTCTATATTTTAGCAGTTCATATGCAAGAATATATACAATGTGCATCTAAAGTACTCAGCAGTCTCATTTACTGAGAGCATTTATTTCTATACAGGAAAAAAAAATAATGCTTTTCCTAATGGGGAAAAAACCTTTCGTTCTCTTAATTGATTGTCTTGAAAAGATCTGGCAAAATTTTGTGTTCTTCTGCATGCATTTCAGCTCTGTGTGCCTTCCCTTTCCTATATAAGCTGAAGAGAGGTGCTACAGTACATTTTTAAGCATAATTCTGTTGTGATGTGCTAGCTGGTAAGCTACTTCTAACACTCATTCCTGTTTCTCTTCTGTGCATTTTTATTTACTCTCATATAAAGTAAGTCAGAAGGAAAACCATTCTTGCTGCTGATGTTTCTTGTGGGTGATACTGCATACTCCTTTTTATGTTCTTATTCTCTATAATTTTTCTGACTGTCCAGACAGTTCTTTGAAGCAACTTACTTAACATATGTGTTGCTGTTGTGGATTGATTACTTTTTTTAAATTTTGTTTGCTTATCTTTTCCATCAGCAGTGTCTCCAAAATTCTTGTGGGAAAAAAAGGTAGTGTTCTACTTGTGGCAGAATGTGAAGTGTTGTGCTGTGCTGGTGAAGAGTATTTCTTCAGTCCACTCTCAATGCTTTTTCTCTTCCAGCCTTTAGTAGTTGTCTCATGCTTGAGAGTTACTTTGGCTTTGCCACTGCATTCCCTGTGACGAAGGGAGAATGAGGTTTGAAGTGCTGCTGTCCTCATCATCCATGTGTGTTTCATGGGGTGTGGCAGGGTGGGCTGCCCTGGAGAGTCCCATGTCACTGGGCTGACTGGGTTTCAGACTATCCATGGGAGAAACACTAGACATCGTGGGGAATCTGCTTCCTGAAAAGACACATAAATAAAACTCATAAATCTGCAATCTGAAATACTTGAAGGAGGCTTCCCTCACATGCCTCCAGGCTTAAGAAAGAGCATTATAAGAAATCCTCAGATCCTAAGCAGTCCCTCTAGATATACCACATCCTTTTGTCTCCTTCCTCTTTTGGAAAGCAATAAATTTTCACCTTCTGTTTCCTTGTCTTTTGTTACCTATTTATTTTTTTTAATTTTTCCTTGGTAATTCAAGAGCTTTGATCGAATGCATCCAATTAGAAAACTCTGGTTTTCTGTTGTTGCTTTCTTAGTGCTGCTCTGTGACCATGAGGCTTGGTATGGCATTCATTTTGTCTTTGCTTTAAGATGTAGCTTGTCCTAAAAGACTGCATTCTAGATTCAGCTTATTTGGCATATAAAGTACTTCCCCTGGAGTTTTGGAATGACCAAATAATCGAAGGTGGCAGAGAGCCATCAGTAGCAATCATTAGCTTTGTACAGTAATGAAATTCTTATATGCCAAGAAGAGTTGAAACAGCTGCCTTCTTTCCATACCTTGTTTCAGCTAAAACATAGGAGCTGGAATGAGAGAGCTAGTTCCAGAAACTATCTGGTTTGAAACCATGGGCTCTTCAATTTTCAATTTTAAGAAAAAATTACTAGAGGGAACAAAGGTTGGAGTGCTTGCCTGCTACCTGAAGGTATGAATAGAATTCAAAAATTATTGTGCACTGAGAGGTATATGTTCAGGAGGAATACTAGGAAAAATACTTGCCCTTGTGGAAAGCTGCAAGTCCATAATGTGGGTTTCTTGTACAGCAGAGGTTATAGCTCAGAGAAGGCACAGGGTCACATCATAGACTCATTGCATGGTTTGGGTCGAACGAGACCTTAAAGATCATCCAGTTCCAATCCCCTGCCAGGGGCAGGGTTACCTTGCTTAGAGCTTCATCCAACTTGGCCTTGATACTTCCAGGGAAGGGGCATCCACAGCTTCTCTAGGCAAGCTGCTCCAGTGCTTTGCCACCCTCACAGTAAAGAGTTTCTTCCCCATATCTAATCTAAATTTGCCCTCTTTCCTTTTAAAACTGTTTCCTTTTTTCCAGTCACTACAGACTCTGCTGAAAGGCCTACCTCCCTCTTCATTATAAGCCTCCTTTCAATAATGAATGGCTGCAATAAGGTTTTCCTTGAGCCTTCTCCTCTCCAGGCTGAACCATACCATTTCTCTCAGCACTTTTTCATAGGGAAGTTGTTCATTATTACAGTATTTGACAAATTTTGGATGCTAATGATCTTGGAAAATGCTTTTTTTCCTCAAATAGTGAATGAAATAGGCTGATCAACTGTACTAAGTTTAATTTCCTTTTTACAATTATTATAGCAACAAAATCTAAAATCACACACAATTTAAATGTACCTTTATTTAAATTAAAGCATTTTAGTTATATTTTAGATATATTTCAATAATAAAAATACATTTGCCAAGCAATAAATTCAAGTAATATCAATGGGAGATCTTATTTTAGAAAACTAATTATCTAGAGTACATATTTGTCAAGAACTGCAGAGCTAATTTTACTTTTTCATTTATATTGTTAAAAAAAAAAACCTGGAAGGAGAAAACAAAGGTTTAATAGTATACTGTAAATGCTGTAAATGTATATTTTTTAAAGTGTATAAGCCCATGACTTTTAATTTATTCATGATATTAAGCACTGTAGCTACGGCCACCATCAGAGGGATATCTGATTATGTGAAAACAGGGTCTAAACATTCTGCTCTAAGTCATACTAAAATCTCATCACTTAGCAAGCCATCCTTGTGGTGTTGAATGAATTTTGCTGAATGTTGCCACAGAGGTTGGTAGTTAAAGAAGCAGACAAAGTAATGTAAGAAAAGAATAGACAGCCAAATGAAGCCTGAACATGAAGTGAAGCCTGTTGCACACTGGATGGTGGCCATGCTGGGCTTCCCAATAGAGTCCTGCTGTAGCAACATTTATGTAGCTGAGAAATTCTCCCTCTGGTCAAAGTAGGAGATAAAAGGTGTGTTGGAGTTTTTCTTTTTCTCCCCTAGCAGTCTTTTACTCCAGGTACCTGGACTTTCAAAATATTTTTTTCTTCAAGTTATTCAGACTCTGTGGAAGTAAATGAAAAGAGGGGCATCTGTTTCTTGGCAGACTGACGTGGTTGGTTGAAATACTGCAAATTTACTGCATAACTGAGGTAGAAATGGGGAGGGAATCCCTGCCAAATTGTAATCAAACTGGGACCATTAAATGCTTTGAAACAATTTCCCTCCTTTTTCCACTTCTCCTTATTTTTTTAGTGATGCTTTTATGAATTAAGGGTGCATGTGTGATTCTTTTATCTTACTAGTACTGCATATGCATGCTTCAAATGTCAGCTTAGGTGGCAAGGCCAGGGGAACAGTATGCTTTAGGTCACTGTTTTGTGCCACAATATCCTGTCTAAAGGGTGGCAAAAGAATCTGTGTCTGTCTGATTTGTTTATGTTGCTATATTCTGTAAATATGCCAGGTGAAAAGCTTAAATTGTGGTTCTCATTCAAAATAATTGCCTTTGAGAGGCAGTTTTATTTTGTGTTGAAATGTGCATCCTACAACAGGTATTCTTTTTGTGGAAGCTTCAAAATAACATGATGACATTTAAACCAATAGAATATATGAGATTGAAAGAAATGTTGCTCTTAATACTTTCTTTTTTCTTCCCCATCCCCCTTTGAAATGAATGAATGTGACTGTGCCCTTCTGTATACACATCTGGTTCAGGATTGAGCTTGTGAATTCAAAATTTGGCTTTTAAATTCTATTCTTCTGCCTTCAGCAGTGCTGTTGTAAATCTGCAGCTTCTTCATTAGGATTGACAATTTTAAATCAACATCATCTGTCAGAGTACTGCTTTTTTTCTATTCTCAGTCAGAAATTGCTGCAAAGTAACCATATCAGTTAGAGTCCTTACTGAGTCAAATACTGCTAGCAAAATCTTCCATTTATCACTTTGTTAAGATGATAGTTGTGTTTTCCCTTCTCCGTCCTCCTAGAACATCTGCATCATTCTTTCATCTTTATGTCATCACAGAGATTATTTTCTTCATCTGTTTTGAGCCTCTCAACTGAAAGAAAATTCAAAATTCATTCAAAATTCATTCAAAATTCATTCACAAATGAATTGGAGGTAAACTTCCACTATATCCACTGGCATTTTAATGTTATGGGAATGAGATGCCTGAAACAATGTCCATCTGGTCCAGTTACCATCTGGCACAGTGATAGAGAGCCTAAAAATTGCTTTTGTAATAAAGGAGACCTGATTGCTGTGTAATTTTTCATTTTGCTTTTAAAATTTCCTTTGATGTTAGTTTCTATTCTTACTAAATTTCCTGGGAGAGAATTTGGCTGTGTCTTGCACGTTTGTGTAGTATCCAAGTGAAAGGCAGTTTAAAGAACCCAGTTTGGCTACTCTTGTGATAGGAACGATTTTGTCCAGCATTTGTAGCTACATCTCTCCTCACACTGGTGCAGAAATTTACATAAAGCAAATTATTCTTAAGATGTGCTAAAAATCTGACAATACTTGCTTTTTGTTTGTTAGAATTCTGTGCCAGACTTTAAGGTGTATTTTTGATTTGCAAAAAAGAGACTTGTGCTAATTCATGTATAATTGCAGGTTCATCATTTACCTCAGTGAATGCAATACATATGATTAATCTTTTGAAATTTCAGTATTTTTTTTTGCTTTGTCTCTGGCCTGTCCCTGTATGTCCATGTGTTGTGTCATTCCTCATCAGATTTCACTTGAGATGTATTCTTTTTGGACACTGGGTTTTCAGTGGCTTATTTTCAACTTAGGGAAGGAGTATTGGAGAGCATTTTTCATCATTTGTGCTTTAAAGTGTAGATTTGAGCATTCTTCTTTTTTTATATTATTTTTACACCTACCTGGAGCTATTGCAGAAAAGCTGTGGTAAAGTTTATTCTGCATGTGAATGGTAAAAAACAGTGCCTCGTGTAAGTGCTGTTTTCACTGCAGCTGAAGAAAATTATTACTTTATCTGCCTGAAGTGTCATAACCTCCTGTTGTTTAGAGGTGATTCTCACCATGGCCTTGGAGACGTAAAAGCTTAACCAGCGCTCAAGTAATTCTCTCGATGTCAACATACTTCAGCTTGTCAGCTGCCTGCCTCACTGTGCTTTGAGTTACAGCATTGTAATCATTGCTGCATTCAATCAACACTCTGAGCCACCCTTGCAAATGGAGGTTGATGGGTACCTGCTCTGTCGTGAATGAGAACTGTGCCTTCAGCGCACCAGGCAGCGAGAGAGCAGGGAAATTAAAACTGGGAGAAGGAAAGATGAAGTAAGTGGAAATGCAAAATTGTTTAGCCTTCAGCAGTGATTAGTGATATGTTATTTTAATTTGTAAAAAAAATTAAATTGCAAGAGTATACCTGCAGTTCAGATTGCTTTGTCAGAGTCTTAAATTCAGCATTATTAAGAAAGCAACTCTCTGTGTAACATTATTAGGTGCTCACATTTTTATTTTTACCTTTAATTTCATAAGATTTTTATTCTGTAGCAGAACAGGTGTAGGATGCTATGCACTGAGCAGAGGATTTCTAATCTCATGGAATAAATTCATAGACAGTTTTGAAAAAAGCTGAAATACAAATTTATTCAAATTAGCTTAGTGAAGCAAATTTTAGGGGCTTGCTGGAAAGAGAACATCATGTACATCAGAGAAGCAAATTATGTATCTGATTATTTGAGAATTTACATAGAAATAGGAAATTATGCAGAAATCAAAACTTAATGTTCATTGGAGTTTGGACAAGGGCAGTAAAGAGACTTGGAGTTACACAAAGTAGAAAATGAAGGCAAAATCTCTGACATACTCTACTTCAAATGAGATTATGTCCAAAGAAAGGTTTTTTTTTTCTTTTCTTTCCCTCTCCCCTTTTACATATGCCTCTGAAAGGGATCATTGCTATCCATGGTATGTGACACACTGCCCTTTAAATATGTTTGATAATACTGGGTATATTGAGATCCATAACACTGATTGATTTTGAAGTTGTTATTTTAATGCAGTTTTACCTTCCTGGAATATTTGTTTATGCTTGCACCAATTAGCAATGCTCAAGTGGGTTTTAACCTAAGTAGGACAACATGTCTGTTTTTCTTGGACCACAGCTTGTGGATAAAATTTTTGTTAAGGGTAATAAAGTTGTTAGCCTATAAAAAGTGTCTATAGTTATATAAGACACGGGTATCATGTATTCTCTTACCCACTTGTAGTCAGAGAATAAGAGAGTACTGCCAAAGTAATTTCAAAGCCACCCACCGGCAAAGAACCATCATACTACTGCATATAATTCCAGTGAAATGTCTTGGAAAAAGAATACTGAAGTCAAACCAGAAATTATTTTCTACCCTTGCTGATGCCATTCCAAATGAAATGAACGGCATGGTACTTTCACAGGAGAAAAATTAAACAGGCTCTGAATGAATTTTAATCAGGCAGAAATTTATTTCTTCGGAGAAGTACATAATGTATTAATATTTCTCTTTTTTTAGAGATCGCTTTATGTCTTGCCACTGATATGACTTTACTTAAAGATGTTAGATGATATTACAGATGTTAGATGAGCTTATGCATAAAGAGAGCCAAAGCAGAAGAAGGTGCAAAAGTGAAGGGAGAGGCATTAATTGCTAAAGTTAAAATGTTGAGGAGAATTCTGTGGAAAGGTTTATAGAAAGGGTAAATGCATATGGGCCTTTGAATAAGGTAAACAAAATCTTTGAATTAGAGAGAGGCATAATGAAGTAATGAGGCATTTAGAAAAGCAATGCATGTTCTCAGTACTTCAGAACTAATCTGAAATAAATGTAGGAGGATTACAAAGGTAAACATCACATCTGAAAACAAAAGAAGATATGATAGGCAGGTCTATGTTTAAGCTATCTTGTTGAAATGAAAAGCAAATGGCATTATAGTGATGCTGTGAAGCAGATCTAAAAGGCAGCCATGAATCTCCACACTGCAGGGACCTGGGACATTGTAGATCAACCTGTTGTGGTGAAGATGCAAATAGGCTTGGTCATCCCCACTGGTCAAAACCTTGAAAGGAAATTTTACCTAAAAGCCTTTGAGGATCTTTCCTGTCTCTGTGAAGCAGCTAACAAATGACTAATTAAACCAAATAAAATTAACTCTTTCTTTTAAGGATAACTTTAAAATGTTTGTGTAATCTTAGGAGAGAAGGAAAATTCACCAGATTTGAGGGCGAGGCACGAACCACGAACTGAGAACCAGGGCACGAGAGATAGTTCAAGGGCATTGTGCAACTCATTAGGGGCTATTAGCCTACAAGGTTGTAATGGACTTCTTCATGAAGCAAATTGTTGACACTGATGCAGCTAAATCATGAAAAAGTAAAAATATGGCTGCAGTTCACAAACACAGGTTTGTAGCCAACAGAACATGGGATAACCATGGAATAAGGAATTGCCAATTTAAGATCAAAAGCAGAAAGGGTTGCATTTATTCCAGGAGAAGGAGGAAGGGGAAATAAAGCAAAGAAACAAACAAAACCCAAACCAGCTCTATAAATACAGTGAAGTAATAATAGAGAAACCTTTTTAAAACAGGAAATTATTTGTTGTATAGAGTAAAATAAATAATTACTGAATTTCATTTCATTCCAGCTATAGGATAGAAGTATAATTTTGTGGTAATTAAAACCCAAAAAAGCAGAAAGTATTTCTTTCCCAGCCAAGCTTCTTTCCTTGTAAGGTATGTACTAGGTACCTTGGAAAATGGATTTTTGTGCAAATTACATGACTCATCTATATCCCCAGGGAGTGAAAGAGGGTGGAGAAAGAAAATGATTTCTTTTTATCAGTCTTAGTGATAGAGGAAAGGGAAATACTAACATTGCACTAAGCAAGCTAGAAAAGGGATCCATGTAGCTGGCTGCAATAGCATTACTGTACACTGCATTTCACCAGATCTGCCCTGCAACTGTGTGCAAGTGCTAAATGTTTCAAAAAGGTTAAATCAAAGCACTAGACTTTGCAGTTCTTAATTATTTCCATTGAGAAGATACTTAGAGATTAAATATTCCTTGAAGATGAATGCATGAAAACTAGCAGGCTTTTAGTAAATGTAAATGGGGTTCTCACTGCAGAGAGAAGGGAAATGGTGTCTGTCTGCCCAACATCGTCTACCCACAGCTCAGCATTTCCCTAAGAAAATATTCAGCATAGTGAACATTTTGGAGGCGAAATAGGTCTCAAAGCTTTTGTGAAAGTTTATCTTATTCACTGCTGGAAGTGACAACAGAGACAAATCCTCATTCTTCAGCAATTTTGTCCAACTTGAGTGTCTGTGGATCTCTTGCAATGAAAGGATAGGAGCCCATGTGACGAGGTCATCTGTGGCTTCTATTCCTTCTCTGATCTGTCTTTCAATCTCTGGTTAACAATCTATGAACTGATTTCAGGTGAAGCATTTCTCAACAGCATCCTCCTTTCAGCTCTGTCCTCAGAAGGGGGGCACTTTCTGTGCCTCTGTGTGTCAGCTCTGGTGGAAATCTTGCCTTTTTTATTGACTTAATCAGTCCTGCTCTCTGCCTGGTCTTGTTAGCAATGTTCAAAATGACTGGCTGCTGTCACTAGTAATTTCATTACTGCTCTCTGTCTTGTGACAATCTGTTGACCACACTAAACACAAGTCAGCTCATGGCAGTAATAAGTGCTGCATTACTCCATTAAAATGGTTTATTTGGCATATGGTTTCCAACTGGACACGACAAAGTCCCCAGCTGGACTCCTTTACAGTTCTGCAACCTCTGGACTGATTGATTTGCACCAAAAATTTACTCAGTAAGCACTTCCTTTAAATTCTTGAAGTACAATTTCAGATACAGAAAGATGTGGATTTCTGTCTAGTAATGCTTTTATCTTCATATCTTTTGAAGAAATTGAAATTATAAGTGTTGAAATCCTAGACTTCATGAATATTTTCCTGATCTTTGCCAATACATATTAATTAGTTCTTTTCAAGTGAGCTATGTGTTGTTTTTCTTGTGTTCTAATAACACTTATTTCCATGAGATCCAGTTGCTATTATTCGTGTTGGACTTAAGCTTTACTTTTATGGCTGTGTACAGCAATGTTTTTGTGATTATTATGTGCTATAAATATCATGCACAGTGTAGAATCAGTGCCAAAAAATGAGGAGGAAGTTCATATAATATTTGCATGAATTTTAACTCTACACACAACAAAACCTTTCTCCATTGGAGAAAAACTGGAAATGGTCTGGGAAAATGGCTGCTCCCTACACGTGCACGTTTACAGACAAAGGGCATTTAAAAAAATATACATTATATGAAGGGTCTCTGAACTTGTGTGGTGCTTTGTCAGTTCACAGAATCACAGAATTCATTATTTAACATAAAATAAAGAGTAAGTTTTTACAGTAAAATCTGATATCTGGGGAAGAATTTTTTTAGAAGACCTTTGCAAAATTTGCAGTATATTGTGGTATTTATATTTCTCTAAAGTAAATGCTTTGTGTTGCTTTTGAAGGTCAGTGTTAAAAAAGACATTTAAAAATCAATCATCCTTCTTCCAGTATAGCATATTTTGTATTGGATTTGCTGAAGTCCTCTTTTCTATTCAAGGTAGTCTGCCTATCCAGCTGATCTCAAGGCTTGTAGTCGTAAAGGATAAGGAAGCACTGTTAATGCCAATAAGCAAACAATAAGCATGGTAAAATAGCTGTGTTTTGTTTCATCTTTTTCTTAACCAAGTCACAAAAAAAGGGAAAGTGTTTTGCAGCAGAACAGTGTGGTGCTGCATTGCAAATTGTGTTCGGTTAAGAAAAATGGTAATACTGCAAATCTATAAATACTTTGCAAAACATGTACACAGGTATTTTTAAAGCCTAGATTTATGATAAATCTTCATTGCACCTACTCATCTTTGCTGTACATCGTCTTTGGTACGTGTCTTTTGATGTACCTGATTTCATACTCTAAACTGTTCATAGCAAAAATTTAAGTTCCAGAAGAGATACTTCATACAGTACAAACTCCATAGCTGTGAAAATCATTGTAGTATCACCTCAATAAATGATTTATTTTTATTTATACTGAGACATCTGCTGTGGGCAAGAGGAGAATTCCATTGTAAACAGAGTAATTCGAAGTGCTGATAATGAAATGGTGTTTTATTTTCAGTCCAGCAGTTTAGATCTAGCTGACTGTCATTTATCAGTTGGCAGATGTTGATGAATGCATGTGTAAGACAACACCGAGCAGGCAGCAGATTGTGCACCACTGTTGATCCTGATGCACCTCTCCTGCAATCTTGTTCAAGAGCCACAGGTTCACTGACAGTAGACAGAACAGTTTTCATGCCCAGTGAGTACTGTGCCTTCCTTTGTCTTGGATGTGGGCTATCTCAGATAGCCAGAAGCTTTGTAATACAGTTGGAGTTTTAAAGAGACACAAAGAGTCTGTTTTTCTACAATCTGTTATGTAATTTATGTGGGCCTCATTACTTTCATGCTCAGAGAATTATTATTTTTAGAATAAAAATTCTTCATGCAAATAGTCAAGCAAAACCTCACTTCTGAGGAACCTTTGGCATTGCAACTACCAATTTAAATCTGTATTCTCAATAACATGGTTTAATCAGTTGGTTATTTGTACTCTGTGTGTGTATGACTTTATTTATACTAAATGTGCAATGTAAAAGTAGAATTTCGAGTATTATGAGTATTATTTACATTTGCTTTCCTGCAGATTTCTTAGTTTGGACCTTAATCTCAAGGTATCCACTCTGAATTTCAAAATTTATCCTGATTTTAATTTTTACAAAATTATAGACATCATCTTGCAATATGTGACTCAAAAGCAATTATACCCAAACACAAAAATAAAGCACTGAACACAAAGTTATGTTAAGGATTTTTTGTACAGGAAGAGTTCAGTTCACATCCACCAGCTCAAACAGAGCTTAATAATGTGTGAGTGTTCCAGTCAGAGAGCTTGTCTAATGTGACAGACTGGTGGTGCTTTGCCTTGTCACTCCTGAACACCAGCCCATCTGAAGGAGGCAACTTCAGTTCACTCAGCGAGTGCTCTGGCCACATTCCACTGCTACCTGCCAGTAATTCTGAGTAATTTGCTGGTCACTTCTGAGATTCTTGGGTCATGGAGTGTTTGGGAATATTTTTTGCTTCCTTTTGGTGTGCTTTCAACAACCAGCATTAGTTGGTAGGTCATGGGTCTTATATGCTGACTGTTATTACATGCCTAAACAGGAAAGGGAAAAATAATTTGTTTCAACAAAATAATAGATCTTTTGATCTTTAAAAGTAGATCTTTCTAGGTTACAGAGGTTTAGTAAAATGACTTAGAAAGTGAAGAAAATAGTATTTTTCTAGGTATTCTTGAATTTACAAATATCCTTACTTTGTTTAAGCAACATCTTTTGTATAAGAAGTAATTTGAAATAATTAATTTAGCAAACCGTATTTGTTTGTGGGATCTTTCAAAAACTACATTCAAATTCCCTGTCAGACCCTTTAAAAAGGGAGGGATAGAAGCCTGAATTTTATTTCATAGAAATTGTTTTATCTCCTTGCTTAGAAAAAAACAATTTATCACTGGCATAGACTTGAAGTTAAATCAACTTGTTTGCCAGTATCAAGGTTACTTTTTCTATTTTGCCATATACATATTGCCTAATTTGACTTCAGTTTAATGAGCTCACGTGGCTCTTTCTTCACATTTGGTTCAAATAAGATTTTATTTTAAGCCTGTGCAGCTTTTCATAATTCAGTGCTTAAATTTTGTGTAACTTGCAACTGCTGAGAGATTGCAGTGCTGCTTTGCTTATGCATTAAACCTGCTCCATAGCTCCACAGCATGGAGTCAAAACAAATGTCTTGTTTCTGTAGCAAGCTCTGGTTTCTCTGATTCATATGTGCACTGCAAAAACAATGGCTTTCCATGAAAAACACATAAATTTTCCCTGTGTTAAGCTCTTTCTGTGGTGTTTTTCTCTTGTTTCACTGTGTTCTAGGAATGGAGGGCTCAGTTCAGTTACCTCAACATAGATTCTTAATGCCATTTGAGACAGCCCGAGCTTTTGTGGTTCCAATATAGCAGATACGATACAGGACCTAAAGAGACTCCTCCTGAGTGCCACCTGTGCTCCAGGCAGGACTACCCAAAGGCTTCTCAAGCAGCAGTAGACACCTGTTGTTGGTTACCTTTAATGTAGTTATTTTTTAATTGAGTACTGTGATGAGAATAGCTCTATTGGATCTGACTGTCCTGCCCCAAAAGTTGCCAAATATAAATGATCAGAAAAAAGGTCTGAACAGAGCAAGCGCACATTACCTATCTTTTTAGCACAGTGCCAGCCTCAGGCACTTACCAGAAAAAGTGTGGTTCAGTGTGTTTATTAGTAATCTTGGTGCATTTTTCTTGCCTGAAACCATGTATGTGTTTAGCAACTGCAGGAGTGTTTCACAAGGACTTCAGCAGCTCAGCAATGTAGAAAGAGCCTCTTCCTTTTGTCTGTGTGGAATTTACCACTCACTCACTTCATCTGCTGTCACTGTTTGTTCCTAATCCACCCTGCTGGTGCTACCTAGGCTTTCAGTTTTCTCATTCACCCTCTCAATTCTGTCCTCTCTGAGCCAAAGAGTTCTGGCATGCATCCTTGTTCTTGACATGGGGACCATTCCTTTCTTCTCTGGCTCTGCAATTCTGCTGTATCCTTTGAACAAAGGAGAGCCAGACCTGCTTACACTATTCAAGATGCAGGTTGCTGTTTACTGCCCAGTCTTGCAAGGGCCTCTGATGTTCTCCTTAACTGATCATTTTCTGTAATATTTCAATTTCATATCATTAGCAACTTTCATTACCACCTGTAATCCAAAAAAGAAAAAAAAAAAAGGAATGAGCAGTTTGAATATGTTTGACAGCCTGGCTTGCAACCCAGCTATTACCTGGAATTTGTCAGTAGTGTCAGTTGGAAGAGGCTGCTCTTGCTGCTTTTGTTTGTCCTCATATAATTAGTCACTCATGAAGGAATCTTCTATCCTATGTAATATGGAATTTACCAAAAAACTTTCAGTGAAGGAACTTTTAAAAAAGGCTTTGGCACAGGCTGACACAGCATCATTTTATCCAGCTTGGGACATTATATCCCAGATGAATGGTATTACCAGATGGATAAAAAACTGTGTGGGGCATCAGACCAGAGATGTATCTTGTCTTGTTTAGTTCTTCATCAGTGACATGGAGGTGGAGATGCAAGGCATTCTTGATGAGTTTGTGGATCACAGCAAACTGTGAGGTGCACTCAAAGCACTCAGAGGCCTGGCTGCCATTCAGATGAGCCTACAAAGACTTGATGAGAGAGCTGGCAGTGACCTTGTGAAATGAGGCAGATAACTGAGTCTTGATCCTGGGATGGACAAACTCCGGCCATTGGTACATCCTGGGCAGTCACTGGCAAGCAGCTCTGCTGGAACAGCCTGTGGGCCATTGTAGCCAGGAGCCTGAGTGTGAGCTGGCAGGATGCCTTGGCAGCCAGCCACGTCCTGCCTTCGTTAACAGCAGCACAGCCAGAGACCGAGGAGAAGTTTATTCGCCTTTCCTCGGCACTCAGACTGTGCCAGACAGCCGTGCACAGGTGTGGGGACAGCCCAGCCAGGAAGGACACTGATAAACTGGGGCAGGTTCAGCAGAGGCCTCCAGAATGGCCAGTGGCAGCAGTACTGGCTCTGTGAGAAGAGGCTCAGAAATGGGGTTTGTTAAGCCTGGAAAAGAGATGGCTTAGGGGTAACCCAGCAGCCACTTTCTTGTATCTGTGAGGAAGTTATGGAGAAGACTGAGGCAGGCTCTCTGGCTGAGATTATGACTGCAGGTCGACTCATTAATTGAGAGGAGATATTTTGGCTTGACTTAAAGGGAAGAAAAGTTCACCATAAGTGTAATTAAGCAGTTGAAGAGATTCCCTGGAGAAGCTATAGGATCTTCATTCCTAGATGTTTCAACTGGACAAAACCCTAGCAACCTGGTCTTGAATGCTGATCACCTGGCTAAATCAGATTTTCCTGATCTGCTTGAAATGGGATGTTGGATAAGAAAATCTGCTGAGGTCCCTTCTGACATGAATAATCAATTTTGTATGATCATTGTTCATTTTATATTTGCTTCTTTATTTCTATTCATCTTCTTACCTGCATGTTTATTAATATCCAGCTTCTTAGCTAAAAGCAAAGTAATGTTTTTTAAAGAATAATTATACTATGGAAAACAGATTTGTTCATATTGTCATTCAGCACTCACATGATTGAGTTCTTACATTTCAATATACAGACATAACTAAAAAATGGGTAAAAATATAATATCACTTTTGTAAGGGATTCTAGTTTGAAATAAATCTTCCTCCTCTGCACTGGAAGAGTATTATATCATCTCCTTTTCCAAAAGGAAAAAAACCCAAAAATTAACTCTATCATAAATGCTGCATACTTAGCATAATTATTTTTGTAGTGAATCTGCATGTGCCTATATTTATGATGGAAATATTGTACAAAAAATCTCAGATGATGCTTAATCCTATGTGTGGAAAAAAAAAGAAAAGATACAGGCAAGCTTGGGCTTGGATGTTTTTGTATCATGGACAATTTTTAAGTCCTGAATAATTACACTCATCTTTCCAGAAGAAGTTTTGAATAACCTTTTGATTATACAGCGTTTCCCTGATGAGCTTGTTTGTTGGTATATTTATTATGCATCGCAGATGCAATTCATCTACCTAATTTTAGCTACCTGAAAAGGTAGTCATTGAGTTTAAAATAGTTGCCTAGGCACTTGCTAGAGGTAATAGAGATGATTCTTCCTATCCCCAAACATGAGTCATGCTGTCTGCCTTAGAGGCTTGACTTGTGATAAATTAATCACTCTGCAAAGCACCTGTTTTACCCTATTAACGAGGAGGGGACTTCAGGCATCTAGCTCTTCCAGGAGAACTAGTTTTATAGGCTTATTTTGCAAATCTCTACATTCAGACTCATCCTATGTCACTTTTTTTCCCCCAAATATCATAGAAATACCTGGGAGGAACAGAAGTGAGCCCAACAAAAAAAAAAATTTAATGCTTTAATGTATCCTTAGACTTGGTAGCTGATGTAAATATCTATTTGGGCATAGAATTTTGTAATATAACTCAGCTGGTGCCCATATCTGGAGCAGATACATACCTGGTGTGATGACTCCTTGGAAACGTGAAGTCAGAACCATCTGTAACACAGAGCAGGGTGTTTGCAGGACATGATGGAGTGGTGATGCTTGGTTTGGGAGCTGTTACTTGTTTTGGGTTTTTGGATTTGGTTTAGGTTGGAGTTTTTTGGTTGTAGGGTTTTGTGCATGTGTGTGTGTGCATTTTTTTCCTTTTCCCCATCTCTGAATATCTCACAGAAGACATTGGTGGCTGGAAAGGTGTTGAAAACACACCAGAGTTTTGGGTACAGCTGAGCAGCATTGGCACAGCATCAGTGCTGGCTCTCAACATTCCTCACATCCAGGGGCTGGAGATGGGCAAGAGCCTGGGAGGGGACACAGGCAGGCCAGCTGACCCAAACTGACCAAAGGGATATTCCACAGCATGTGACATCTGCTCAGATATAAAAGCTAAGGAAAGGAGGAGGAGGGTGGGGCATTTGCAATGTTTGTATCCTGGAGCAATTGCTATGTGTGCTGAAGCTCTGCTTCCTGGGAAGTGGCTGAACTTTACTTGCTAAAGGGAAGTAGAGAGTAAACCGATATTTTTTTTTCTCTCTATGCTTATGCTCATGCTTTTGCTTTAGTAAATTGCCTTATCTCAACCTATGAATTGTTTTCCATCTTATTATCTCTCTCCTGACCAGCTGGGAAAGAGAGTGGTAGAGTAGCTTGGTGGTCACCTGGCATCCAGCCAAGGTCAACCCACCACAGTATCATTGGGGGACTGTGGAAACTCTAGAAGTGATGTGCGTGAAATAAGACTCCAAACCTATCCTGGAATTTCCTATTCTTATGCTTCTTTTTCTTGATTGCCAGCTAGACTTAAAAGCAGATTGATGTTGGATACATACCTCTTTTCTTCTCCCTTGGCAACATATGAGTCCTCTTCAGGACAAATCAGATATATGAGTTTGTATCTACTTCAGATTAAACCAGATGAAATCTGAAGTATTACTTCTTTCTTTTCTTTCAGAAAGTAATTGAAAGCAAGTTCATTCTTCTAGCAGCAGAACTGTGTGTACTTTATAGAAAACTCATGTAATTGATAAGCACTTCTAAAAGCCCAACTTGAACTCCTGGGCTAAAGGTGATAGCAATAATGCTTAGCATTCAAAGACTGCCTGTAGCTGAACAATGAAAGCAGTACCAGATCAGCTCAAAATAGAGCATGTATCTGATGGTTTAAGGTATAGGACAGGAAACAGCTGTCTGTGTTGTTAAGATTTCTCTTTTGTGGGCAACACTGTAGTAAGTGTTAACTCCAGTGGATTAATTAGAATGACTGTTCTTTTGGGGTTGTACATTCAAGCATCGCTGGCAAATTCTGACACTCCCATTAAAAGAAATGGATAATCATGAATACAACCAGTGAAGAGCTATTTCTAACCTTCTACTGTCACTATGTTTAGTATTTTCATTCAGTAAATCTTGCATATGTTTGCTGATCATAACTTAATGATTTTCTACTTACTTAAAATGTTTTAAAATGTTTCTTTAATTATTGTAGAGAGGTCGTGAAGTTATAACTACCTCAGTTTTGAGTCACTGTTAACCTCTTGGTTTCTCATAGCTGGCTTTACTGCAGACAAGTGAACTTCCAGTTGAATTTCTTTTCCTGTGCATGTCTGGATTAACAAGCCCTGAGTATCTTATCAAATAACAGTATCAAATAACTTATGAATAATGACTCTGAATAATTTGTTTTGTAGTCATAAAATATCTGCTTATGTTAAATTCTGTGCTTGATTGACAATATTGAATTCAATAGAGATTCTGCATATTATGGTTTGATGATTTTTTTTAGTCTTTTCGTAATTTGTACAGTCCTTAGGCCAGTGAATTTTCATTTGCAGTTGAAGACTTCAGATATTCCTATAGTACAAATAATTATTTTGCTGCTGTGCCCTGTAGAACAGAAATACTTTCAGAGATTCCACTTTCTTGAGAGGTTTTTTCATAATGAAAATTGAAAAAGATACTCTCCAGAAATACAAGTCTTGGAAATGCCTGAACAGTTAAAGACAGGGGGGAGTGTGTGTGTGTGCTTAATTATGAGACGGCTGTTTGGATAGAGTATTTCAGCCCAAACAGTGAGCTGGTGAAAAGTGTAAGCAGCTCAAAATAGGATCTTAAAATGAGAAGTGCTAAACACTGCTAGCTCTGCCTGCTACCAGAAAATTTGTGAAACTTCCTCACCAGCTTTACATCATGGAATTCCACCAGAACTGCTCTTCAAAAGTGCTTCCAGCAAATTTGACTTCCTGCTGTTGCTGACTGCTTTCCTAGAAGCTGTGATGTCTCAGCTCTGCACTGCACACCTTCCCCCTCTTCATCAGCTTCATTTCAGGAAGCAGCTCCTCTCATCTTAGTCGAGGGAGGGGGAAAGGAAGAGGAGGCACAGGGAGGAGTGGCACCTTCTTTCTTGGCTTCCTGCCCACATCCTTGGCCTCCTCCCCAGTATCATGGGATGAATCTTTGGCAGTATACATTCCTGAATGTGACGTTTGTTTAACTTGTGCAAATGTTTTTATGGCAAAGACATTTAATTTTCTGTTATGATGTGTAATTTGACAGGATGAACATGTAATTAGAATCACAAATACAACTGAGATTCTGTGGATATAAGTAGATTAAAGACTGCTGTATATACATTCAAAGGATGTATGTAGAAAGTTAAAACTAGGTAATGTAAACAGCCAAAATCAACACTGGAAAATGTGTATAACTTAAAACAATTGTGTATATGCACATCTTTGGATGTGCACTGAAATGTATCTGCTTTGAGTGGATGCTGCTGCCATTGCAGCCAGTACAAAGGAATTCAGTGCCCTCTTAAATCAACCTTGCAATGAAAATGGGAGACAACAATTATTACACAGCTCCAGTTCAACCCAGCAAGGCAATTTGAAGGACTTACACATTGCAGTAATTTGGCTTTAATTCTGTTGAAGACTTGGACAACAGTGTGTGTTTGAAAATAATATTCTGAAAAGAAAGAATGATTAAAAGAAGTCGATCTGCTTGAAGACTGGGATACACTCTCAGTCCATGAGAGTGTTTATGGAAGGAAAAAAAAGGAGTAGTGTATCTTCGTAGGGGTACACAAATAGAAGAAGTAGATGCTGGAGGATGTGTACTGAATTGAATATATTGATTTCTTTTCTGTTACTGTTAATAACTTTGATTTAGGAAAACAGAGTTACACGGTGTATAATAAAATTCAAGTACACATAAGTCATGGGTGATTTTCAGTTCTGTGCAACTAGCTGGTTTAAACACAAGCCAATGAGGTGAGAGCTGACTTCCTTCCTATGCTTAACTGCCACTGTAACTTTATTATTGTTTCTGATATTTTAGCATAGCCTTTCATAATGGGCCCATTATATAGGAACCAAATTTTGTACTGTTATATGGTCTTGACAAGTCCTGTGAAAGTAAGCAGGCCTCTAATAAAAGACAGTGATATGATATTGTAAAAGAAGGCCTAGTTTTTTGCTTCTAAAGAAAATTATTGCTAAGTTCATCTGCCCAGAATACTTGTAGGTGCAATAAAAATATAATCATAATTAAAGGCCAACTTATGTTGCTATGTTAGCTCAGCTGTTTATCCTCACTGAAAAAGGGTCCAGTATCTCTGTTCTGGGAGAGTTTTTGTTTCTTCAAGCAACACATCCCTGACACTGAAATAAGGAATTTGATTAAGGTTCCGATAGTGCTGTGGGACCATTGCTTTGGGCAAGTTATGGTGACACTTTACTGTTTTATGGATCACTTGATTAGTCCGTTGATGTCATGTGAGGTTGTTTTTCACTTGTGATCTTGTAGGCAAAATGGCCGTGCATAAGCAAAACATGAAGTACATTCTTCACAAATACAGCTCAAACCATCAGTCTCAGCCTCCTTCGTGCTGTAGTCAGCCTGTGTGTGGAGAAAATTTCTTTTTAAGCAACAGCAGAATCCTTATCTGCTTCCCATCTTCTATCACTTGGCAATAAAAATGTTTAAATGAAAAATTTCTGCACTTAGAATCATAGAATGGTAAGGGTTGGAATGGATCTCAAAGATCATCTAGTCCCAATGCCCCTGCCGTGGGCAGGGGCATCTCCCACTAGACCAAACTGCTCAAGGCCTTATCCAGCCTGGCTTTGCACACTGCCAGCGTTGAGGCATCCACAACCTTATTGGGCAACCTGTTCCAGTGTCTCACCACCCTCACAGTAAAGAATTTCTTCCTAATGTCTGACCTAAATTTCCCCTCTTTCAGTTTGAACCCATTACTCCTTGTCCTATCATTACGGTTCCTGACAAAGAGTTGCTCTCCAGCTTCCCTGTAGGCCCACTTCAGATACAGAAGAGTGCTATGAATGAGGGTTCCAAACAAACCTTTTTTCTCCAGGCTGAACAAACCCAACTCTCTCAATCTGTCTTCCTAGGAGAGCTGCTCCAGTGCTCTTATCAACTTCACGGCCCTCCTCTGGATTTCCTCCAACAGTTCCATGTGCTTCTTATGCTGGGGACACCAGAACTGGATGTAGCACTACAGATGGGGTCTCAGAAGATCAGAATGGAGGGGCAGAATCACTTCCCTTGACCTGCTGGCCATGATCCTTTTGATGTAGCCAGGATTCCATTGGCTTTCTACTGCTGGATCATGCTGAGTTTTTCATCAACCATCCCTGCCTACTCCTTCTCCATAAGGCTGCTCTCAATCACTTCTCTATCCAGCCTGTTGGTGAGCCTGGGATTGCCACAACCTGGATGTAGGACCTTGGACTTGGCTTTGTTGATCTTCATGAGGTTTGCCTCATCCATCTTCCCATCCTGTCCCTCTGGATGGCATTCTTTCCCTCCCTGTGTCTGACACACCCTCAGTCCTCATGTTGTTAGTGAATTTGATGGGGGTACACTTGATCCCACTGTCCATGTCACCAACAAAGATGTTGAACAGTATCAGCCCCAGTACCAGCCCCTGAGGGTCACTACTGCTCACTGGCCTCCACTTGTTCAGTGAGACAGATCACAACCTTTGCTATCCAGCCAGTTCATTTTCCACCAAGCAGTTCATCCATCAAATCCATGTCTCTCCAATTTCAGGACAAGAATGTCTTACAGGACAGTCTCAAGCACTTTCCATGAGTCCTGGGAGACCATGTTGGTTGTTCTGCCCTGTAAAACAACTGGCTCTGAGAGAGTTAGACAAAGATTTGAGTTTGTTCATACTTTTCCCCCCAGCAGTTTTTACTATTTAACAGACTATCTGACTTGATGTATTGAAAACAGGAAGAAGACAGACTTAACATAGCCAGTCTATTATAAGCCTCGCAAGTGATGTGTTCTTAACCGATATATTTTAAGAATGTGCTCAACATATGTGTATGAAGATAACACTGTAAATTGATACCCTTTTAATGTGACAGAGTGAAGGCTGAAACTGTTAGACTAATTACAGTCTTGTACAACTTAAACATACATATTTTTATTCTTTTCTGTCAATAAGCTATCTCCTGGATAGTATCAATTTTGACTAGAAAGAAAGCCAAACAAAAGATACATTCTGTGAAGGGACATTGGGTTCAGTTTAACTGTGATGGGGTTAGTAATTTCCAAACTTTCAGACAAACTGTGAAGAAAATGCAGTTGTCACCACATTCTCATAATGATTGTCATTGTTGCTTTAAGTGCATTTCAGTTAAATTCAAACTTTCAAACTTGGTTTGGGTATGTAAAGTATACTTAGAAAATGATGCATTAATGCAAGGACTTCTGCCTCTGCTTTCTGGCAGGCAGAGATCCAGAAACAGTTTTCTACTCTACTGAATTTTTTTTATGACTGTGTTTCTAATGGACTTTATTAGTTGATGTTTCAGCAGAAATTTCTGTCAGTGTTTATTTCTATGAAAATCCAGGTTTCATGCTTGGGAGGACATAAAATATTCCTCTGTCCAGAGTTTAGAAAAATGGCTAGGATTGTACTGATAGAATTTCTGGTTTGTTTTCTCCAGTAAATTGTACATACTGTCATATAGATCATAGAAATTTGACTCTTGAAAGAGCTGAATTCAGCTCTGATGTCCTTTAGATTTCTGCTGTATCTTAGGTGAGACACTTTGCCTCTTTGTGACTGTAGTATTTTATGCATTTATAAATTTCACATGATTTTGATATCCCATCAGAGAGATGATTTGGTCAAGGAGAAAATCTGGGCAGGTTAGTGCAATGGTTGCTTCACACGTTCTCTTTTCTGCAGGAGTGACAGTGAAGTCCAGGAAAGAATGCAGGTGGGTCAGCACAATGTTTTCAAGCTGGACTGTGTGCAGTCCTGGTGTGGAGTCATGGGGTCCCCAGAGCACTCTGGTGCTCTTGGGTCCTCTGTGTGTTGGTGACGTGGTCCTTAATCTTGCTGTAGGGTCATGAAGTTCTCACCTCTCACTTTTGTACTCAGATTTCCTGCAACACTAAATATCCATAGTTATAGGACTGGGCAGGGAATATCATGTTGTTAATGAGCCCTTTCAGATCTTGCTCTTTTCTTATTTGTATTTGCTGCTCTTGCTGCTCACAGTCTGTTCTAGATAAAGGGTCTTTGCACTTCTTCATGATCACCAGGCAGTTGCATAGTTTGGCTACCTGTTTTCTTCAGCACACAAAACCAATTCTCTTTTTCAGGACAGGTGGCTGACTATATTTCATCTGCTTTGGCCACAGTAAAGAGCTGTTTACCATTTACTGACTTATGCTAACAGCTATCCTGTCTGGACATAAATCATGCTAATTGCTATAGAGAGTGATGAAAAAACCTTCTGTATTTTTTTTCATCCCAAATTTCTTGGTCTTAAAGTATGTTCAGGAAGCTTCCCATTCTGCAATGTTATTTGTGGGGATGCCCTAGACTCTCAAAATATCAGAAAGAGTTTATGAAGTCAAAAAAATCAAAAATTAATATGGATAAAGTTTAAATGATGCACATATGGAGAAGGAGAGTCATATGACATCCCAGCTTCACACAGGAATCTGATCTGGGATTTGCTACTTTTTGTGGGGCTTGGGCTTTTATGTTCATAAGCCCATATCAAAAGAAATGAGGAGATGAGAACCTCCAGTTCCCATTAGGAGTACAGTGCTCTTCAGGAAAACACTCAGGAAATGTTTGATTGTCATGCTCATTTTGGGCTGGAGGAGGTGCATCCAGATGTTTGAAAAAGCTCATGTCCTTACCTCAGCAGATCCCTACTTCAATGTGCAGTGAACAAGTGAGGAGATGCTGTGCTCATTTACCAACCCCTTATTTAAGGGTACAGCCATGGAAAGAACCCCCCAGTGATTGCTGTCTTGGCTCCCTAGTGCAGCCCTACCTGCCAGAGATTGTGTCTCTGAAGGTCAGACTGGAGGTACTTTGCAGAATGTTGTATGGGGCTTGGAAGTATGCATTCTGCTGTCTGGCTCTAATAAAAGGGAGAGATGTGAGGCAAAGAGGATCTGTGCAATTCAGTATGATATATATAAGTAAGCTCCTTAACCGTAGGAATTAGTGAGGAAGTAGATTAGTCTTGAGATTACACCAATACCAGAACTGTCTATCCTCCTTCAGGTTCAGAGCCATGGGAGACATGAAGAGTAGCCAGCATGAATCAGTCTGCAATTTAAATTTAAAGTAGCAGTAATAAAGAGTCTATTTTGGCAAGAACCTTAGTGGATTATTTGCCTCAGACTCATAAGGCTCTGCTTTTGCCTTGCTATTTCTGTTCTTTGTAATGAACATGTATCCCCAGGTGTTTCTGCCATTGACCCATCTCTTTCATTACAAACTTCTTTTTCCTCTGATTACTCTTGGTGGTGTTGGGAGGAATTACTCAGTCATGGTGTGGTTGGGGTTTGACTCTGGCCAACAGCTAAGCCTTCACCCACTTGCTCGGTAACCCACTACAGCAAGATGAGAGAGAGAACTGGACAGGCACAAGTGAGGAAAAAACCTCTAGTGAGTCAAAATAAAGACAGTAAGTGAAAGGGGGGGGGGGGGGGGGGGAAGGAACAAATTATGCAGAAGANATAAGGCTCTGCTTTTGCCTTGCTATTTCTGTTCTTTGTAATGAACATGTATCCCCAGGTGTTTCTGCCATTGACCCATCTCTTTCATTACAAACTTCTTTTTCCTCTGATTACTCTTGGTGGTGTTGGGAGGAATTACTCAGTCATGGTGTGGTTGGGGTTTGACTCTGGCCAACAGCTAAGCCTTCACCCACTTGCTCGGTAACCCACTACAGCAAGATGAGAGAGAGAACTGGACAGGCACAAGTGAGGAAAAAACCTCTAGTGAGTCAAAATAAAGACAGTAAGTGAAAGGGGGGGGGTGGGGGGGGGAAGGAACAAATTATGCAGAAGCATTCACCACCATCAGACTGATGCCCAGCCAGTCCCCAGGTCTGTATCCCCTCCTTGCCTTGCTGGGGGGCAGAGTGAGAAACAGAGAAGGCTCAATTCTGTGCAAGCACCACTCAGCTGTAGCTGAAACACTGGTTTTTAATCACAGTACTACCATATGAGCTTCTATAAAGAAAATTAACTCCATTCCACCATGAACAAAACTTAATGCCACTTAATTTTTCAATTCACCCTGAGGTAATAAATGACCAGTTGATGAAAAAAAAAACCAACAAAAGGGACCCTTCACATTATGTTAGTATCCCCTACTCCTACATGTTACTGTCTACGTAATACAAGACTTTAAGAATTCACTGTAAGGACTGTTTCTGGCTTCTGTTTGTAGATGTGCATTTTGCTCTGTATCCTTAAGGATATTGGCATTGTCACTGAAGTAAGAACTCCTGTTCCCTCAGTAACAGCAGCAAACAGTATTCTCTCATTGGCTTCCAGGAATGAAACAAATTTGCTTGATTTATGAATAGATTTTTCAGCAAAACTGAAATCAATTTTTGTAAATCCTCATGCTGAGGTCTCTAAAATACTGAGAGGAGGATGAATTTTTATGCTGGTTTCTCTATGTGATTGTATTACTAACTCCAACTGAAATATTTTTCTGAGAATTTCAGGAGGTTGCTCAGTTCTCAGATGGTGCATGCTAGCTGTTTAGGGTAAATCCTTACAGATTAGGATGGTGCTTTCAGGACCAATGAAGCAGCAAGAAGCAGCATGTGGTTTATCTCTTCTGATTAATCACTTATTTGGTTGCTATAATATATTGACAGAGAAGGGGGCTGGGGGCAGTGAACTGACACAGCTCTGGCTTTGGCTTGGGTCTGATCTTGAAATCTTCATGAACTGGTCAGCAGTGGTTCTGGCTCTGGTTCGAGAGAAAAAAAACCAACAAGGGATGTACAATTAGACCATCTTTCTCTTTTCTTTTTTCCAAGGTCCTTTGGGCCAAATGCTGTACTTTTTTTCTCATAAGCACTTCTTCTGAGTTGTCCTGCTAAAATAATTGGGAATGGTTTAGAATTTTTGTTTCACTTTAAGGAGGTAAGGCTGTATAAGTAATTCAAAGTAGCTGAAATTGTAAACATTATACCAAAAAGCAAGACTGCCTTGCTTTATGACATATTACTTGAGAAAAAAAATACTTGGCAGGATCATATTGAACTAAAAAGTTTGGAAATATTACAGATGGCTTAAACACTAGGCAAGACTTCAGGTTTCATATGGCTTCCAGTGTTCTTACACTGGTTAACATAGATAGTGGCAGGAAAATATTTGATACAGCCTGAGGAGGCCTCAGGCTATTGTGTGCATAAGACCCTTTATTTTGCTTCCTCTTTGCAGAGCAGGAAAATAGAGATATTTTAATCAAGACTCCGGGCAGAAATAGAGAGTTCCTGAGGAGAAAGAGTCCCTTTGTCTTGAGCTATAGTCTTTGGCATGTTTCAGGAAATGCCTTTTTGAGTAAGGTATCTGTAGAAGAGAAGGAAATGTTAGGTATTTCATATTTATTTATCAGACTTAAGAACAGGTTAAGTTAAGGAAAATATTGGAGGATGTTTTCCAGCATAGCTTCTCTTCTGTCAGGTTTTAGCATATAGTTTTCTTTTCTTGTCACTTTACTGTGACAGTGGGAATCTGCTATATATTCTACCATACTTCTGCACAGAGCAGGAGGGAAGAAAACAAATTTTTTTTGTTTAACGAACCTGAACCTCAACTTTGCCTAAATTTTAAACCTGAGAATTCTTTTTCACACCCTTAGAGGCCCTAAATACTTATACAGTATGGTTGAAATAACTAAGTGCAAGAAGCTGAAGTCACAAAAGAAGACAAAAGCCAAGCTTATCTGTCTTAGTGAGCAGGGAGATGGATGAGTCTATGGACAAAGAACAATCCCAGAAAGAAAACAGAGCCCTTGCTCTTTGGAGAGCCCTCATGATGGGTTAACTAGAATAAGACGAGTGCTGACTGATCCCACAATCCCTGATCCCTAATTGAGCCTAAGCCTTTCAAAAGTCTTTAAGATATCATGTCTCTGTTAATTAATCTGTTTTCCTGCCTTAGTAATTTCAACATAGGAGATATATGCTTTAGGATGTTGTGATAACTACTTAGGCAATCAGAAGACATTTTTGCCTTCTAGGTATTTGGCAGGTTCTGGCAGTTTTTCTTATCTTACTGTTGACTCAAGAGATTATCAACCTATTTTTAAGAACACTTACCCAGACACAAATTGTACCAGGCTTGTCAGCTAAGATAGGACAGTAACAGAAATCTGTGATTTCAAAGGGTTTGTGTGCAGGAGGAGGGAGGGCCCGTATTTGCGGACTCTCTGCACTGTTTCAGTGTCACACAGCTGAAGGGTTCAGATTCATTGCAGAAACATTCAATGCAGCATCAGTGGGTATGTGTCCAGCTGTCAGAGCCAGTGCTATCTCAGCCTTCAGTCAGCTCCCTACTTGGAGATTACTGAAGGAATAATAGATCATCTTTCTACTGGAACCGATTCCTTGCATATCTAAATTCTCAAGCAGCGCCAATTTCTACTTCTTCCAGCTGGAATCTTATTCCAAAAGTCTAATGTAAACATATTTGTTAGTCTACCAGTCGTATGTGATGATATTTGAATTGACTTTACAATATGTAGCAGTGAGAATTACTCTTTGGGGTATTTTTTCCTGTCCATATCTGCACCTAATATGACTTGTGATACACATAATAATTTGAAAGAATGACAAGGCCTACTGCATTCTGTGTCGTTCTGACTCATCATTTATACCCACTGAATTCTTAGCTTATCAGAATGACTCAGTGAACATCATAAAAGCTTGTGAGTTTCATATTCATAGATACAATGCCAAATCTATTTTTTTTCCTTCTCACACTTGTTAGAAGCTGGTATGTAGCTGTTGACAACTGTAGGCTTTCAAATAGCAACTGTTCTTTGTATATGCAAGGAGAAATCAAGATTCCCAGTGGAAATTGTGCAATTATTATGTAGAACATTGGAGTAATTTATGCATTTATTTTTTAATTACAAACAGGTAGAAACAGGATCAACATTAGCCCTTCTGACATCATGATATTGGTTTAGATATCATAAACAGTAAATTTAAGTGTAGGAATAGTTTTAGGAAAAAAAATATGAATTATTTTCATTTTACATTAAGTCCCCATATTTTTGAAACAATAGAAAACATAAGAGCAATATAGGAACAATAGAAATGCCTCTTATTAAATGCACACAGTAAACTCTACACAGCATGCCTAAGGTAGAGGAAAGGAAGCAAAAAGTTTTTCCTGATGCATTATTGCATATTGGATTATTTTAAGTGACTGATTCTTATCCAAGGCTACTTCAGTATCATTTGTGGTTTTCCAGATGAGCTCAGTAACATGCCAGATTTGATTACTGTGCAGTAAGACAGCATGACTTACACTTTTATAATGAATGCACTCACTGATTAATGGTTCATTGTACAGGAAGAAATCACTGCCAAGTACGTGTTTCTTATCGCAATATCTTTTTATTAAAGAAAGATATTGGGATTTTCTGATTTCCATGATTTCATGCAGTTGCCAGTGCAGTGGCTGACTTGGCTTTTGCCATGGATTCTCAGACATTGTGGAGCTGGTTAGTTTGTTTTGAGTTTTTTTAACCTATATGCACTTTCTACCCATGAAAGGGTGATAAAATATTACACTATATAAACAGCATTAACAAAGTGACTTCTAAAAGGACTTCAGTTTAACACTTAAAACTGAAAGTCTGCGTCTTTAAGCAACATTCCCTCCTTCTTTAAGCATTGATGCTGCAGCTTCTTCAGTTCTAAATTTTTTTTCTGAGAGAAGAATAAGACCAGTGAAAGGCAGATGGAACTACCCATCTGAGAAAGAGCAGAAGGAGTGGCAATGTGTAGAGAACTATGCCACCAAAATGCTTTCACCAATGACATCTTCATAGCTATACTTTTTTGGTTCCCTATTTAGTAAATCTCTGCCCATAACCTATGCAAAAGTGTGTGTGCAAAATTAGACTTTTTAGTGAAACCTCAACATCTGACACTGCCATTTTAATATGCATTTTTGAATCCTATAAATATTTTGTTTTATCTAAGGATTTATGGTGTAGATTGTACCTCTGTGCCTGAGTTCACCCTGAACAGACTTCTTTTTGACCTTGGAACTAGCTCCGTTGGTTGTATTACCTCAGACAAGGCATGAAATCCTCCTACAAGGAAGGGTGTCTGCCATCCAGCATCCACTGCCATCCCAGGGGTCAGAAGGAATGTGCTGGTGCCATCTTATATTTTCTAGTTCTGAATGCCATGCTGTTACTGTTGCCAGACATTTGTGTGATCAGGTCATAAAAATTTGGATCACAGTGGTACAAACTGATGGTCTTCTGAGATCATGAAGTGCAACTACTAACTGTGGACACTGTGAGTCCACCACTAAACCATGTCCTTAAGCACCACATCTGCATGTGTTTTAAACACTTCCAGGGATGATGATTACACCAGTTCCCTGGGCAGCCTGTTCTAATGCTTGACAACCCTTTTGATGGATATATTTTTTTCTAATATCCAGTCTAAACCTCTCCTGGCACAACTTGGGGCTGTTTCCTCTGGTTGTACCACGTGCTACTTGGAAGGAGAGACCAACCCTAACCTCATTTCAGGTGATTGTGGAGAGTAATGAAGTCTTGCCTGAGCCTCCTTTTCTCCAGGCTAAACAGCCCCAGCTCCACCAGCTCCTCTGGACTCACTGCAGCAGCTCAATGTCCTTCTTGCTGGGAGGGCTCCAGAGCTGGACACAGGATTCATGGTGCCCTCACCAGTGCCAAGTAGAGGGTGTCAATCACTTCCCAGGTCCTGCTGGACACACTATTGCTGGCAGAAGCCAGGATGCCATTGGCCTTCTTGGCCACCCAGGCACTCATGGATCATGTTCAGACAGCTTCCAGATCCATTTCTGCCGGGCAGCTTTCTACTGAGCTTCCTCTTCACATTATCCCTGTTCCAACGTGGGGTCTTCCCAGGTCCGCAGGGAATCCCCTGCCCCGCGGGGGTCTCTCCCCGGCCACAGGGCCATCCCTGCCGGGTCTCTGTCTCCCCCTTCTGTCCCTGGTGCGTTTTGCCCTGCCTTGCCCAGGCTTTCCCCGGGGCTCTCTCTCTCTCCTCTCTCTCTCTCTCTCTCTCTCTCTCTCTCTCTCTCTCTCTCTCTCTCTCTCTCTCTCTCTCTCTCTCTCTCTCTCTCTCTCTCTCTCTCTCTCTCTCTCTCTCTCTCTCTCTCTCTCTCTCTCTCTCTCTCTCTCTCTCTCTCTCTCTCTCTCTCTCTCTCTCTCTCTCTCTCTCTCTCTCTCTCTCTCTCTCTCTCTCTCTCTCTCTCTCTCTCTCTCTCTCTCTCTCTCTCTCTCTCTCTCTCTCTCTCTGTGTCTCTTTCTCTCTCCCGCCCGCCCCTGGCTGAGGGGCTCAGCCGTGCCCTGCAGGGGGACACCTGCGCCCAGGTGAGGAGAGGATGCTCTTGTTTGGATTTATAGGGCTGTTGGGGTTTTTTGTTAAATTGAGATAAAGTTCCTAGATGCTCTTAGAAGGACAGGGGAAAAAAAAAACTTAAAAGGGTCAAATTCTAGACAGAATTTTGCCAGTGCTTTGGAATACGGGAATCCATGAATTATTTATGCCCGACTTCCCAGTATGCTCCCAAAAGGCTGGTAGTATTTTCCCTGTTCATCTGTCTATGATCATCTAAGATTTTAATTCGGTTCTCTCAGGAGCGTGTATATGCTCTGACTTACAGAATCTCATCTGTGTTTTTGTGACACAGATAGGAAATAGCATTGCTATTGTGGAAATTAAATGTAGTCAATTTACTTCTAGTAGTTTCTCAGCTGTGGTGTACTCTGTTAAGCTGCTTAGCTTTTATTTTTCTTCTTGTACTAGTTCTAATTTTCCCTTTGTTTTTTGTGCTAAGTTCCCAGGAGTGTGGGTTAAAAAGCTATCAGCCAACTTACTTTATGATGAAAAATGAAAATAATTGAGGTGGCTTTTTCAGGGAAGGGAAGGCAGAGAAGAAGGAAAGGTACTGTGGTCAACAACATATTGTGGGAAAATGCTTTTCTGAAGACAATTGATGGAATTACTAGGTTTTTTGTGCCCATGCTGAACAGTGCAGGAAACAGGGAGATTAAATGTATTATATTAGACAGCAAAGCAAGTTTTCTACTGATAAGGCCAGTGGAGCCTAGAGCAGAGGCAGGTGGCTAAAGGAGGCTTCAGTGAGAGAGGCTGTGCAGGACTGGTTTTTTGTGTTAAATATGTGGAATGACAGGAAAAAATCTTCCTTTATCTAGAGATTAGGTAGTAGGCTGGGGCACAGAGGCTCATTTCAACCATATTTTTTGTAATTCTACAGTACTGACAGTTTTAAGTCCCACTGAAACATAAGAATATACAATTTCTTATGCTGAAGACTGAACTAAATTAAAAGTTCATCTCTGAACAGATGTGCAAATGTGAGCACTTGCTTTGTTGGTGTTTGCTGTTGAAACATGGTTTCATGTTGCTGAATCATCGGGGTTTTTTTTGTTTTAATCTAACTGCCTTCAGTATAGTAGTGTCTCTATAGCTTGTGAAAATTAATTCTCTGTTTTCTTCCTGTATGGTATTTCTCATACAAATCTAAGTAATGAAAAAATAACTGTTAGAGTCTATAATGTTAACAGTTCAGCTGGATAACACAGAGCTCTAGATCCAGGGATACTGGCCTACTAAGTGCTATTGGCTGCAGTCTTTCCCCTTGACCAACCATAGTAATAAATTGAATTCATGAGATACATGCTTGAAATAACATTCTCTGTCCAGAAGAAATATTTTAATAGGGGCATGAAACATTCCTTTTAATGTCAGATACATTTATTTTGATTTCTCTGTTTCTAGATGAAGAGGACATGTACAGTGTGCCTTTTTTAAATCTCCCCCCTCCCTTTTTAAGATCTGTATTAAAAAAAACAAAACAAAAAAACAAACAAAAAAACTCCCAACAAAACAAACTATGGAAACATGCAGTGGTTGCAGAATGTTAGCTACTGTCCACATATTGAGCCTATTTGAAGCAAGTATAGTTTATGATAGTAATTGATTGTGTAATCAAATTTTTTCCCATTTAAACTGATAATTACAAATGTAGATTACTAAAGCAGTTATTGAAGTGTTTTTTGATAAAAATGAAGAGTTCAAAAAAACTTACAGCCTGAAAATTAAAATCTACTGAAACTGAATATAGCCCTAAAAGAAGTTAACAATAGCAGCAGGCAGTTGCTGCCGGTCTCTCATGGATGTAATTGTTCTGAACTCCCATAAACTCTTGTTGTTGTACCCAGTAGCATCTTTTTGGTCGCAGAGCGGCTTCCCCGTTGGCCATACAGTGTTGCAGTCCCTCTCAAATACACTTTAAATATTGTGGCGCGTTTGCGCTGGGCAAGCATTTTGTGTGGCTCTGGACTCGCAGTCTCGTTTGCTTTGCTGGGTTTGACCTCCTCGGGCGAGTGTTTCTGAAAGAGCCGATTCAGCAGAGCCTCCCGCCGGGCTCGGGCAGGCTGGGGGAGCGCGGGGAAGAGCGGAGCACACAAAGGGGCTTTTCCCAGGAAGCTTCCTCCCCGCTGCGGGGAAAGCGGGATGCAGCAGGGGAGCTGCTCCCGGCCAGCGCGCCTCGGAACATTTCACCCGGCGCCTCATTCGCAGCTCTGGGGTTTCCTGGCAGTCTCGGGGTGCAGCTCCTGGAGCCTCACGCTGTTCAGCTCCACGGGTCCCCATGGGAGCTGCCCCTGGCAGGAAGCACGGCTGGGTTCCCACCGCCTGCAGCCAGCGTGGGGAGTGCAGGAGAGCAGGGCTGCTGCCTTCTCCGTGCTCCTGGGCCTGCGTCCCGTGGCCTCACAGCCTGCACAGGCCACCGAGTGCTGCACTACTGTGATTTCTGCAAAGATCACTCTACAGAATTAACTCTTAGGCTACAAAATCAATTATTAGGCCACTTGTTTGTTTGTTGTTTTTTTTTTTTTTAATGTTAGGTAAATAGCCACACCAAAAAGAGAGCTATTTTGTTTCTATTATGATAATGTAATTATTTACTTACTAAGAAAATAAAATAACTAGATTGTTTGAAATCAAGGTAACAGAGTAAGGATTTATATGTGTGTGCCTACATGTCTTTTCTTTAGTACTTTACAAGGCAAGTGTAATTGTATGTCACGAACTAGTTAAATTCTTATAACAGAAGCTGATTCTTTAATTTAACAAAACAAGAAAATGTAGTTCGAGAAGTCCTTTTAGATTGAGGTATTGGAGCTGTATAGAAGTTTTGTGTGGTCTACTTGTACTTGTGATAGAAGAAGGCAGGTATATCCTCCAAGGTTTTCTAGTTTAACTCAAACAGTGTGTGTGTCTGGAGCAAGCACGTTACCAGAGCCAAAGAATTCGTATTTACCATTGTGAGATTTGCTTACAAAAAGTAAGCTGTATGAAAATATGTAGCTTCTTTAATTAAAATTATATATAATCACATTCTTCAATATATAAACTAATCTAGCCTGAAATTTAGGGAGATTTTTCTCCAAACAAATAACTGGCTTTTTCATGAATAATCTGTGTTTTCATGTTCTTGTCTTGCATATGTATGCCAGTGTCTTGAGCTTCAGAAAGCTTTCGAAAAATACTACCCAGCTGGGCTAAATGTGTGTACTTGGGCAGCACTGTGGCTTCAGAGACAAAGCTTTATGGAATGTCATCTTCCCTTCTTTTAGAGCTCTAATTTCAATGGCAGACTGATGTGGGGATGCTTGGTCTGGCTGTTGAATTTTGTATTTGCTTTTACCAACTACCGTTTCCTACTGTTTTCAGTCTTCTCACTTTTCCCAGAAAAAGCTCTATTATTCTATATTTTAACAGAATAGAGCCAAGGCAGGAGTTTTGCTTCTGCTGCAAGTAGTGAGTGCTGTGAGTACTCTCTGAGCACTGCTCTTTAGGAGGCCTATCCAGCTGGCAGCCTGTGGGCCACTTCTCTCACACAGAATAATTCTGGCCAGCTCCCACATGAACATGATTTTATCCTATCGTGCCTGTGCATAACCATGCAAGCTGCCTCTCTGCTCCTTTATTCTGGAATGTGGCACAACATGTCTGCCTCTGGAGATGTGTCTGTAGTGATGTTCTAATAGAGATACTGCACTATAGTGTAGCCTTTGGAAAGATAAATCATTCCACAGCCACACCACTGCTTTGCCCTCAAATGCTAAGATTCTTCTTTTTCTTTTGGTGGTTTTTGGTTTTGTTTTGTTTTTTGGTAAGAGTTCTCAAAAATGGCTTAACAACTGGTGAGCTGTTTTTCTTAAAACTATTCAGATAAAATGTCAAAATCATCTTCTAGACTAGAAGAAAGGATATAAAAGTTACCTAGTCTTAAAATATAATACATGCTAAATAACTATGTGTGTTAGCAAGTCAACACTAGATAGTTTTTGTTTCTCTCATGTATCATTTGTTGGTTTTCTGTTTGCAAAGCGTTTCATGATTCATTACTTTCATGATACTATAATTTTATGCTGCGTGCTGCCACTGGAATACTATACAAAAATCACAGCTATAAATTACTTGAATACTCTCAAATGTACTGATGGTGACTATTTCAGAGTAAGACTGGGAGATAATTTAATAAATTTTTTTAATAGTTAATTCAGAAATTGTTTTAGTTTTAAATAAGTGACATATTCTATATTACAGAACAGAAGCACATTCTATAATTTTTACCTTAAATGAGTGTTATTATTCTTATATGAGTCTGATATTTATCAGGTTTATGAAAACAAATCTCTTGTTTTATTTTTCCATGAACTGCAGAAACTATGCCTGTTCCAGACCAGCCCTCGTCTTCTGACAAGACAAGTTCCCTTAGTCCCGTGTTGAACACCTCCAATGGCGATGGCTCTGAAACTGAGACAACCTCTGCCATTCTTGCTTCAGTCAAAGAACAGGTAGGCAAGTGATGCATCTTTGGGCTAGAAAACAATAGTATGGTTTACTGGTTTGTTTTTCCCACAAATGTTTCATACCTGGTATCTGAGTAATTCAGTTTTCAAATGCACATTACGAAGAATGTTGACTATTTCTTCATGTCTTAGTACACTTCTGTAAGCTTTCTTACAGTAAATTTAATATAATTTAATTGAATTGCTCATTTTATTCTCCACTTTCACTCTTTACTGTGGATGGTGGTTTTCTGATACCTCTCCTTTTCTTGTTGGCAGTCTGCATGTGGAGTTACAGTATACAGGCATGGCATGTAAGAGTTATAGACAAATGAATTGTGGACAAGATGTGTTATTGAAGAATTTTTAAAGTATCAGTAAAAAAGCCCTAGGATTTTAAAATTTATATACATGCTTTTTGGGGCTTTTGTGTAAAACTTGATGTGAGATTACTTCAGGGCAAAACTGAGTGTAGAAAGAGGCACTCAGTTTTGGATGATTATAACCAAAATATTAGAAATTTTCGCAGAAAAGTTCGTCAGTGTGATGGTCTGCTTGATGCTAATAAGACAAGTTTGGACATTTTAATGTACATTTTTGTGGGCTGAGTGTCAGAGATTTTGCTTTTAATGCCTTTTTGTACATCAGGAGGTGGTTAATATTTCAGTTCATGCAAACAACTGGTCTCTGTCGCTACCCCATTTGGTTCAACAGCATCAACAAGAATTCCAAAGATAGACTATTTTTAGGCAGCTTTCTCCCTGCTGAAGGTGTAACTGGTTCTTCCATTATAAAGCACTGATCTTTCCCTGCCAAAGACATTCAGTGCTTCTTGATTTAAATTAAGCATGAATTCAGCTTATGATATCTACCAGCACTGGAGTAATAGCTGTTGAGTCGTAGAGGTTTTATAAAAATTAAGGCATTACTCTTCATTGTTTTTTTTTTTGTTTTTTTTTTTGCTATATGCCATTTCTCTCTTTTGGGTGTTAAAGGTTAGTCATATTTTCTGTTCTCAAAAGAGGGGTGCAAAAAAGAAATGTTGTAATGTGGAGTTTTGTCTTGAGATTTCTGACACATCACTGGAATTGAAAATTGCCCACGAATTAGATGTTTGTATTCTTTTCCATGTCAATAATACTTCTCGAGCATGTATCAGTGTTTCAGCCTGTGTTACTACATTATTTTGTAGAAAAATACCTGCCTTAGTTTTTGACTCTCTGATCCTGAAAAAAATGTACAGGGAGATTACACAGGTAGAAGATATATCTGCCTGTGGGAACATGAATCACAGTGTGGAACAGTGAAAAGCACCTCTCTGTTATTGAGTGTGATGATCACTAGTTTATACCTGGTTATGTGTTTTACAAACAAACCTCCCACCCCTATAAATCAATTGAGTACCAGAAGGAATTGCTGGTGAATCCACTAGATGAAAAGGATTTCAAGTGGTAATATATTAGCAAAGTTATTCCTTATTCCTGTGAACCACAGCAGAAAGGAGCCTGTAATAAAGTAATTCTGCATTCACTTATCACCAAGAACAGCCTAGCCAGCTAACCTAAGGCACTGCTGACTAAAAAGATAATTTCTTCAACTATTGTGGTACAAAGTATGAAAATTTAACAGGTGTTCTGTTAAGGACACTTGTTTCTTGACAGCATCTCTAGTCAGACCTATCTTGAAGCTGGAAGACTGTACTAAGCTCAAAACCAAGCCATAATAATAATATTAGTAATAAACCATGACAAACCCCAAACCTGGTTTTGGGCTTTTTCTTTTCCCCACAAGATTGTGTGTTTTGACACATTTCCATTGTTTAATATTTTGCTAGAAAAGTTCTAGGTAATGCCACAATCCTGTGCTTCAGACAGATGAAAGAAATTGCACTGATTCTCCATCATGGGAGTAAATGAAGTTAAGTTTCTAACTTTCTGTTCAAATGGCTAGCCACCTCCTTTTTAGAAGAAGGGAAGATTTGTTTTGCAGTCTAGTATGTGATTTTACTCTATTTGCTCTTTGATTGTAGCCAAAAATATACCTAGAATTAAACAGATACAATTATTCAAAAGTACTGCTAATACAGAGAAATTAGGGTGTTTTTCAACATATCAATCATAATTAAGGTGTTTTTCAACACATCAAATATATTACATTTTCTTCATTTGTGCTGATGCTTAGCTTTAAAAGGTATCCTTGCATTTTTTCTCATGGAACACTTGGGGTAACTTCATGAGTTACTTCTCATAAAATAAATAGAACATTGTCAGTGAGTGATGGTAACAGAATAAACTGTGGTATTGATTATACTGATGACTGTAAAAGGTGTTTGCAATCTTTGAAGAGGGCAGGATAGAGGAAAGGCACAGAGAACTAGTAATAAATATTGTATTTATTTGCTCTACTTAATCTCCTATGTGAAACTTAAATAATATATTCAGAAAATTTAAAGTTTTGCTGGGCTTAGTTTGAAAAACACATCTATCCCTGTGCTGTTACATTTTGAGGAATTGATTTACTGGGTGTATAAAGTTTATTGGGTCAAAAAATTGTGCTTGATATGTCAGATGTAAAGTGACACGCGATTGTCATGACTTGATCAGAAGATTTAGCCATGATGTCAAGATGCTTTTCAAGCTGAGGCTATCTGTCAAAAAGAGAAATAGAAACCTGTATTTTGCTGTTGAGGAATTAGGTTGATTTGAAATGCAAATGCAGAACTTCTGGCTTTAAAATGTAGGCCATTTCATTTGTGCTTTATCTCTGGACAACCTGCTGATTAATTTTTGGGTTTCAGACTTCAGAGATGCAATTCAGAACTGATAGATATGGAACATGAATCCATTCTTTATCCCTTGCTGCTAACTTTCTTAAGGCTAGACGGCACTGCTGGAGGCGAGGTCAGAATCATTCACCATGTGTCTAAGAAACCATGAGATGTCAGGCAGTGACCTTTGGCTTAGCTGGTTTTGAGCAGTCCTTACAAAGTGGACCAGTAAATAACTTCTGTGAAAATGAAAGCTGTTGTTTTGAAGTTTTTTGTGTGGTTTTTATTTATTTGTGGGGTTTTTTTAGACAGTATCAAATCTTTAAAGAGAAATCAACCAATAAACAAATAATTTCAGTTTTCCATGCTGAATAAAATGTATGAAGAAGGAGGTTTTTTCTTTCTTATGATATACTGGCAAACACTTTTGGCCCAATGCTTCACAGGTTTTAGAAAACATAAGGCCACTTCTCTTTACACTTTGTCATCTGGTTTTGTATCTGTAAAATTCTTCAACAAAATGGGAAAAATTCTTCAACAAAAAAGCAAGATATCAGGAGTCTTAATCTGTGAGAATATATGTGATAGATGCAGCTACTTCTGTAGAAAGTATGATGTGCTTCTGATTGGGAATTTCCACCTGCAAAAGAGACTTCTGAGCCCACTTGTTAAAAAACATCCTGGGAAGAGAGCTATTGATGATGCTCTTTTGAAGGTGGAAATAGCTGCTGGGGAGCCTTTTGAGTAAATATGTAATGAAGCTGATGCTTTTCCTGGAAGTCTCCAGACATATGTGGTTCACAGTGCTTTGGTTCTTGGCATACAGAAAACTGCTCCCTTGGAAGCTGAGGAGGATTGTAGTGACCTAGCAGAGGCTCGTTTTGGCAGATTTTATTTTTATAGAAACACTTGGAAAACATGAGATAAATTAATTTCCTAAGAGTAAGATCCATCTTGAAGTATGGACAGCTATTTTCAACTCATAAATAGTATCATATATCTCTTTTATTTTCTTTGTGGCTCTAGATTCCTCTAGCATCTTGGTAGTAGGCTGTTTCAGAGAACAGCTTCTCCTTTCAGAAAACTTATTCAAAGAACAAGTTGTGGCAATGTTTAATATTTCTTTTGAATCTCTTTTGTGCATACCTTTTTTGAATATTTATTTCCAGTTCCTTGTCTTCATTTCACCCTTTCAAGGAAAACTAATTTAGACTAATTTTTTTTGAAATATTTCTCACACTGTACAAATATGTATTATTAATATGTTCTTTAAATCATATTGCTGATTCAAGAGAATACAGAAGTCTGGCTTTTTTAGTTGCTGGTGGCTTTTGGTTTGGGTTTGGGTTTTTTGGGTTGGGTTGTTCGGGGGTGTTTTGGCTTTGTAAGGTGTGGTTTTTTGGCTTATGTTACTTTTAATATTGACTGTGTTTTTCCACTAGAAAGCTACTTGTTTGTCAAGAAATTGTGATTTGAAACTATTTTAAAAATCACATACAGGTGAATAATTACTAAGTGTTATTATTCATGTCAGTATTAAATAAGGGCAATATATCTGACTTGTGTAAATGTTTACATTAGTTGTTAGTATGCATTGGAAACAGGGTTATGTATGCACATTTTATATATGTGCATGTAAGTAAAACTGCAGATAGAAATGGCTGTACAAGTTCGAAGATTTTTTTTTCTTTGCTCTGTCAGATTGTGTTCCTCATGTCTTTATATCGTGGTAGAAGTTTAAAAAAAAATCACATATCTAGATGGGTGTTTTAATTCAGACTATATTTTTAAGGCCTTAAATCCAGAAGAGCTATGAAATCATCTAATCTGACCAGCAGGTCATGATGTTTCATACAGTCATCCAAGTTTTGGGCCCTCAAATCTGATTACAGAATGACATATGCACTGTTTTCCCTAATGTAATGCATGCCACATTGTAATATGCAATATTCACCAAAATAAAACCCCATTCCTGCCTTATGAGTACCAGTAGTTACTCTAGTAATATCAAGTGTTCAGCAGGTTTTCTAAATAGGTTCAATTATGATATATTCATGTCTTACTTCCTCTCAAACAGTGGACTCTGTTTCTGCCTTTAAAAGTTCTAGTGGCTCTATTTCAAACCCTTGCTAATTATATTCAATCAATAGATATTTCTTTCATAATATCTCTTAAGTAGCATGTCAATATATTTCACTTCCTGAGTTATAGAAGTCCTTTGTTTCCAGTTGGGTTTTAAAATATTCCAGAGAGATATTCCTCTTCTATTTGCATTAATATATTGATTTAAGAAAGGAACTAGACCTGGCTGTATGATATGCTTAGAATAGCACAGGTCTGTACAGTGGATAGCATGCTTCTGCCTTACTGGACAGACCACCACATTATTGAAATATGAAGATTTGGAGTGCAGCTAATACTTCCCAGATACATCTTCAGGTTGATGGGAATTGCTTTTGAGATGTACAGTTCCACTACCAGAAATGGCAAGTCAGGTGGAGGAGTTTTAAAATGCACCATCACATTGCCTGCTGGAGAAGGAAATCATTTAATGTAGTTACTCTCCAGCCAGCTCTGTAAGATTCTCATGGTCTTGATTTAGTCTGGGACTGCTTTCACACAGTTCTTTGGAGCAGCCATGAGTGTTGTGTTTCTCAGGAAAAATAAGTTAACAAGACTGGAGACCTAGACAAGGAATTCCTGTTCAGAGCCCTGCACCTCTTAATTCGTGCCAAAGGCTCAGTAGCCATAGTGGATGCAGTGTGAAGAAAATAAAATTTGCTTCATTGTTAATAGGTTGCAATGATAATCCAAAACATTTCTGGGATAGTTTGAAATGAGCTAGTAGTGGAAAGGTTTCTGTGAAGATTTAGTGTGATAGAAGAGTATTGAGGCAATATATCCTCCCAGCAAAACCATCTTTGAAGAGAGGGAAGAAAATGCTAATTATCAGAATAAAATTAGAGTTAAATATGATACTATTTTGACTTGAAGTAATGTTGAAAAATTAGTATTTCAAAGCCAGGAATTTCAGAGAAGCTGGATAGAATGCCACTTAGCAACAGCTCAGTCTAATGCTAATTTAAAGCATTAATAAAGGCCATCACAAAGAAAGCCAAGTATCCTTTCTTATCAGGCAGCCAGTATATGAACATACTTGTGGTATTCCAAAAGCACTTCTGCCTTAGCTTATTTTTTTGTCTCCAGTGGAATAATTTCAAACTTGGAATAAAGATACCCTATGAAAGTAATAATATTGATCTCAATGGCAACATAATTTAAATTTTAGTGTATCACATTTCTAACATTTTAACATATTACATTTATAACTTTCTAAGATCGTTGATTACTTGCTGTCTGGTACCATTCATTAGGGCTTTTTTGAAACATAAAATGCTTTCACTCCTAAACCTGACTTTTTTAACCAGCATAGTGGAAGAGATTCTTTATTTCAGTCACTTGAGAAGGAAATCTGAGCTTCAAATACTTATAAGAAGCAAGTCAAGTTATGCCTTTTCCTGTTCTGATGCATCTCCCTCTGTTGTCCTGGCAAACCTGTACTTCTGCAGCCACGTGGGGAATGCTGCTGGGGAGCTGAGTGGGTTGGAAACACAGAAGGATGAGAGGGCAGCTTTGGGTTATTGGAGGTCGAGTGTGTTCCTTTCCCTTTTGGTGAAGGGCAGTTGGATCAGAGTGTCAACCTGCTTGCAAGTATTGAGCTTTTTAGCATGGCTGTTGTAAAAACATGTATTTCAGGCCATGAGTTTAGTCAACTTGTATGTAATATCTGGAATTACTCAGAAAGTCCAACATAACAGGCTATAAAATTGTACAGGAGAGTGGAAGTTTTGGGTGTGTCTCCCACATCTCTGCCCCTCTTCTTCCTCTAAAAGCAAGTTACAGTCTTTATGAAACTTAGCTCTCTAACCTGTTTTCAGCATTTTTCTCTTTCTAAGCTTGAATTAGGCAATATCCATCAAGAGTAATTTTCATTTACAGAGAGAATACTTGAGACTTGAGTTCCATGGTTTTCAAAACCACCACACCTCTTCTACAGAGAAAATTAAGTGCTTTTAGAAGACAAAATCCTGAATGCTTCAGTTAGTGATTGCTTCTATTTCTTCTGTCTTCTTAGGAAAGGAAAGAAAAACCACTAAAAAGCACTTTCAAGATTCCACAGTGACCTGTTTCCTTTAAGTTGTCTTGCCAGTACTTTTCATGCAGCTTGCTCTTCAAACTCAAATTTTAAATGGAATTTTTGAAGGAGATTTGATTTTTGTAATTATTTTAGCAATTTTTCTTCCTTTTATGTAATTTTGAAAACTTTACTGCTTCTGTTGTGTTTCCCCATCTGTTTCTGTGTGTTTTCTCACATGGTATTTTCTGCTCCTGATGCATTTGCTGCTAAATGAAACTGTATCTTCATGTGGGTAGTTTAAATCTTTTGTATTTCTAGGTAAAACTACTTTAGGAGTGGCTGAATTCTATGCATGTTATGTTTTGATAAATAAGTTACAATTTAGTTCATACATGAAAACTAGAACCCAGCAAATGCTAAACTAATTATAAATCTGAGTCTACCCCATTGTTAAGGTACATTACTAGCCAAATAACATTAACTTAGGCTGTGTGTTACAGAGTTATTATAAGAATAAACCAGTTTAGAATAACACAATAAATTGATTTCAGCATGTGGAGCATGTACTTCTCTTTTTTTCCTCCTCTGAGGTGAAAATGTCTTTATCTCTGAAATTTCTGGTGTATTCTGGTTGCTTGTGATGAGGCTTTCCAGTGCAAAGGGATAAAAGGTCAGCAAAGGACATTATCCTTTAAAAAAAATAACTTTGAAGATTCATAGTAAAGATCTAGACAAATTAATTGCTTTTCCTCAGCGTTAACATTGCATTTTAGGTAACATCAATCACTTTGTTTTGGAGGAAGGCTTTAGATGTATAACCTATAACATGCTTAACAGTAGAGCCAGACTTTTTGTGGGGGTTCCTCTCTAGTCTTTATGAATGAGTTTTCTTTTCTATGCAAAGAGAAAATCCAGGTCCTGAGGCCCAAAGAGGTTTTTCTCCTTTTTATTTTTTAAGAAGTTTCATCGTGAATTTATTTCTTAAGGGGTAGATATGAGATGATAGCAGCTTAAATGTTTTTTCTTGTTGAGACCTTGTCATAGTGCAGTACTGTTTGACCATGTTGTTTTACATACATGAGGAGGACTCTTCCATATACAGTAAAAAGTTTAATTAATTTGATGTTACTTGCAGTTATGGGGGGTTTTGATTGGAAAGTGATACAACAGTGCACTCAAATGACAACTGAGTTAGTGAAGTGCAGCAATTGCACCGTGCAGTTGCTATACAATGTAAATGGGATTTCATTATTTAGAACAGGCTCAGCATCATGATGCTGAGCATCCCCCAGTCCCCAGAAAGGAATGTGTTTGTTGAATTCAGCTGAAGGCCACAACTGTCTTCAGTAAAGAGTTACTTGGTTCATTAAGAGTTCCATATAATTCACATAAAGCTGCCCAGCAAGCTCCCCAGTGGGGACCGTATTCCTTCCTCCATCACCCTCTGAGTCCAGTAGTGTGAGCTGTGCTGCATGCCTGGAGCTCAGGACTGGCAAGCACAGAGGAGGGAGCCAGGTCTCCCAGGAGGTGCATCCCAGCTCAGCCCCATTGCCCAGAGTCTGCTCTTACATTGGGACTTCATCAGACACTCACTGTAGGTGGAATCACAGCAGGCAAAGTCACTTGCTGAGGGCATGACTGGGCTCTGCAGAAAAGCATAAAACAATAATCTAAATACCTCTTACAGTTATATGAGTAAAAGATATCCTTGATTAGAGTTACAGGATCATAATTTATAAGCAGATCCAGTGCATACAGAAAATAATATTATTTTAACCAGACGCTAAAATTAGCTAAAACTAACTTAACCCCTGAAACTAAAACTAACTTAACCCCTGAAACTAGCTTTGTTTTGCTCTGGGTCTGCATTCCTTTCATTCAGGGACAGGCACTTAGGCAAACAGTAGAAATACTTTGCTGATACAGTCAGTTTGTCTAAAACAAAGGCACCCTTGGGTTTCCCTTGGCAGGGAGATGAGTCTGGCTTCCTTTTCAACGTTTGTGATCAATCATGCCATTATTCTCCCCTGAGCCTTCAGGTCATGTAGTCTCTATTTATCTCTTCAGAGCATTCCTTCCTTGAGGGTGTCTAAGGGAGTGTGTAGGGGGCTGTGTGGGGTGGGGCTGTCTTTGATCTGTCATGGCTCTTTTGCCTCTTATTTTACAACACATGATGGGAAATCTTGTTTTCTCCTGTGCAGAAATTTACCTTTTTGGGTAGTAATCACTAATGACACCAACTTTCATAAGCAAAAACCTGCCACTGGTTATCTACTTGACAGCATACAGAGTAAGACTTCTGTTTCTATTAGTATTCCCTCAATTTCTTCAGTCTGGATTGTAACACACTAGATAGCTGCTTGAAGTGTGTTTTCTTAGTTGCTTCAAAATGTGAGCTGTATTTCTCAAATTTCATCTCTATTCCTTTAGTTGCCACATTTGTTTTTCCTGGACTTCTCAAATAGCATTATTCTTTACATTTTTCAGACAGTCCCTTGTCTTATGCATTACTAGTTCCTGTGTGTGCTGAGCTTTCCTTACTTGGATTTCTAATACCCTCCAACACAATGATCTGAGTAATCTGGAATGACATTTTGCTGCTTAGTGTGGTATTCCATCACTCTAACCTGCAATTCATGTTGCAGTGTTATCCCATGGTCATGATTATCCATCTACCCTAACAGTAACACGGTGCAATTATGTGCCTGACTGTGTAAATAAGATTTAAATTGAGTTGTTTGTATACCATTACCAGCCTCTTCATCCAGGAGAAATTGTAGTTCATGTTCACATAGCTAGGCAATTTTCAACAGATTTTTTCAGTGAAAAATGAAAAAAACAACCAACTCAGAATGGGAAAATTTTCTGACTTTATCTGTTCACTTCTGTGTATTTCATAATCTTCAGAGTCTTGATGTAAATAAGTAGGTTTAAGAATGTACTGTATATTGCCTTGAAGGTGGTAAATATTTTGTTCACCCCCATCTGATTCCAGCAGAGTAAGACATCTTAGTAAAATCCTGTTTATATTTTTATGATATTTTTTATTGTTATTTCCTGAAGTACCTCGGTCCTTTAGGTTTTACAGCTGGTACCCCTGGAAAATACTATTTTCATTTTTCAAAGTAGTTGCAGATTTTTTTTTCCTGCTTTATTTGTTTTTCCTGTACACAGTTAGACTTGTCTTTGTTCAGCTCATTGTCAATCTAGGTCATTATTTGAAGCTTTTGTTGACAGACCTCTTGAGGGTAAGTACATCTGATGCTATAAATAGGACTGATTCTTCGTAATAAGTCAGCAGATTCACTTGGAAATTCTCAGCTTTGTAGTAGGTTTGATGAAATGGAAGATCTACTGCATTATTCTGTCACCCAGTAGCATCATCATGTTTAATTAATTAATGTCTTCAAAACTGTGACATTCCAGAATTTAGTAATTTTGAATGAACACAGGATTACTAATTTTGTTTAGAAGGCTGAAATGGAGACCTTAAGTGATGTCTTTTTTTTTTTTTAACTTCTATTTTTATTTCACAAAGCAGTGCTTGCACAAGAAAAACTGTTCCAAAACATTTTCTGCTGTTCTGTTTGTTCCAGGTCACAAAAAATAGAGGATACTATTTCCCTTACTGAATGTTTTCAGTAGCCTGTACTGTGAAAATAGATGATTCTTTGGATTAGTTTTTTGTTTGTTAGTTTACCACAAATTGTGGCAGGACCCAACCAAACAGTACACATTTTTGCCTCAAAGTAAGGTAGCTGTGTGGTACAGCCCCAAGATGCTGTTTTACTGGCTAAAAATTTTCAGGCATGGAAGAACCTGGGATAGCTTGTGTTTTCTGTATGGCTACAACCACAGGAATGGAGTTAGGAGCAGTTCTGTCAGCAGCATGTGCATGGGCATCAGTCTGAAACCTTTGACCACCCTATGTGGTGCTGCAGCTTTAAAAATCCAAAATTACTTCCTGGTTTCACATTCTCTGCCAGTCTTGATAAGGCTTATATATATACAGTGAATAAATTCTTGGGATTAAATTAGCAAAGTAGTTTAATCCTGTGTGCAGAACAAACGTGCTGTGGAGCCAGGTACAGCTCCAGGTGAGCACCTCAGTCTCTGAAGGGGACTGGGTGTACCAGGGTGCTGCACACTGGGCTTGAGGAGCATTGTAGGTAGGTGGATGGACAGACTGCAGTCTGTAAGGGTTTGCCAAAATGCACCCCACAGCCAAAATGCAGCAGCAGCATCTGCCTTAGAGGTTTGTCACACTGAGGCTGCTGAGGGACTGAACAGTTGGAACCTGCACAGTTGTCCATAATAAATGTGATGGCCACTACAAGTGGGGTTTGAACCAGTGCCTGTTTGCTGATTCTGAATTAGCATTGCTGCTGGTGCTGTGCTCTACCTGCCAGATTCACTGTCAGACACAAATATAAATTAATTGATAGCATATGCCACAGTGATGCCCATCTAAATGCAGAAGAGCTAAGTTAATAACTTAAATAAATTACTTATTTATTTAGTAATACATGAATATTTAAAGGCTGATGAGAAGTCCACTAAGTGCTTTCCATTTACTTTTAGAACACAAACTACAGTTTTTTCCACATTTTTTAAAAAATAAAAACAAGGCAAAAAGTACTTTCTGCACCAGTGGTGTGTGAATGATATGCAGCTGTATTCCCTTTTTTGGCATGAGAAATTGTCCAATATTTAAAGTCTTTGCTAGATTGTTTCTGTGTCAGAGAGAACATTTACACTGTCACTAGTTTTAGTGCACTCTGGTTTGCAAAGGCCATACCTAATTGTGCTTCCTTTATGCATTGGGAATGAAAGGATTTAAAGAAATCTGTTTGGTTGTCATCAGTTTAGTAAGAACAGAAACAAGTGCATTGCCTCCTCTTTTCATCTTTTTTGTCTATGGTGAGATTCATGTGAAGCTTATTCTCCTCAGTTTTCCCCACCCCATGCAGTTTTGCTTCTGATTTTCTTGTGTTGACAACTCTTCTCCCTCTCAATTAATCTGTGGTCATGCAAAGAGCTACCTTATGGCTTCTTACACTAAATTTAAATGGAATATAGGGTCCCTTGATTTTGTGGTTGTTGTTGAGTTGCCTTTTATTTAATAAGGTAGGCTGTTAATCTATAGCCATAATGCAAGATTTATAGGTATAGTTAACAACTTTTATGAGGCCAACTATGCCCTTTTCTGTGGTCTAACTTACACAGTTTGATGTTTACCTTTTTATTTTAATACAGTCAACATTTCCTGTTAGTGTAGCAGTGCATAGGTATGCATACAGAGAAGTAAAGTCCTTTAAAAAAAGAATATTAATTTGTGTCTCTTCAGTATTTTAGATATTCGTGAAGATTTCCACGTTGTGAGACTTAAGTTTGATTTTTTTTTCAGTTCATTTTTTCAATCCCTAATCTGCATTAATAATCTTCATTGCTTGAAAATGGAGAAATAGGCATAGAAGTTGTTTAAACTCTCATCAGTAATTGTGGTGAGGCCTGAATGGACTGACTTAAGAAAAGTGAAAATATTCAGGTTAACATTGTAAAGGATTGTACTAACATTGATGCACAAGCTACTCAAATTAAAATCATTCTGATTTTAATTTGAATATTCTTGACATAGACCTTCCTAGTTGGGTGTGTTTATTTTTAGCATTTGTTTTCTATGTATGTACTTGAAAGAGTCATCAAATGGTGGTATCAGTGTGTCCTTGCAGTTGTGGTCTAACATTGCCTTTTTTCCCTGGAGTTCAAGATTAATTGGTTTAGATAAGAAATTGCCATGCAAATTTTTAAATGTTTCTTTTCATTACTGAAAAGCATAATATGAGAAAGATTACTTAAATTCCATTCATTTTAATAGGTAAATGAAAAAGTTTATCATCAGCTGTATGCTCTTTTTTCTCCCCAGTGTCAGAGCAGTTACTTTACAGCAGGAAAAAACTCATCTATTTTCATTTCTTTTTCTGCAATGTTCCCTGAGACTTCTAAGAAATTTTTCACCTGCATTCCTTGTTGGATGAAAGTTTCAACATGTGATGTCTTATGTCAGTGAAGAAAAAGCCTCCACCATTCCTTCAAAGCATATAGAATTTGTTTCTTAACCTTAGGCTTATTACGATCTTTAAGTTGAATTCAAGTTTGCTGTAGTGCTTCCTATAGTGCCTTTAATTTCTCCTTCATTATTTCTGAAGGAAACAAATTGAAATCAGGAAGGCCAAAGACTACTTGGAGCTGAATACGAAGGCATAAAATAACTGGAAAAGATTCTTCAAGTATTTTCCAGAGGAACTCAGGAAATTTGCAGTTCCATGGTTGAATGGAGGCAATCTAATGGTGGACAACATAGAAAAAGCAGAAATTTTCTTTGTTTTTTCAGCTGTTCCCAGACAAGGGACAGTACCATGGCAGAGACACAGGTTCAGAACTGCTTAGTAGAAAATGGATGTATTCAGCTTCTTGGAGATCTGTGCCAAGATTGACAAGAGCTCATTTAAGTAATAGAACTGCAAGGCAGCTCCCATCCAAGAGGAAATATGGTAAATGAGGAATGTCCTGAGAGCTAGAAGGAGATTAACCTTATAGCAGCATTTACAAAAGTCAGGAGAATGGTACAGGGATACACAGGCTGTGTCAGGTCAGTATCAGTCTCCAGGAGGATCATGGAACACCTCCTCTTGTTTCTAGACACGAGAAGGGCAAGTGTGCCTAGAAGGACTCAGCACAGATTTCTGCAGTGCAGTCAGCCTTTTATTTGACTGCCAATGAGGGGAGCACATGTGATACAGTGTAAACTGTAACTTTATTAAGGCTCTCCCACACTGTAGTAAGTGAGGAAGCATGGGCTGGGTGTTGAGTGGGCTGAAAATTGGCTGGACTCCTGCACTGAAAGAGAGGTAATCAATACTACCAACTAAGCAACTGACCAGCTATCAGACAGTGAGAAGTGAAAATATCTCAGGGATTGATTCTGGTACTCCTGCTACTCAGTTCTGCAGTGACTTGGATGACAGAACTGAACAGAATGCACCCTCAGCAAATTTATGAATGGTACTAAATTAGGGTGATGCTTGGAAAGCCAGATTGAGCTTCAGTCTTAAATCATTCTGAGACCTTGAATGAACTGAGAACTTAGCCAATAGGAAACTCATGTATTGAAAAAAAAAAACCAGATTGAAATTCAGCATCTGAGGTGGAATAACACCATGGCTGGGAAGCACCTGTCTGAGTCACAGCCCTGCTGAAAAGGACCTGTGATCATTAAGAATGTCAAGCTGAATAGGAGCCACTAGTGTGCTTTCACTGCAGACAAAACTTGCCCTGTACTGAGCTGCATTAGAAGGAAGGAGGAACATGACTGGCAGACTGAAGGAAATTGTTGCCATCCCTACTTGGAGCTGCTTCTTGGACATAAGTGTGTCATTTTGGTAACCCCCAATACAGAGGGCCTGTTGAGAAATGAGAAACAGTCCAGGATAATAAACTGGTTGGAGTAGACAACGTGATGTAATGGGAGAGGTTAGGGAGCTGTGATTTTCGGGGAGCTGGTCCAGGTGAAGCAGAGGCCAAGAGCATGGCCTTAGGTTAGTTCATAACAACATCAAAAGGAGGGACAAAGATGATGGCACCAAACTTTTCTCAGCAGTGGTATACAGTTTAGCAGGGGGCAATGCCATAACTTAACAGCTTGGGGAGTTCAGACTGGACACAGGAAACTTTTCTTAATGAAGAGGTTCTGTAGTAATGGAAGAGGTGACTGTAAAGGCTGTGAGTTTGATCTTTTCCAGTCAACGGCATAAATCCTGATCTGCTGTTGGAAATGATCCTATTTTTAGTGGGAGGTGAGATTAAGGGACTTCCAGCCAAAACTTCTGTGATTCTATGTTGATTCTTTGATAATGTACAATTTTAATGAAATTATGATTTAAACCTTTTTTATGTAGACTATGGAAAATAAAATGCAAGGGAGGATAGTGTAGCTTAATATTTCCTGCATTGTGCTTACTTAGCTTTTATTGCTTTAAGAATAGGATAGAAACTGAGGATAGCTGATTATTGAAGTACAATCTCAATACTTCTAACTATTTATATGAAGTGGCAAGCAATGAAATAGATCAGCCAACCGAACTGGTGGATAAAATGGAAAATTAGCTAACACAGAGTGGAATACTGGAAGATTTTGGTAAGATTTAGGGTTTTTTCACCCCCAGAGATGTCATCTCTCTTTTTAACTAGGTTTTAGACATCAGGTTATTAATTCTCAAACTCTACCGGATCTTAGTATTTGCAAGAGATGAACATGTGGAAATAAATAAATTTAAAAAATAGTGTTTTCTTGATGTTATAATGCAAAAGTGTAAAGGTAGCCTCACATTTAGATTTTATATTCTTTTTGTCAAACTTTGTGTGATTGATCCCATCTTTTCACAATGCCTTAGCTTTTTTTTTTTTTTTTTTTTTAATTTTAATTTGGAAAAGTAGTAATTACCTTGGTTTCAGACAGCTTGCGTGTATGTGTACAAGAAGAGAGACAGCATAGGTCCCTTAAGGGAGATTGGGCACTTTTCTGTCAGTTGCTTATGTCAGGTTGAATATCTGGAGAAGAGCAAAATAGGTATGAAAATGATGTTACACACTTTAATATGGCAAAGATTCCCATCTCATGAGGGCTGAACCTTCCCTTCAGAGGATTCAGAGCTAATTCATAGAGACTTTGCATCTCCCCATGTGACTTGGACCTCAGGTCACAGAAAATAAGTCCAAGCAAGTCAGTTAGGCCTTCAGCAGGAAGATTAATCTCCTCATAGGCTGTGTGCAGCAGATAAATAATTAGGCTGGAAATCAGAACAAGATATTCCCAATAAAGAAAACCGAGTGACTTCATGTTGCTGCAATAAGCTGTCTGTCTGTGCCTGCTTGATCTCTGTGGCACAGAGAACAGTCAACACTTCTTGAATGCCTGATCAGGTCTGCAGGGGACTATTCTTTGTGTTAATCCTCAGATTCAGCAAGGTATTTCCTCGTGTTTGCTCAGCTCTCCCTAGAGCTGAGGGAGAAACACAAAGTAATTGTTGCAATGATGGATTTTTGGATATAGTATGTTGATTGCTACCTTTCTAATACTGAAGTGGTTGGCATTAAAATACATGACTGTTTCAAGTCAGACACAGTTCTTGTTCTTTTAGCAGTTATTTAGAGGAAGTTCCAGTGTCAGCATGCCAGATGAGGATTTGGGGCAACAAAAGTGTGATTGTGGCCTATTTCTGCCTACTTTATCAGACTGTTTATGCAGCAGACATATACCAATACCTGTTTCTGCCCTCCTTCCTTAAACCCTAAGAAATGCTTGGTGCTTTAAGAAAATCTGTACTTTAAGGGCTTTTGTGAGCATCTTGTAGTTTACTGAGATGCTTTCAACAGTGCTGTTTTACCTTTTGTGCTACTCTTAATGAATATTGTCAATTCTGGGCCATACCCTATAATCCAATATATTTGAGCAATGCCCAGAAGGGGGATGTAATAATAATAAAATTTTCTGCAGAATCTGCTGCAGCTAATGTACATTGTCTAATGTGCAAGCATTTTCTACAGCAGTCTGTTCACAGTTAAAGTTTACTTTTGCCAATTCCTTCTGTTGCATCACTATCAATAAAACTGATGTTGTGCATTTTCATATGCTTGTAAAGCCTTATTGTCTTCAGCAAGTTTCTGTAATTTTGGCTGTTTAAAGTAATTTTGCTATAGTGTTCATGAATGAAGATGCTTTCCAACTAAGATCCTGCCTAGGTTTGGATTACAGATATCATCAGGGTTGTGTTATTTTTTCAGTAGGTTTTGCATTTCTGCTAGTTAATTTTAGCCCTAGTGAAGCTGCAGTTCTGCAGCACAAGAATTCCTATGCAGTTATCATGTTTATATCTCAATTTTTTTTCTTTAGTGTGATGAATACACCACAATTATTGTAGGAAGGACTTGCATAGTGTGTAAAAAGCTTACTTTTTTCCATAAGCATTTTATTCCCAACAGAGTAAAAGTTTTTGCTGTTTCCAGGGCCTATGGATGCTGTCATGAAATTTTGAATTAGTATAACTTAATCTTCAGCATCTTTGACACTTTCATAGTAAGTTAGCACAATCTCTGGAAGCATGTTTTTGTAAACAAGATTTTTTTGGCTCTGTACTTGTGTGATGGGACAACACAAATAGTACAGGTGTAGCTCTCTCTCGATGGCTTGACAGACAGCCAGTGTCTGGGGGAGCTAGCACTGAGTTTGTTAATCTGCTGAGGAAGACCTGAGGTGGCTTCATGTGATCAGAATTCCCCATGGTTTTGAGCACTTGTAGTCTCAAAAGGGAATAAATGAATTGCTTCTAGATCCCAGCATGTGCTGAATGGCTTACAGAGGCTTGGTGCTCTACCTCTCTCTTCTTGACCTCTCATCTTTCCATAATTCCCTAGGTGCAAGACTTTGTCTTTTTATGTTTTTATCATCTGGGATTGAATTCCCTAAACTTCATTTTCTCCATGCTCCAAAGTTGCCTTTATTGGAGCTTTGTTGTGTTCAGTCTTCTGAGCTGTGAAAGTTCTAAAGGTTTCCAGCTGTAGGGATGCTAGAAAATGAAATGGGACAAAAAGAAATCATACAAAAGGAGATAATAAAGCACATCTATTTGTCTGGATAGAACAAATATGAAATTATCTTACCACTTGGGCAGGAAAGAGTTACTCAGTTCTTCATCTGACCTCCCTGTCATATTCTTGCTATACTTAGGCATCTGGGAAGTCCTTTCTTGTGTGCTTTTTCAACACAGAGGATGTGGGCAACAGACTGATGTATTCACATGAATAGATAGAAGTTAAATTTTCAGCAATTTCTGTGTAAATATTATCATGAAAGGGGAATAATCCTGCAGATCCTTGAGCATAACTGTGCTCACCTGAACATCATAATACAGTTGGTGAAGTTACTTGTATGAATTGTTTGCCAGTCAGAGGGCTTAGAGATTTGAGGTGAATCCTGATTTTAATTCTGAAGAGATGGCTTTGAAGACTGGGATTCAAATGATGTTTAAGTTAATTCTTGGAAATAAATCCTTACGTGGAAGTACAAAATCAATGTTACCATATAAATTTCCAAATGTACATGATGAAATATCCAAATCCTGTGATTTTTTTTTTTTTTTTTACTGCTGGAATTTACTTTCCAGTTTTAAAAGGAAGCAGGATATATTTCCATAATTTTATACAAATTTTAAATACACCAAATAACCTGTATGTGAATATTTTATACTAACAAATTACATTATCTACCTTAAAGTATGTAGTATGTTGTTTGGCTTTCAGAAGGCTTTTGTCTAGTTTTTTATAAATTTCAAACTTGAGAAGGGTTTCAAATTTAAGGCATCTGTATCTGAGATATGTATTTGTACAAGAATTTGGAAATTACCTTTATATTTTAAAATACTAAAAAATAAATAGAATGTTAAAAGTCTGGACTGCTGCTGAAAAAAGTCTAAATCAAGAAATTAAGTAAATGCCTCATTAGAATTTTGAGAAAAAGCACATTTGCTTTTCTGTCTTTCAAGGTATTTTGGCTAGTTGGTTGGTTGGTGTTGGTGTTGGATTTTTTTAATTGGGTTTTTATTTGAATGAATAGAAAGAAATACCTTTAACTGGAGAAAAATATTTGAAAGCAAATGATTAATTAACTATCCAGATTAAGGACTATTTTAGGAAGTTACTATTAAAAATAACTCTGTGTCAGTAGAAAGTTAGATAGTGAACAATTGAGGACTTGAAGATAATGGTTTGATGTCTAGGCTTGGCTAATGATTTAAGGATTATTTGTTACTGAGTTAACAAGGTTAGTTTTCCTGTCCTGTTATATAGTAAAATAAAACTACACTCTGCACATTCTTACTCTCTCTATTGCAAGGTCCCAAAAAAGAATTTTGCAAAAACATGTTTGTCTGTTGGTTTTTTTTCCTGAAAAAAAGCACTGTTATTTTCCAAACATGCTCAGGATGAAACATTTCACACTTGTTGAAATAGTCCACCTTTCTTCCTTTCCTCCTGCTTCCTGTCTCTTGACTTGCAAGGTAACAGCTTAATCCTGACTAATCATCATTTTCAGATAAAGAAATATTTCAGTGGAATGTTTTAAAGGAAATCTAATAGAAAATGCAGCTAAAATTTTAATATTACCTAATCAGTGTGCAAAGCAGTTCTGGACCACTTGCACGACCCAGTTCCAATGTGACAAGCAGTGAAGATTATAAAGATTACCAACCTACTGATACAAATTAATTTACAATTGTTTATTTAACATGAAGAGGAAACTAATGATCTTACTCACTAAATGCACAAAATCTGATACATTTAGTAAAAACTGCATGGCTGTTTTATTCCTACTGGTATAACAGCATTGTGAAGGAGTGAACAAAATCCATTTTGTTCTTGTGCATCTACTGTCTGATTTTTCTCTGAGCTCCAAATGTTTGCATTCTGTCTTCATTTACTCCTTTACAAGCTCATTGAATTTTATTAGTTATCACTGCAAGCTAAATGAAATACAAGTAGTTGCACAGCTGCAGTGATATGAGTCTGAACTGCCTCATCATCCTTACTTGCAGTAATATGAAAACAGGAAAAAATGGGTTTGATTATAGATCTCAGGAACGTTGCCAGAACCAATATAAAAGTGATTCCCTCAAAATGGAATAATTTTGCACTAGTAATCTTAAAAAAAAAAAAAAAAATCAATTGTGGTGGGGGGAGAGGGGAGGGGTAGAAAACACCAAAAAAATAAACCAAGAAAAGATAGTCTCTAATTCTCAGATGCTGAGCATTCTTTGTCTTCTCAAGTCAGTGAGAAGTGTGGACTCCCACTTTCTTCTAAAAAATTGGACCAATATGCAGAAAGTTTTGTTCATATTTAAGTTATCTTACTGTAACAGAAGTGTATCCTAATGCACTTTAATTGAGTTTGTGTAGTTGTGGCAGAAAGCTGTGGCTGAATATTGATCTTGGCTATCACAATAAAACCATTTATTTTGTGTACATAGAAGTATGTATTTTTAAGCTTCCAGAATGAGCACTTTTGTACTCTGCAGTTAGGTAATTTCACAGTATTACAGCAGCCATAAGGACCAGAGTGAGGGGACATCTCTCTGGTGGGGTTGTACTCGTTGAACGGCTGCTTGTAATTCATATTTAGTGCAGCGTGTGTTTGTTTTGTAAATATTATTTTCTGTGGCTCCTACTCTGTAGGTTCACAAAAACTATGCCTTGAAGATTTCAAGCTGATTTGCCCTGAGATTTTTTTTCCCAGTGGGGAGTCTTTAAAAGATAGCTTTAAAAGTAGTTTTTTTAGCATATAATTTTGATTTCTGTGTTGTTCCCCAGAATGCTTTTAAAGATCAAATCTGACAGATCATTTATGAATTTACTTGTAAAGAAAGAACCTGTAACTGTTTCTTACTTGCTTTTTTGTTTTAATTTCCAAGGTCAATAAATCAATAATAAATTAATATTTTATTTCTTTAGTACTTAAGAAACAAGCAACTAGTTGAGCAGCTGTTTATTCTTCCCTCCTTGCACTTCTGTTAATGGCAGGTTTTGAAACTGAAAAGGAAAATTGAAGAAACAAATCTGCCTTCCAGATCTTTTCAGTATTTTCCTATGGGTTATGTTGGTTTTGTATGTATTTATACTTTACCTGCTTAGTGTCAGTTTCAGTGAAACAAATAAATATAATAATAATAATAAGAGCCATTTTGCAATAACATCTAAATATTTTACCTTTACCCTTAGTAAAACATGAAAGTTCAAATTATATTTCCTGATTTGATTGCAGTTTTTTACATTCTTGCCTGAGGTGCCTGTGTACCTTCCAAGTAAATCTGTTAACAGTTTTAAAAAATTCTTTCTTTTTATCTGTCAGATTTTAAAAAAGTGAAAGCTTTCAGTTGCTAAAAGAAATCTGTGTTTGTTTGTTTTGTTAGAATAAGAAATTGTTGCACTGTAGGAAAAAAAAGTTGTTGTATTCCCTTGCTTGGACAGTGGGGAAAATTTATTCATACATGAGTACACAAATAAAAATTGAAGTTGACACAGATGATGTGTTTTTGTCTCAAGAGTGGAAAAATATTGTCGGGCTCTTTTTTTCTTTTTTAATTCGGAATTTCATTCTTTGTTTCAAGTCTTTGAGTAGGACATGGTTGGTGGGCAGTTCAGGTCCTGTCTATGCTGCAGTGCTCAGCTCTGCTGGCTGTTTCCATTCCCCTGGCTGGTGCTGACAGTGTTCAGCAGTGAATGGTTTCACATTGAGAAGCACCAAAGCCCTTCCTGCTCTTCCAACACAACCTAGAGCACCATCTCTTCCCTGGCCAGCCTTGGTGGGAAAACCCTTCTATATCCAGAGAGATCAATATGCTGCTGGCTGGCTGCAGGATAAGCAGCATGGAAATGTTTTGACTTGAACCTGTAAGCTCTAAAATATACCTAAGGAATCTGCATAAAGGTTTGGTTCATCATCCACACCTAGTAGTTTTTTGCATATGCTGAAGCAAGGATATTTTCCATCATAGTTCACATGTGGAAACACCCAATTTAATCTTTTGTTGCAAGAAATACTTTTATATCTCTCTTCTATTACATCAAGCAAAATGCTGTGGGGACACTGCGAGTGTGGGGAGAATGAGAGCATTTGAACTTCACAGTATTTCTTTATTTATAAAAGTGACCATATTTTCAATAGCACTGATAAGTTATTATACCTTGTAATGACAGAAACTCCTGCTTCTGACTCCTACAAGGCTGTTCATTGTAGGAAAGGGAAGCAGGATGGGCCCTTGCCTTGTGCCACTGTGGTGGTGCCTGCAGAAACAAGACTGTAAAGATTCCTTTTTCTATGTCATGGTGGAGAGCATCAGCTTTCCCAGACAGGATTTTTAGTACCAAGGATGTGCTATATTGTATATAGGCCAAGAAAAGTCCTTTTATTTTATTTTGGTATTTTGGTTTGTTTTTGTATTATCTTTCAGATTTTGAACAATGGAATTCACTTATTGGTGCTTTCACAATAAATATAGGCATATTTTTTTTGGATGAAAAGTTAGATTTTCTTGCCAACTACCAGAGAGCAAAGAAGGCAGAAGTTTCAGGAAATATGACAACAAATTACTTGAAGGCTTCCTTTTTTACCTACCTTTTGTAGTAGGCAGGGACAAAGTATGAGAAAAATCTGCTGTGTCCCTTCAGGAACAATAACAGTAGGAATTCTTATTATTCCTGAGAGTTTTTCAGAGAGAATTCTGAATTGCAGGGGAAATAACTCTTCCTTACAGAATCTTAAGCTGGGAAGTAGCCTGTAAAGTTGTCTGAACTTAGCTACTGTTTCTCAAGTGTTCGAATTCCTAGAATAACTGCTTCCATTTATGATGATTGACATATCAAATAAGCAGGTACTATATAGTCAATCTGTTAATGTGTGTGTTTATTAAAATTATTTCTTTGAAGTAGAAGTTGAGTGTTGTTGATCTATAAGTAAACCACTCCTGAGTTCATTCGAGAGTCACAATACTAATAGATTGTACAAAAGTAAACACACAGAAAAGTTTCATTTCTCTACATTAAACACAAAGGATAAAATTAACCTTTATTTTATTTTAAAGTTTGACAAGTAAGTGACAAAGCATTAGTAAATCTTTGTTAGAGGCAATACTTTTTTTCACAGTTTACAATAAAATAATTAAGCTCATAATAAGAAGTAATTCCTAGTTTGGTTTCAAAAAAGTCTACCCAAACCCTTAGCTCAGTTAAAGTATTTTTATGGATACTGCATATTTTTTGAATTACAGTCATTCCAATGGAAAAATAATATAAGGCAAAATTACTGTGATTGCTTGTGGAAGTTTCTCAGAATGTTGAGGGCAAAAAAGATGGAACAGCCACTGAAGCCACTGGTATTTTGTTTTTAAGTCTCTCCATTAGTTTTTGGTGCTTTTTATAAACACGGTTTTCAGTGTAGGGGGTGAAAAGATACTCTTCCCAGCTCCTCTCCCCATATTTTTATCACTGATCTAAATACTTTTATCAGCAGAACACTGGCAATTACAGCATTGCCTTACAAGCAGAGTAAATAACACTTTGGATGCCAGGTAGGCAAAGTGGTATCACATTATTTTAAATTCTTGAAGTGCAGAATCTGTGATGCAGAAACTCGGACCCAGAAGCAGTGAGCGATGGTGGGTACATGAAATAGGGTTTTGGCTTCTGGGAAGGGTAAGAATGAGGCCTTATTGCTTCCATTCCTTTATTTAGAGTCTATTGATTTTAGCACTATTCTTGTGATTCAGGTCGAGTTGTAAATCTGTGTGTTGTTTTGGTTTTGGTTTTAATCTTGATATTGGCCTGCCAAATTTGTGTTTGTGTGTGTAAATAAATTACCTGATATCCAGTGCTGAGACATATTGAAATCAGCTGGTTTGGGCACCCAGCAATCATTAGAAGTCAATAATTCATGTGTGAATGTTTTGGGGAATCCAATCTTTTTTTTTGTAGCAGTAGTAGCACTATGTAGCAGCAGGGCCACAAACTCCTAAGCTGAGAAATTTTTATTTTACAGTTTCCAGGGAGCTGTGTGAAATGAAATATAAAGGCAGTCCCTCACATGTTTCTGATCAATCTCTTCCTCTTCCTAATGGTTTAAATAGTTCAAATGATAATCCTGGTCTTTGCACTTCATGGCCTATGAGTCTCTAGAAGATTTTAACTTGCCATTTTCATAATGCCCAAAATTCTTATACCTACAACAGAGTTCTTTTTTCATTCACTCTGTTCCACTTTTTTTTCTTTTTTTTTTTTTTGCTACAACTATCATGGAAGTCTTTTAAGCCTTTGTTAGAAATAAATTAAACCATCACTCAGTAGCAAACACTCACTGCCCCTACCAGAAAATTTGATTTAGAGTGTAATTTCAAATTAAACTAATATTTAATTTGCTGTCAAAATTACATTTAAATAACAGCCTTTCTAGAATTGCTGACAGGACAGCACAGGTACAGGTTTTAATCTGCTTTTCTGGATACCATTTTACTTGTGCAGAAATCTCAAAAGATGAGTAAAGTGTAACAAGTGGCAGAATTTTACATGGGCAGAAAATCAAAATGTGTGACACCTGTTCAGCATAGACTGGAAAATAATTAAACAAGCTGAAAATGGGTACAGGTAGTTTTGGCCTATGCAGTTTTGCTAATGTTTTATGGGGAGGGATAGACCTCAACCTGTCCATATTTCAGAATAACAGTTAAGAGCAGGGCAATTTTTGAGCATCACCAAAATGAAAGTATTTAAATTCTTGTTAAAAGTCATCTTGAATCAGATTAAAAAGCAAATTGTGTTGCATTAGATGGTGTTTTACCCCAGTGACCCAAGCACATGTAAAGGTGGTGTTTGGTAGTAGTAGCAGGAAATATAAGATTCTCACTCATTCAGGGGAGTGTTCAGGTGGTACTGGATACTCCAGTTGTTTTTGAACACATTCCAGCTCTGTGCTAGTAAATGAATATAAGTCCTGTCACCAGAAATGCACCCAGTTCTCCATAACTAAAACAGTCCTCTAGAGAGGCATACACAAGTAACTTAGAGAGACCCTTGTCCTGCACTAAGTTACATTGAAAATTGAATGGATTAGCCCCTTTCATCTGAACTTACACATATGAAAATGTATGTAAACATCAAGGAGCCTTGATGATGCAGTTGAGTAGCCCAGGACTTGATCTGTCATGTCATCACAGTCAGTAAGACTTATACTGAGGTATAAAGACTTTCCTTGTTTAAAGGAGTGATTACAAAAATAACAGAACTCAGAATTTCTGGGTGAGAGAGGAGGAACAAATTAGTGGAAATGAGGATGCAAAATGTAGTGTTTCTTATTGTAAAACAATGTCATAGTAAATAATTTTGGTGTGGGGAAAATGCACTAATTTGCATAGGAGTGTGTCAAATTCCTTATAGCAGGAAAACCATGTCTAATAAAAGTACTGGGTGTATGAGAATGAACAGTGTAATACTATGGTTTTGCCACCTAGTATTTCTGATGACAGGAGAAGGAGTAAAGTGAAAATTACTTCCAGCTGACTTCCAGTCTATGGTCATGTCATAGTTAGAAGTGATTATTAAAGAGTAATTTTCTTGAAATGCAGTGCAAATTATACAAGCAAGCTGATATTTTATTTTGATGAATGATTCAGTTTGCAGTTTTTGTTTACCCAGATACAGCCAGTTCTGCAGGTAGCTGAGACCAAAAGGATGTGAAATTCTCACTGTCACCTCATTCTTAATTAGTGCATTGATCCTGTGTGATCTCTGTAAATACTGAGATTTCACAACAGTTTTTCACTTAATTCATTCCTGCATGAAAATCCATATCATCTAATATTTCAGGTAAAATATATAAGTTAGATCTTCACTTTGTAGTCCACTTAATATATGGGCGGACTTCACATTTTTCAGTTGCTCTTATTCACTAGAACCTTTTTCAAATGACTCTATTAACTCAAGAAAATAGTAAATACAAAAAACAGATCAGTATTTGCTGTCACCTCTGGTTGTTCCCTGTTACTCTAACGTATTAAAAAACCCAGCTCTACTCTGGCAGTAAAGACTTATATATTTAAACCTAGGTACATTCTCAACTTTTTCTTCTTTATAACCTTCTTAAGTAAATATTTTGGAGCATGCAAAGTTTTCTGTAATAGAGTCAGCTTCCTGTTACCTGTGTTGCCATGGGAATACCCTGTGTCATCCTTGGAAATGCAGCTGTCCCCTGGAACACTTGGAGAAATAGACACCAGGAAATCTGAAGAACACACACACATATCCTGGTGGCTGCCCAGGAGTAGGGTAGTTCATATGCAGAATGCTGTGTGTTAAACAAGACTGCACAAATGGGTTGGCTAATTCTGAGGTAACTCCTACATTTGTGTGTAAAGCTGTACAGTGGTCTGGGAACCACAAAAATTTAATTGCCACCATCAGCTTTTCAACTTAAAGGGCTCCCTGTACATGCAACGAGACTGTTCTGGTAAATCTCTGTGGACATGAGCTTTGGGTTCATCATTCAAACTCGTTAATTAAGACTCAGCTTGGGTGTAAGTCACCTTGTTGGCTCTGTTTCAGTGTTGGCCATACTGGAGCAGAGCTAATCTTTGTAGAGGGGCCCTACAGAAAGCCGACACCTCCTTCTTGGGTCTCACAGATCTCTGCTAAGAGCTGCTTATCTTAGTGCTGTGTGCCAGTGGACACAGTTAAACCTGCCAGGGAAACCTGAGATTACTCAGGAAGGTGCTTCCTGTCTTTGCAGTTTTAAAATCTAAACATGTCCATATCTCCATAAAGAATACAGCTGCAAATCTCACCTGTGTGTCTAGTCATTCATGATGCATTGCTGGGAATCAGAAGATTTGCATTTCTGTAACTTACTGCTACAAAGCTCAGACACTGCTTAAATAGTTTTTGAAAGCCTGGAAGACAGTGGTAATAAGGAAATGTCATGCTGAAATGCAGTTTTCATTGCCTAACCCATAGATTTTTAAATGCTCGTAACTTCAAGTGCTTTTCAGGTGCTGAAATTATTCCAGGCTTTGTTTCACCTTGAGGTCATTAATTTTTTTTTTGAAATTTTTTTTTAAGGAAAAAGAGAACATCAAACTTCTTTATTTCTAATTAAGAAGAGCTTTTTTTTCAACTACAGTACTAAAAAGATGACTTTTGCTTAAACCCTCCTTGTGTTGTTGACTGTGTAAACCTTTGAATAGTAATCCTCTCATAAAGAAAATTGGTGCAAAAACTCTGGGCCTTTCCCTGTAAAAAAGTGTACTTTATGAGATATTATTTCTGTAACTATTACATTGATTCGTATGTAAAGGAACATTGCTAAAATATTTTTTGTGGAAAGGAGTTGAACTTAAAATACCAGTACAAAATTGAACTCTGAGTGGTAGTTCCATAAAATTTGAACTGTTGCATTAAAAAGTCATTTGTTGTAAAAGAAGTTACACTCAAATAGTTAGACTTGTAATGGATACAAATTTAATATACTCATTTGAGACTCACTTTTCTCAGAAGGAGTGGTAGAAAGGCAAAAGCTATGATTATTAGTAAAATTATATTCATTGAATATTTACAAAGTTGTTCCTTCTAGACTGTTGACAGTTTGCTATGTAAAATTGTTGCATCATAATTATAATATCTTATGTACCAGAAGGTCTTCTGAATGAAATAAAGTCATCTCAGCATTTATGTCTTTCAAGAATTTAAGACACAACCCATAGACTCTCACATGTTGAGTTAAATCTGTAAGAGTTGGGCTCTTCTGCTTACTGAGGTTTACTTCACTTTAAACAATATTTCGATACTTTTAAGCTTTGTTTTGTTTGCTAGGAGAATGCTATATGGATATACCTCTATTTCTGCTGGGCAGAAGAAAGCAAAACCAAAACAAGCAAATATACATGGAAGTTTTCTCTCAAATTACTTTTTTACAATTCAGACATAGGCGTCCTTTCCCTTAGAGGTCCCTAGCAGTGAGGTGAAAGTTAAATGAGGTCCTCAAGTGAAATGCTGGATAAGTACAAATACTGTGGTGCTGGATGGCTTCGTGTGTGTGATGGGAGGGATTGCGTAGGCTGAAAACAGTGTAAGCATAAGCAGATTATTTTCTTTATATAGAGTAAGCTGGGAATTTCAGTCATTATTTCAGTGCAGCTTTCTAGTAAAACTGTGTAAGTTTCAAAGCAGTCTCTGGAGGAGGGGAACAGTGCTGACTATCAGATATGTATCTTGAATGCCAGATATCTGAGTATTCAAGTAATTGAATTTGGTTTGCAAAGACAGTAGATAGCACTAACAAATCCAGGTATGCTCTAATCATGTATCTTGTAATTAACCAAAGAGTAGTGCCAGTATTTCTTTCAGGAGGCCACAAGAACACAGGGCAGATGTGAGGACTGCAGCCAGTGATTGTGGCACTGCTCTCACCATGACTTACAAGGATAATACACAATTGCAAAGGGCTTCTCCCCACTTTTCTGCACGGTTGTGGGAGTGGCTGAAGCTGGATTTTTTCAGCTTAACTACTTAATGAGACTGGTGAATGAAATCACAGTTTTCATTTCAGCCTTAACAGCTTAAGGCATCTGTGGGGAAAAGTAATTTTAAGCATCTAACTCTTAAGTTTAAGCTGATTAACTGTGCTGCTCCACTCCCTAATCGCTCATCCCTTTCAACATATAGGCCACCACTTTTACCTTCTCCCTCACCCACAACATTTTAAAGTCATTTTAGAAGCTGATGCTACTCAAACATTGCCATTTTTCTCTTTTGTGCTTTTTTAGTCCTGTGTGTGTACAGCAAACAGCGTGTCAGTGGACAACAAAAAGTAGTTTATCATTTAGCTCAGCTTATATATTAAATTGTGCTCTCCTATTTAACATGTCTTCAGCAGTTTGTTCACAAACAAAATTTAGGATTTGTTCATCTCTCTGGCCATTTCCTTCACTTCAGTAAATCTGCAGAGATTGTCATATGGAAACAGTAAAGAAAGGCAAAGGGAGACACTGAAGTCTTAGAGAAGAAAACAGGGAGTAGAGCTTAAATGCAAATCTGCATATAGCTACATCCCACTGGTTTGTAGGCCATATTTCTTTGCTGAATGTTCATCCCTTATAGTACCTGTATCATATTAGTGTCTAAAGTAAGTATCTAGTAATTAGAACATTATAAGAGCCTTGATTCGGCCTTCAAGTAAAATAAAACAACACAGATATCCAAATCCAATAAACAAGTGGAAAAAAAGCCCAAAAAAACCCCAAACAAAGTAAAAGTTTATTTTTTAAAATCTCTCATCCTTCTTTCCCTTTTTCTTCCTCCCTCCTTCCCTTCCTTTACCATCCCCCTCCCATATTTGGATCACTGACAAAACCCTTCTGAATTTTAGGAAGCATGCACTTTTTAGAAGACTTCTAAATCCTCCTTAAATGTAATCTTGATTCTACTAAAGAGAGAGGCACAAAGGGTTCTTAGATGGATGAGAGTGTTTTATCAGATATCTAGAAAATAAAAAGGCTTATTTAGCTCTGTGATTGTACACAACCTGTCCCAGTAGTGGGGACACCTGTCTCAGGTACTACTCACACCTGTTTTCCATGTTTCATCCCAGTCTCCATCCCAAGTGCCCCTCAGTAAGCATCTTGTGCTCTGCTCAGAGGAGCAGGGACTGATCACATCCACAGTGCAACAGGGCTGTGCTCCATCCAGTGTGGAAGGACAAGGTGAGGAGCTCACCTTCCCAGTAGGCTACCAAGGAACCTGTGGCTTTGGAAGGTAGGGATGTCAGATCCAAGTTCCTTGAAGCAGAAATGAAACACAGATAGGTCTGAGACACTCCTTTCCCCCACCCTCTGATGAACACAAAGACAAGAATTGTATCCACCCTGTATCCTTTCCAATAACTTGTGATCCACTGTCCAGCTATCCTTCTGGATCTGAACATCAGACAGCTCTCAGCATGCTTGGGTGAAGCCAATCAAGTCCAACCTGTGGGTCAAGATCTGTCAGGTAATCATTGACTTTATCCTCCTTCATGCCTAGTGATTCCTCTCCTTTCCAAACTTTTCCTGTAGAAATAGAGAACTGGGAGAGCTTGCTTTTTCACCTTCAGAATGAGGCAGAGAAGGCATCATTTATCTCAGTGTGTATCTGTGTCTGCTGTCATTAAATCACCCACCCTATTCAACCAAAGTCCCCTATTTTCCTTGTTTCACTTTTACCAGTAATTTAATGGTCTCTTTGTTGTATTCAATTTCTTTTGCAAATCTTATCTCTAGTTCAGCTTTGGTCTTTCCTAATACCATCCCTGAATGCCTAGGCAATGTTTTCAAACTCCTTCTTTATAGCTTGTCTCTGCTTCCATCTCCTGACGGAGGAAGGAGTTTTATTCCATATATATTTAGTTTTAGTTGTGAATGTTCGCTGCCTGTGTGTGAAAACTGGGAAACTGCTTATAAATAGAAGCAGTTGCAGCTTGCACTTTAAGATGTACACAGGAGACTTCTACGTGGGCTTTCTCTCATCAGTTTGTACATAACAGTTACTTGGTGAAAAAACATTATTAAATGCTTCTGTAGGAAGGATGTGATATGCACAATGTGAAATGTTTGCTTTCTGTTATCGTTTATCCTCAGCATCACTGGAGTGACTGTAATTTGGCCCAGTTTATTTATAGATGCGGTACAAAAAAGTTGCAATTGACTAGTCCTTTAGCAGTAATAAAAATATTCAGAATCATACTTCTATTCCTTTTGGAACTCAGTGCTGATAACTATCTTGGAGAAAAAAATATCTTTCTCTGGATTCTGTTTTCAAAACTCATATATGTGTGTTTTGCATTAATGGGCAGGGAAGTTGAGGACTTCAGGTCAAATGAACTTTTTTAATATGATTTCTGCAGTTAATGCTTTAGGTCTTGACATTTATTTGGAAATTTTACATAAAATAAAGATATTTCAAAAGGAGTGGTCCATTAGAAAACCTGTATGGAAAATACAATTTTTTTAACCATTTTAAACTAAACCTCAAATCTTTTATGCTTTTATGTGTTGTATGATCACTGAATCCTATATATAGACTATACTAAAAAGGAAAAAGAACCACTGAAAAATATCAGTTATGTGCATCTGTAGTTGTTTTGTGTCTCTGCCTACCACTGTAGTAACACATTTTTCTAAAAGAATCACGAGTTATTTTGTTCCAAATATTTATTATAATAATCTAAGCAATGTTCAATTGCTATCTTGTGACATTCAATATGATTACAGTTATAATCCACATGATGATCAAATGTTTTCTTTTAATAGTGTCTTGTTACTACCCACTCACAACAGAGGCAGTATGTTGTTTATTTGTTATGAAATAGAGAGGACAATAAGTGTTACTGAATATTCCAGAATTCATAGTTTAAGGGGAGTTATGTAGTAATGTAGTAATTTAGAAGAGTTATTCAGTGAATCAGATCAAGCCCATTGCATATGGCAAGATACAAACCTTATTTAGACACATGAAGTTTCAGCTATTAATGTCTTTTCTAAAATTAGGTCAGCCATATTGTGATATGGAAATGTACACTTAGGGCACTCATGTAACTTTAACAGCCCTATCACCAATGCCCACACAATCTTAAGTGCTTTATCACAGCTGCTTTCCAAAGGCACACTTCAATTTCACTGAAATCTTCAGGGCAGAATATATTTGAACATAGAAATAATTCTATTTTTGCATAGCAAAGCTTATGTCAGACTTAGAAGTTGCTTGTTACATAACTGAAAATATTTTAGTAAGTCACCAACATCCATACTTCTTAAAAGGTATCCTGCTTTTATGCTTTAAATACAGGTTTGCAAGCCTGATTGCAGTTTTATTCTGCAGGTATCAGAGCTAGGCGTTCCCTTCCAGCACAGTTTGGGACACGTGAGCAGAGTGCTGCAGCAGTGGAACAGACACTGTAAAAGAAAGGGCAAAGAGCTTGTTGGGGTGTGCCTCTGGAATGTCACACAGGTGTTAATTTGAGGAAACAGAGGACCTGAGGAGTGGCAGCATAGCACAAAATGGTTCCAGAATCCTGCTGATAGCCTTGAGCAGCTACACTGCTGAGCAGACAAGTGGATGTCACAGCCTATTTTTACAAATATTAATTGCAGGAGTGGGCATAAAAGCAAGGAAGTGTGTAGGTAGATCCTTGCTATTCCCTTCAGATTTACTTGCAATAGTTTTAGAGCTGCACAGCATATGCCAATATTCTTGAAGTGTGAGTATCTGTACATGTCAGCTGTAGAATACCTTAAATCCAGTTGATAATTGATTCATCTGAACTCTGTCGTATTGTGGAGAAACAAGACTATTTCTGTGCTGTCAAACTCTGTAGCATTAAAAAGTCTGAGGAAATAATTCATATTTTTGAATTCAAAATTCATAATTTTGAAATAAAAAATTGCCAGATTTATTGTCCAGATGTTTTTAAAGTTTATTCATGACTAGTTGTAATTGTTGTATTGTGAGAAATCTGCAGAGTGCAGATCTGGTCTCACAAGATTAAATTCCCAATACATGAAGTATAATGTCGGCTTGTAAATTAGTCATTTCTCTCTTAGCCCACCCAAATTTATTTTTCTTATTTGATTTTACATATTTCTGCTAAAACTTGCTGTCTAGTCTAGGCACAGGTGAAGCTTGCATGAGGAGTTATCTGCTTTTATTTTCTAAGTTTTCTTTATATGCTTTGCTAACGAGGAAACACAACTGTTATCCATAATAGTCAGAAGTAGCCTGGATATTCAAAGTAATGTAACTACATGAATAAAAGCAAAATGAAATATTTATATACCTGAGAATATACAGTTTTGCAAAAACTGAAGGAAAACAAGGGATTTCAAAACTTGATTTCTAAAGCCCTGAGCCTCTGTGTAGACATTTTAATATTTGCGTCAAGAAAGGGGTGTATTGGTTTTGGTTAGTGAAGACTCTAAAATTATTGATGTTAATGGATACAGAAAGTGCTCCATGTTTTAAAAGCAACTATGGACTTGGTGAATGAATAAAGACCTACAAGCCTAAATTCAGACATCAAGCTCTGAAAATTCAGGATGAAGATAATATTGATTCTTTTCATATCTTGTAGTCTTTGTGTATCTACAGGCACGCTGTGATAAAATATACTCTCCAAATCCCACACTGACCTCTGCTCCTTTCAGATTCACCAGCCAAACAAATACCTCTTGTAGGGATATTTCCTGGCTTTTCTTCCAGTTTCTGAACCCCTGCCCTGTTGCTGAACCTTCTGATGGAGGAAATGAACTTTTACTGGAAGAGGCTACATTTGTACTTTATACATTGATTTTGTAGTTTACTAACTAAAGGATGGTAAAACATTTGATCAAAAACATTTGATTAAAAAAAAAAAGCATACTCATGCAATTTGTTACTTTGACTGTCATTACATACAGATTCCTGTTATCAAAGTATCTCCATACCAATACATTACAAATTAGGCCAAAATTAAACTGTATAAAACCAACTGACATTTTTGAAAGTATTCACAGAGGAATTAGGTTTGCTATTAAGAAGATGTAACATAAAATTTTGTGTAGAAGGTTTTCATTTCATGTCTTGATGCAATCATTTAAATCTGGCAAAGAACACTCTCTTTACCCATCTGTAAAAGACGTAGGACAGTCGTTCTGGAGGATGCTGAGTAAATGCTTCTTCAGCCTTAGTGTGGATAGCAGCTTGGTCTTGGATCTCAGCAAGTATGTTTCAACCCTCTGTGAGGGAAGAGAGGATATGAAATATGTGCCCCAGAGTGGCACTGAGTAATTGTTTGGAGTAAAATGGGATTAAAGAGTAAATCCTACCTCTATAGCACTGACTGGCAGATTTCATAGTGTGAGGAAACAAGATAAGCGGTAATGAAGAGGAAGTGTTAATCTGGTGTATTATGGTTTTTTTCCTTGGTGGTCATGAGTTTTGATTTTTAATTTTAATATGGCTTAATTTACCTCATCACTTAACTCCTTCCACTGAGAAGTATTTTGTTTTGTGGCCAAAAAGGGCCAACCTTCTCAGCTGGAAGGTTTAAGTGGCCTTTGCTTCTGTGTTGCACCTAAAACATGTTATCTTTAAAGTCTGAGACATCAGTTCCTGAGGATGCTGAGAGGCAGAATGCTTATTCTCTTTCTTTGTTTGAATGTGATAAATTTCCTTCTTATATAGGGTTTCAAATGAAGATATTTGAGATAAACAGTGGATATGATGTATGTGCAGATACAATAGTATTTTTCTAAAGATTCAGAATTTCTGCTGGTAAGCTGTAATACAATTACTTTTGAAGCTTGATTGAAAAAAATGATTTCCATTGCTTTGTTTGCTTATCTTAGAAATGGTTTCTCAGTGTCCACGGTTTGAAAAGATGTCACTCTTTTAACTTTGAAAATTTGCATTGGAGTGTCTTTCTTAATTTTTCTGGTTTTATCTGTTGTGGGTTTTGGTTGCTGTCACTGTTTGCCTGTAATGATATAATCATGGTGAATACTATTTTCCTGTGAAGCTTTCTAATTTAAGGAATAATGCCAGACACTTCAGCTTTTTGGCTTCTTAAGCAGATTGAGAAAACACCTCAATAATTTCAGAAAATTCTTGCCTCTTTATTTTGATAACTTTGATTATTAAGGTTATGGCATATTTCTATTTAATTATAAGATAACATAATTTTCTTAATAATAACTGGGGTTTGAGGTTGAAGAGCATGGCACGACAGGTGTGGGGCAGACACAGGTTTACCACACAGGCTGCAGCCAGTGCCTCTGCCTTGCAGTGCCTTTGCCTTTTGTTAGCCCTGGTTGGCAGGGCAGATGCTCTTGCCTCACGTGGCAGAGCCCCATCTCTGTGCAACTGTGCCATCTGTGTATAAACTGAACCTGCCCCTTTCCATGTGGGATGTTCATTGGGAATGGAGATTTGTTTTTCAGCTCCTTTAATATATCAGTTTGAATCTTATGCAGCAGAGTTTATCAGCTGTCAGTGGTTTATCCTTCATCTCCTTCTACTCAAGATTGTCCCAAAGTACAACTGCACATCTGAAGCAGCAAGAGGCCAAATGTGTAAACTACGTACATTACAAAATATTTCAATAACCTGGTTAAGTTTTTCTTTCTCCTTTGGTGTATGTGGGCATCCTAAGTGTTTTTGTATGGTCTGAATCTTCTCTTAAATAAAACATGGTGTAAGGCAGTGGAAAGAAAGAATGGTTTGTCCCAAAAGCTTTCTGAATGTTCTTTGTTACAAGTCCTCTTACTTGTTTACCTGCAAAACCTGTGGACACTAGAAGCAGCTGTTTCAGCATATGTACTGGACTGACTGAATTGTTACACTAATTTACACACTGGAATATGAGTCATGTTTACTTCTGCCACTAAGCAATTCAAATATGTGTCCAGAGCAGTTAATCATGAAGGGTCTCAAAGTTAGGGCAGAATGTAACAAGATTAGGTTGGTTACTTACCAGCCAAAAAAAAAAAAATCAATAAAAGAGAATCTAATTATCACTTGAACCCGGTCCTTGTCAAATCAACTGTGAATTAAAAAGGCCAGTATCCTAAGGCACAGCATAATAAATAAAATAAACTTTGAAACTTGTTTTAGGAAGGAAATGCAATTTTCTTTCTACTTGAATAACTGAAAGGACATGATGCCTATACTTTGATGATGCCTATACTTTGTGTGTCTTTTCCACTAATGAACCAATGTAAGCTAAGTGTTAATTCTCATTGACAAAGTTTATGCCTAATATAACAACTTTTTTATTCTCACTTACTGATACTAAATTATTGAAGATAAATGGCTCTGAAAAAAACAAACAATATGCACAACCTGTAGGACTTCTGTCATGTTTTGATTGAATTTAAGGGATTCTTTATGTGTGATACAGACATCTGTTTAGTCCAAAGTCCTCTCTTCATTTACAAGATTGTACAGGAGAGTGTGCATTTCTTAAAAAATAAATTCCTCTCTTCCCCAGCCCCTCTTTAGTTTTTATGATGGTTAAACTTGTCACGACAAGAATAGGTCAAAGGCATTGGAATAGACAATTTTTTCAAGATAAAAATACTGTGCATAAGCATCTTGCTTATGACTGATTTCAATGAAATTTCTTCATGATCTCTCTCTTTCTTGTCACTTCCACAGTAATAGTCCAGATAGCTTGGACTTTTTGATGGTATTATTTTTGGTTTCAAAACTAGTTAAAAAGGAAGATCCCATTCTCACTGCATAGTTGCTTTTAACTGACCATGCTGTAAGTAAGCTGGCAAGCTTCAAGCAGAACTTCTGAGCTTCTCGGGAGGAGGACACTTGGCCAGGATGCCCTGTTCAGTGCAGCCATGGCACATTTCTCCTCCTTTCAAGAAGGGATTGCTCTTGACCATTTTGTGTCTTAAAAAAGGCCATCCAGCAAACAAACAAACAAACAAACAAAAATTGCTCTAACAACCCATGGACAGAGCCATGTGATTGTGTAGGGCTCTGCATTTTGTCAGTTATTGCCCAGTAGCAGTCCAATGAAACACTTTGTGAAAGTAAGAGATGTTTAACCCCTGTAACAAAAAAAGAGGTCTGTTGAGCATAGATGAAGTCGTCCAAAAGAAATTGATTGCTGCAGTCTCATCTTGTAGCCCACGTAGATGTTATTGTACTGGGAATCATGGAACACAGATTGATTTTATTTGTAATGGAGGTAAAGAAGAATAGAAACCTAAGTGACAGCAATTACCCATAGAATTTGAAGTTAAGAAAATAGCAAATAATGATAATGAAAAATACAAAATTTGTATCAGCCTTAAGTTTATTTTGTAATAGGTACAATATTTACATAACTGTAGTGCTGGTACCTGGAAGAGTATGGAAAAAACAGCCTTTAAAAGTCTGCTTCATCTAATCCATTTAAATTAAAATGCTTGCTGTGAAGAAACAGGGAGGTTTTTAAGAACTATTGGTTTTTAGGTGGTCTATGATTTATTTTTTCACCCCCAAGCATCATGGAGGTAGTATTTGCTGATATTTGTTGAAAATAAATTTTAAAATCTTTTATTTTGCTGAAGGTTTTCCTTATCTTGCATCTTCATTAGGCAGCTGGCTGTTGGACTTCTGGTTTTTTGTTCTATTTTTCATAACCTTTAGTTCTCTTTTGGTCTTTTTATAAGCATCAAGCATATTAGATCATGGAGTTGTTTCATAGACTATATTGTCCAACCTAGGTCTGCTGGTCATAATTTTCTTCCATTTTTGGACTTCTGATCAGGTGATTTAATACTCTTTGACCTTGGTTTAGATACCTCATTTTGTACATATTTGTCTTACACGTTTTGCACAGCTCAGCCTCAGCGTATCTTCCAAAATGTGGCTTCATCAAACTTCCTTGTTAAATATGACCCTTAAATTTTCTGAGAGTTACTTGGCACAGGTGTTCAAGGCCTTGTGACGCCTGTTCTTGTGTTAGGCTTACATCATTTGCCTGAAGCAATTCTCTTAGGTACCAAGTATATTCCTAAATACTTAGGGATTATTTAATATATAAGTTGCCCCTTGCAAGTGTAAGTGCTTCAGATGAAATTCAGATTATAAACATTGCAGTCAACCTTTGACCTATGAACAACAATGGGAATCATAAATAGGGACGTTGTGAGAAGTTACCAAAGCCTTTTTATGTATGAAAATTATTGGGAAAACCTGACATAGTAGCAAGGTGAGAAACAGGGTGTGTTCATTTTAATAAAGACACAAGGAACATGTGTCATCGAAGAATGTTAACACGTTCAGGAGAGAGCTGAATACAATTGCAAATGATAATAGACTGATAGAACAAGGTAATAAAAAGGCTTCACAATAGAGAAAATCATACCTTTTCAGATCATCTCTAAGCAAAATGTCAAATCAAAGTGGGAGGCAAAATATCTCAGAACCACAGATTTATTAGAATCTACTTATATTATGCAGTCTTGAAAATCTTAATTCTCTAAATATGCAAATAAAAAGATTTGGTGGGTGACTTTATAGATGGCGTAAATTTCAGCTTTAGAAGAGAAGGGCTTGATAAAATTACATAAAAAACATGTAATCATAAAGTAGCTTAGATGTGGTGAAATTTATTAAACCTTTCAAAAATCCTGCATTAAAATAACTGTAATTTTTTGGTGTCATCTTAGCAGGGCTTTGAGAAACTGCTACCATTTGAATCCCTCAGTGAAGAAAAGAGTTAGCATAAGCCAGGAGTCGCTGGTTTGTATATTCACTCTGCCAAATTGAAAGCAAAATATATCAGGTTGCACCCTGAACATTGTTGAGTGACAAATCCTGCTGGAGGGTCTTTTTGTTTAAAAAAACCCCAAACTTTTAAAAACTTTGCAAAACTGATGGGAAGTTCACTTTTCTTTCATAACTCAATCCAATAAAAAGTCAGTAGGGATAAGAATGATATTTTAATTCCTCATTTCGTAATGAGAAGAAGCAGTAAATTCAAGAGCCTGAATCTTTATTCTGTGGCCAAATTGCGTAAGAAAATTACTTTACTTCTATATTGATGCAAAGTTCTTTTAATCTACTGGAAAAAACCTTTGATTTTTAAGTCTCAAGTAATATGGCTTGATACTGATTTTAAAAGTGCCATTTAGAAAGTATGAAGATTAGAAGTGATGGGCAAGCTTACTCAAGTATGCCTACAGCTGCTCTTGCTGCCCAGTTTGCTGTTCTGTGCCTTCAAGTGCCTGATCTGAACTCTGCCTAAGTATGACTGCAGGGAGAGTATGTGCTGCAGAAGCTTGAAACAGAGAAGGTACTAGTTTGCCATCTGATTCTGTGGCACTTTCTAACAGAGGCAGGGAGGTTCACTCTTGGTAGTGAGAGTGACACTGAGCTGCCTCACACAAGAGGGAAATCAGGCCTTTGTGGAATACCAGGTGTCTGCTACTTCAGGGAGATTCACTTTTTTCACTTTCTGATGGCCCTGAGCCCTGTCTCAGGGTGTTCCTGTCACCTGTGTCCTTCTGCTGATGTGCTCTGCAGAAGGCTATGGCACACAGTGCCTGAGAGGGAAGGAAGGCTGCTGGAGCTGAAGGTGAATCTGAAGAGCTTTTGTCTTCTATTGAGTTCACCAGCTGAAGACTGTCTTGAATTTGGGCAGGTGCTGAACACACTTTCTACTCTTGGAAACTTCAGTATCTTCTTCAGTGTCTAGTGTGGCCTCTACAAGAAGATTTGAAGCCATGTTATTTCCTGATATCACATGGACTTCTCCAGAGCTTAGTGTCCTTTTGGTTCCTGCTTCTGTTTCAGCAGTTTCTCTGCAGTGTTATTACCCCTATGAAGCCTCCCTCTCCCCTTTGGTTGTTTGCTGTTACCTGTTATCACCTCTGAGAATTACAAAAAGCTGATATTTACTGGAAGAGAAGGCGCTAACGCACTATTGCCTTCTCCACACATGTTCCCTGAGGTTTTACACTTGAATCTGTTCCCTAGCCAGTGAATCCTGAAAGTTTTAGGTTACTTGTTCAAGGTTTCCAATGGATGTCAGGAGGCCTTTTGCTCTTGGAAGTGAAGAAAAACAGCCAAGGCAGACAAAAGTGCTTTCTCCTGCTGATCCCTACAGCATATGAAACAGAATAGAAGCACAGGAGATACATGGAATGCAAGTCTGAGTGTTCAGGGTAATTCACAGCATTCAGACTTTTTTTAGATTTGCTAAATCACACAGGAATTGTGACCCTGGGAAGGGCCAGAATGATAAAGCAGAAGTTAAGGAAAGAGGAGGTGTGTGCCCAGTGTGAATACAAAGCTATTCCCTGACTTTGGCAAGGTAGAGTAGGATACACGTTGAATATTTTCAGCCTCTAGCAAAACAGTCCTTTCTCTTACTCTCTTCCCAGGTTATATTCCACAGAAGTTGCTTCTCCAAAGTACTGGGGGTCCATTGGACTTTGGTGTTTCCTTGATATAAAAATATGTATTATCATTAGGGGAAAAGGATTTATGGTCTTATTATTCTACAGTTTTAATGCATTTATGAGGACTGTTGAAAAAGAACAACCAACTTCTTCAATTAACCTAAAGCAAAAAACAAACCAAACCACTACCACCCCAAAAAAAAACCCAAAAAACCCAAACAAAACAACCAAAAAACCCAAATGTCAAGACAGGTTTAATATATGCATATGCCTGAAAGCTTGTCTTCATGTATTTAAAAGCAGGGAGGAAATTAAATACTCTGACCTTAGCCTTATTAGTCTCTTGTTGCAAGACACAGGTTAAATTTTGGGGTTTTTTCTCAGCATTTGCTGAGGAATGTGTATATAATATGTGTGTCTCTGTGTGTGCATATGTCTTTGGGGTTTGGTTTGGTTTTCGGGTGTTTTTTTAAACTGGAGAGGTTCTGACCTGTCACTTTTTCAGGGTTAATCTTCATCATATGATTAGCAACTACTGGCTGTTCCCTAAACTTAAACAGTTCTCTGAAATAAAGAAAAGCCTAAAAGGAAAGAAGAGAGGACAAGATTACCATTTACACAAATGCATATTGTGGCAGGGAGGGTAGCTGAATTGAGTGGAAAATATGGCTATAAAACTTGGATGAAATAAAAATGCAGATCAAAATCCCAAGCAGAATTTGAAAACAATCTGTAGGCCTGAAAAAATTCAGCTTTTTGTAGTACATTTACATTTGCTTAAGAATGTTACCAAGATTTGAAAAAAGACTGTTAAAAATCTTGTTTCTAATGGCTTAAGTTTATGAAAGGAACTTTTGGATTCTCTATTTTATGTGTTGTTGTGGAGCTTTTTTTTCTTCTCCATTTTCCTTTCACCTTTCGCCCCAGAGATGGTACATAGAGAAACAGCACACTGTTCTGGTGCTTTTAACTGCATGGTTTAAGATTGGCATCTGATACAGATACCAGGGCAAGGGCTGCTTTGAGAACTTAACTGGCTGGCTGTTTGCTGTTTTATATTTCCCTTGCAAGGACATCTCTGAAGTTCTTGGTGATGTAGGGGAAGTGCACTACCACCTCATTGCCATCAGTTTTATTAATGGCAAGCAGTACATATGGCTGTGTAGAAGCATCCTCTGGTGAACTGCACTTCTGCCAAATGGATTGGCTTAGATTATTTTATAAATCCTCCTTTAGGAATGTAAGGAGAAGCTACTCAGATACCCAGCCAGCTCTCTTAAATATTTTGCGTACAATGTTTGCATCACATCTGCTGAGTAGTGTGAAGATAATTCAAACAATGTATTAAGATGCAAGATGATTCACCAGCAGTGAGCTACAGATGGTCTATTATTGAATTACTAAGTAACAGTGGGAAGGCTGGGACAATAATTATGGCATTTACCTGCACAGGGGCCAGCAAGCTGTTCAGACCTAGTTGTCTGAGAGGCAGCCTTGCTGTTTGGCACACTCGACATTTTTTGTTCACTTACTCATTATCAGAAGGCAACTAAGAAAAAGAAACCCTTTGCACACTGAGTCTGTTGAGGGCATTCTCCAAATTTCTGCTTTAGTACCAAGGATTCCAGACAGTATAAAATTAGTTACACTCAAAGTTAACATTATGCATGGGAGATCATAGCTATGTATGTAGCATCTCACCACAAGGATGTGAGCAGTTTCTTGCAGGAAAAAAATTTAAAAACATTCTTTGCTAGAATTCAGCTCAAATGTCTAACAGACTAAATGCATTTTTGTCCTTTTAGTCATCTTTGATACATTCTCATGTAGTGTGCTTTTCTATTTATAATCTAAGTACCATATAGATAAGCACTTCACATAAAAAGTCATCAGAAAAAGGATCAAATGAGTATGTAGCAATCTATAGTTACTATAGCAGAGAATATAATTATCCATACCCAATTTATAATTGAGTAGGAAAAGAATGAGTTTTTCTAATAAAAAATAACACCTAGGTAATTATCTGGGAAGATTACATAATTTAAAATGTCGTTTGATTACTGTGTCTTATAATTTTAATCCTTTTTATCTCAACATTTAGGTAGAAATGAATTACACAAACTCATTTTCTTTTTAACAGTTTGACTACGTGTTTGTAAAATGTCTGTGGGAGAACAAACTCCCCAAGGTGCATTTCAGGATGTTTTCTATGTCAGAAAACAGGAGAAAGCCTGATCACTCAGTAGTTTTTATTGACTGTCTGTGCAATTCTTTCTCTTGGTGAATGACTTTTGTCTCAAATTCCCTCGAGTTCATTCAAGTAGCAGAATTACACAGTCCTGTTCAATGTCAACAGGTGCATCCGAATTTTATCTCTTTAAATAATTCATTGTTGGTTGAAACTCTTTTTGTAAGCAACATCTGACAGTAGAAGACTGCTCATATTCTTTTTATTCTTTGCTCAGAAATGTCACTCAATCGCACATTTGATTACATAGTTTAAGTATGAATTTATTATTAAGCACATGTCCCAAATTCCTCATTCTGCATAATATATTGAGCCAAACAGATGCATATAGTAAGTGTTTATGCATTTTATTTTATTGGAATAGAAGTAACTAATGTTTTACTGTAGATTAAAGCCTTTTCTTTTACTTTATTGTCTCAAAAATCACAATTTAAGGCATGAAGACTGGGAGAGGATGATCAATTGGATGGCTTGTTAGCCGTAGCTAATGACTTTAAATGGAAGAAGCTTTTAAAATGGTGGAAAATGCTTGATTTAAAATAAAGCCTATTTTTCTCAATTTTTTTTTCCTCATAGTCGAAATGCTTCCCCCAAGCTGCTGCAGATGGTCACAGTCTTTTTTCAAACTTTTTTTGTCTTGCATTTCCACAGCATTAGGCTTGATTATTTGTGTTGAATTGCTTTAGGGAACCCAACATCAACACTCATTTGCAATACCCAAGTAAGATGATGCAGTATGATCGCTTGCTCTCAAAAGAAGGTCATTATTTTTCTTTTAACCCTTCCTACAGATATACTGTAGCCAAGCATATTATCAGAAATCCAAATAGCTCCTTTTAGTAAGGGAGGCTGTTGTTGGCAAAGGTTTGCTATTATAAGCTTTCAGAATATATTTAGTTTGTATGTCTTTTTCTGCATTAACATAATTCCATACAGTATTGGATTGAGTGTATATTGTTCATTTAAAGATTAGTATAATCTATAATTTCACATTGTTTCATTTGGTTTGTTTCACATAATCATTAAAAAATTAAGCTAGAGGAGACCTATGAGGTCATCTTCTTCATTGCCAGAGTTCAAAGGCAGAAGTAACTCTACAACTAAATTATTATTGACATTAAGTAAAATGTCATTTTTCACTTCAAACTTACCCTGCTTCAGATGTTTGATTAACTTAATCATAAGCAATTTGCATGTTCTTTCTCATATGTAAAAGTATCAGCAGTACTGCAGTTTTGGATTATTCTGCCTCAACTGTGTTTTCATCTAGTGCACTGAATGATATAATCTCACTTTCTATCTATAAATTGTTAGGGGAACACAGAATTCATGTGAGCATTCGTATTTTTAATGCCTGGCCAAACCTAAGCTCTTCTGTTCTGCTCTTTTAATCATAATAATACTAATGGCAATGCTAATACTAATACTACTAAAAACATAATAATTAAGTAGTCAGGGCTTCTTATAATAACCATTGTTTCAGTGGCACTCTGTTCCCAACCCTTCATAAAATACTAATAAAACCCCATACCTTTATGTCTCCCAAAATATTGCAAATTTAGTCAAGGCAAGCAAAACAATTCTGAATTTAGAAACTGAAGAAAAGGGAAAGAAGAAGGTGTCGTTACCAAGGAGAAAAAGGTAGTATTTTTAACATAAGGTATTTTGTTAAAAAAACAGTGCTTTCAGAAAGAGAGGATGAGAGGCATGATAATGCATACAAGAAAAACCCAAAAGAAAATTTAAAAAAATGAAACCTCCCAAAACCCTATGAAAACTCCCAAAAATTCAAGAGCGAAAGTATATTTGTTATACATAGAAAAATATATGACATGAGAGAATGTCAAATGAGAAGAGAAATGTAGAAGCAAGGTTATTTTGACATGTTGAAGTTTTTATACTTTCAAAAGAGTTATTGTTAGTATAAGAAGCTCTTAAGTGGGGCTGCTAAATGAAGCATATGTGCTGCTGAAGCAGAGAGCTTTATGTGCTGATTCAAGGAGGAATCTCCCTGAAAAGTAGAACAGTTTTTGTCTTGTCTTAGGTCATGGTGTCACAGGAAACATAAAAGATGAAGTAGCACTGTTGGTGAAAGGACAAGGAAGAAGCTGAAAATTTCATTTCCTGTTTTATCTTTATGTGATCCTTCCTCAAGTATTGTGTGGAAGTGGTAATGGGAAGCCTACTAACATGCAGGATGTTATTGTCTTGGATATCATAAATAGTGGTTTGATGTTTACTGGATTTCTCTCCCCTTCCATTTCTCCTTCCTTCATTATTTTTGTTCCATATTTTATTTCAGACATCCAGAGTCAGTGGTGCAAAGTGTGGTTCTAGAGACTGCTGCCACTGTACTCCAGCTGCCTGTACACACATTAGGAGTGGCATTCTGTCATATCACAGTCTCCAGGAGCCTTAAGACATCTCAATATTAGCTTTATACAAGTGCTCAGTGTTCCTTTGTCATCTGGTCTCGCCTATGTAGAATATTCAGTGCTTATAATTTCTATTAATGAAAATTTCAACTCAAAAAGGTTTATTTATGCTTATGAAGAACAGTGACTGATACTTGTAAGATAAGAATAAAAAGCCATAACTCTTGGGGGTCTTTTTTAATTTTAAGCTTTCACATTACTTGGCAGTACATACATATTACCTGCCAACATTATAGATGCAGGTGTACTCTTTCTAGTTGTGATTTGGTTTATGTACATTGCTAATAAGATTAGAGAAAATTAGCTTTTACTTGGAATTTTTTTATCAATTATGGTCATCAGTTCACTCCATATGTCTTGTGTCTTTAGAGCTTTCTATAATGTTAGGTCATGCTTCCATTCTCTGGACACTTGCTTCAGTGCCTTTTTATTTTCTTATATAGGAAACACTGTCAGTGACATAAATCTCTGTAAATTCTCCAGATGATATTCAGGCTTAAAGGCACCTCAATAGCAATTTATGCCAATCTCTTACTGAAATAGATCTTTGTCCTTCATGTCCCAGAAACTTGCTCCAAGAGAACTTGCTCCATGATTCCCTTGGGCTGAACTGGGGCTGACTGGCTTTGTTATGACTTCAGCCAGCTTTTCAGCAGCCTTGGATGAGGTGGTGCAACAGATCCTACAGACTTGATGAATTCTCACAAGTAATCCCTTACCTGACGGAAGTTCCTCCCCTTCTTGAACCCTGTCTCTTGGTGCAGAGGTCCTGAAGCCTCAGCAGTATGCACTGGCACAGTCCCACAGTCTCTGCATTTAAACTTTCTGTGTATCAGTAGAAGACCTAGGTAGCTGGTTGCTAGCTCAGAGCTCTGCAAGTCACTGCCCAAGGAGAGGAGGTGGGAGTGCAAAGTGAACTAAAGAACTATGGCAGCAGCAGTCCCTGTCCAGGAGCAAGAGGGAGAAGCTTTGCTTGTCGGCAGAGGGGCTGCATGTAGAATGGAAAGGGGACTTGAAAAGAGTGGGAATGTAGTATCCATGGCTTGGGAGAGAGGGCAACTTCTTGGTGAGAGTTAAACCAAGGGCAGAACTAGTTAATTATGCCTGTGGAAGAGAACCCTCATGATAAGGAAGTCTTTTTGTCTCTCTTTGCCCAGAGAGAGAAGAGCTTCCATCTTGTTTTCCACACCATATAAAACTCTCAGGAGGTATCACCTCTCTCTCCTGTGAGTGGCTATGGGTCTTCTACCTTAGGATGGATGATCACCATGCAGAAGGTCATACTTCTGGTCTGAGGAGTCCTCACACAGAAACCTTTTCTATCCTGTGAAGTCCTTTCTGCACACAGAGCAGTTCCTGACCAAGTGCCCTGATGCACCCACCACTAGGCTAAAGGGAGCAATTCATGGAGTGGCCATGCACATCCCAACTCGTGATGACCCATTGGCACATCTGGGTCTGTGCTTCCTGTGTCACCCACGTTGTCCCCACACCACCAAGGATGAACATGTAAGAAATGCATGTAGGAGTAATACTTCAGTGATCGAGGTGTGGTCTTTTCAGATTCTCCCACATGGCAAGCCTGGAAGTTTGGGTTCAAACAACCTGCAGAGCTCAGCTCATCCCTAATAAGCTGGAGGGTTCAATGATGTGGTCCTGTCTGAACCCCTTTTTAGTAGATTAAAGTCCTACTTAAAGTATTTTTACTTGGCTTATGATTATTATTCCTTGTTTTCAAGAAACTTGGCATCACCTGTTTTGCTTTAATGAAACATTTCTCTTATACTAGACTGCATTCATACATTACAAACCTGCTGGGGCTATTACCAAGCTGAACCGCTGCCCAAGACACTTGCAGTCCTCTTTTAGAGGTTAAGATACATAAATAATATCATATTGTTGGGGCATGAAGTCACTTCTCTTTTTCCAAGAGTGAGAAGAGGCAGCCATTGACTGATAGGATAGAAGATAGTTAAACATAGAAAATGATAATAGGTAATAGTAGCAAAACTTAGTTTAACCAGGGCTGATTGCAGTAGAAGAAAGTGCAGTTAAAGAAAAGAAAGGCTTTCAGGGCAGAAAATGTGTGTGACTGAAGATGGAACAGAAGAATTGAAGAACAGGTTGAGGACTTTCAGTCACTGGCAGTCACTTGGTATAGTGGAGGAGCCTCCTCATGTTTGCTGGGCTTTATAAACTTTTAATGGTGCTGAAGTTGCATGTAGCAGTGTCAGCTCTGTAGGAGTTTGGACCTTATTATCCCCATCAAAGTTATAAAGCACTTTGGTGCAGTACTTCTAGGTGATTTTTTCTAAAATCTAATTTGTTCCCAAAACTGCTCTGAGAACTGAGCAAACACATAGGAAACACAGTGAAGCGAACCAGAGAATTTGGTTTGAGACTGCACTGTTTATCTAAATGGGATTGCTAATGTACTCACAGTGTCTCTGAAAAAAGAGGGAAAAAACTAGCAAAAAAGCTTATTTTGCTTGTGTGCTTGTATTCTACCAAAAGAATGGAGAAATTACAATTTCCTGAAAATTAAAAAAAAGAACGACGTGAAAAAAATGCACAAAAACAAACAAACAAACAAAACAAAAAGGAAACTCAAACCAATAAATAACCTAAACACTCAACAAGCCTAAACCATCTCTGTTTAATTTAGGTTTCCAGATAACATTTTTCTGAAATACATATTCAAGCATTGGACTTCCAAACCCCTTGCTTTTACTTCCTTTACACTTGCATTCAGTGTATTGTTTCCAGCAATCTAAGCTGTTTAATGGGTTTACACAGCTTCAAATTACACTTGAATCACAGGCTCAGATCATAATATGCTTGACTAAAAATCTACATTTACATAAATTTGTCTTTTTATCTTAACAGTTTACTCTACAAACATGAATTTCTTTGCAAGCTTAAAAGGTTACTTCATTTATATGTGACATCTTTGTTCTGACACTTGGATTTCTCCATTTGTTTAATAAAATATTGTCAGCTCTGTACAAGCTTGTAATCAAGAGACAAAAAGACTGTTTTAAAATGAGACAGTAGTTCAAACCTTTTGAGCCATAGGCAGTTCTCCTTGTCTTTCTAACTCCCTACTCTAAGGTGACTTGTTTTGTAATAAAATAGAAAGAATGCTGCTCAAAACAAAGACAAAAGACAAGATGGAATTAAATCAACTTTCTGGCCATCTTAACCTTGCTCTCCCCCAGTCAATGTAATTTGTTCTTTATATAGGCTAATTAATTGTTTGCAAAGCATTTCTCTGATAAGTGTTAAATAAATGCTTAACATTAATATTACAAGTATATTTCTTTGCAATTCATTCATTTAATTGATCTCTATTTTACTACAGCTTATAATGACAATCAATTAAATCCTTTTTCAGCCTTCATTGATCTTCTTTCATCCCACACTGTTTACTAACTGTTCTTCATCTCAAATCCCTTTAGAAGATAGGAATAAATGTAAAATTGCTTAAACTTATTTTAGCTTCCTCCTCCTTTTCTCAAGCTACCCACAGGTTTGGAAGATTTTTAGAGTATCTCAGTTACAGAAATTCAAAATAAGCACACTTATTAAACCATGTGGCTTAATGAAGATCAGTTGAAGTGAAATACAACAATTGCAATAGTTTATCAGTATATTTGAGAGGATTGCAAAAAACACCTCAGGTGTTTTGTTCTTTTCAGTGGTAAAAGGGAAGTGAAACAGTCCTAATCCTTTTTATTTGTCACATGGAGAGTAACTGGTCAGTTCTATATTTTGAATGCAACACTCTACAGCAGAAATAAATTTCTAAGAAATATTTTCATCTCTTTTGTCGTAATTTATTTTTTATTTTTCTTATTTCAGTACTCCTTAAAATGTTGGTTTCATAATATCCATCATGGAGTCCTTAGCACAGGCTCTTAGCCTTGTTTGTTGCTTTTTAGCATTTTTAATAAAAATTCCAACTCAGTTTCACGGGATCCTTTTTCACAGAGTTGTTAAGGTGATTTGTCATTGATTGTGACCCTTATTAACAACTCTTCTCTGTGATATATCTTCCATATTGATGCTTTAGACAACTCATTTTCCAAGATGTATTCTACACATGATATTTCTAACTCTGCATACTCCTTGTCAAAGTAATTAACTAGGAGCTGGGTTTGTTCCACTTTTAATGGCAGATTCCCCTGCAACAAGTTAGTGTTTAGTATCAACTATGTGTACTAGAATGGAAATTCCCAATTATGCCATTCTTTTTCTGATTCTTACTCTTGTGAGTAATTTGTAATCGTGAAACCCTTCTTGTCTATGGGATGGGACACATCAGAATTCCTCTGCACAAGATAAGAGCAGCATTTTGTGAAACTGGCTAAGAGCAAAAATGAGAAAGGCCTGTCAAAGTGAATGAAGAACACAGAAGTAATGCAAAGACTTGAAATATCAGTAAGTGAGATAGGTTTTAAGGTTTCTCTCATGTGTGGTCATATTCCAGAGTTATAACTAGTTCAGAAAATCACAACTAAAAAACCCGTCCTGCCACAGCAAATTGTGACTGGCAAAAGGAAGAGTAAGTATTCTTAGGGTTCTCAGATCATAAGTGTGGAGAGGTTACCTTTTAAGCTTAAGTTTATAATTGAATGATCCTTTTTGCATCTGACTTGTTAAATAAAGGTTAATGAAATGACCTCTATAAAATATCAGATTATTATTTATTGCATTGAAATTGATTAAAATCTAAGTTAATAGGAATTATAGATGCTGTTTCTAAATAGCTGATTTCATAACAGTAAAAACCATTATAAGGCATATTATCTGGAAGAAAGTATTTAAGACAGAAAAAAAAATAACAGTTGGGAAGCAATTAATTTTCAAGATAGAACATAATGGCCATTAGAAATAAACTATGATATAAAAGAGAAGCATCAAGAAAAATGCAATCTGAAGGAAGTTTAAAAACATGTATATATTCTTATGTGTATGTGTACACAGACAAATAGATTAAAAGTTCAAGCCATTGGATGTAAATACAATCTGATGGAATCTGAAAGATTTAGAAAATAGCTGGTAATAACTATAAACAAAAGTGTAATAAGGAGAGTTAAGGCAACAAAAGAGTGGTTTTTGAAGTATAGTAGGAGTTGGTATTGCACAGAATATTAACAGTCAAAAAGTTACTTCAATTAATGAGGGGTTTATTGTTATTATTAGTTTTATACTACAGTGTTCAAAGAGAAAACAGAATCATTGCTGTTTAATTAAAAACTGAAGAAACAAGGTGATTATACTTTTTTAAAAAATTATTTTTTTAAAAAAAATTAAATTCAAATTGCATTAATAAACATGACAGAAATAGTAGAATAGGCTCTGTGCTGAGAAATAAAAATAGCATGCTTTAAATAATTTAAAAACCAGGATTTCAATGAATTTCAGGTGTATCAGGGAAAAGCCTTCAAATGCATCTATGTGTAGTGGACAACAAAAAACTTCCTCTTTTTTCTGTAAGTTTTTTTGGCAGTGTCTCAGATGACAAAATAATATTGTTGCTTACATGCTAGATATTTGCAGGTACCTTAGGGATGAATACTACAATTAGAAAAGGTTTATTGTTGGTAAAGGAGCAGTCATGGCTAGCAAATTTACAGACAGAGTAATCAGCATTATCTCAGAAGTAGCAAAGAAGAAGTCATGCATGATAGATAGATATAATTATGTAGATACATCTTTGTGTCTTGTATACACAGAGATTTCAGACCGTACTTAAAAGTATTCAGCTTTGTTGGGCAAATGATTGGAAGTCAGGATGGGACAGTGGGACAGTTCCAAGTGTGACTTTACAGACAGGCAATTATTTAGTTGGAGTGGAGTGATTATTTTAAGAATGTCTTTGTTTAATTCAACTCCTACAGGAGTTTACTAACTAGTTCTTATTTGTCAATAGTTCAAGAAAGATGCTGATAAACTTAAGAGTATTTACAGAATGAGAATGACCAAAGATCAAGAAAACTTCCTTTGTGGTGAAAGATTCACAGAACTTGTTCTGATTAGTTTATTGAGGGGATGATAAAAGGTACCTGTCTAGAAAAAAGATGCCTGATAACAGGGTTAATCTGTAGTCCACCAGAAGTAAATCATCCAAACTCTGGAAGTTGAAGCTATGAAAATTCAGACTCAGGTAACAAATTGTTAATAATAAAAGTAAATAAGGTGTGATAAACTGTTACAAGAATTATCACATATATGCAATCAAGATTATTCTATTGCATGCACTATGTTTTAAAATGGATGCTTAGTTCAGAGAAACCTTGTAAGTTCTTTTGTTTTGGAAGCCAAAGTGGATATAGTTACTTACTACAAAATGTTTTCACCAGCCTTTGAGAAGTAATATATTAGTAAGAACTCAAATGTCACCGTTCAAAACAATCTTATTACACAGTAATCCTTCATAACACAAAAGGATTAGGTTCACTGATATACAGCAGTTCAATTTGTACTTGATGTAATCAGTGTTACATCAAGCTAGTGCAAAGACACCTCAGTGTCCTCTCTTCAGTCATAAGCATGCATGTAGAAAAAGGAATACAAGAAAACACTTTTATATTGATGTATTGATCTGTGGCTTGTGAGCCACACATTGGCTCTAATTGTGAATTACTTTTGGGGGAAATGGAAAAACAAGAGGAGAGGAACGAGAGAGAAAAGACAAACTGCCCCAGTAGGCAGCAGGAGGAGAAGTTCCAGGGAGACTCCACGCTGTTAAAGTCTCTGCATGCAGATATGGATTGCCCAAAGGTAAGCCAAGAGCTACAATGAAAAGAGGGGAAGGAAGGAGTGACCAGTGATAGTTCCTTCCTGTGACAACCACCTGGAGAACACTGCTGGGGTCTGCAGCAGGTAAAAGGCCATAGGAATAAAACCACAAGAGCCATTGGGTAAGAACAGCAGAGAAAATGCTGCCACTGAGGCACTAGAAAGCACTTCCCTCACAGCTTGAGCAGAGGGATCCAGACCCACAGCTGAAGGACTCTTAGGCCACTCAAAAAGCAAAATACTTCCTGGTCTGTGCCATGAACACAAGGGTTTAATGTATCTCTACTCATATGTAAGATGTTTTTCCCTTTCTGAAACCCAGTTATGACATTTTACAGTCACTTGATGCACTGGCTGCTATTCAACATTGAGTAGCACTATGTTAGCTGCATTAGTAGTCACTCATTAAATTTCACCATGTCTTGCTTTGAACATGATAATCTCTATGATTTTTTCTTCAATACTTTTTTCCAATTTGGACATTGTTATTTGTTTCCATTCCAGGTGTCCTTTACTCCTTTTTAAACAATTGGCCTTCTAAGAATGGAGTGAATTGTTCATTTAGTTCTTGAGCCATATATTGATAGCCTTTAATTTTGTCCCCAGCCTCATTAAGACCTTCCTTGTTCATTTCTGTAGTTAGCAGTTGTATCCACATTCAGCCATTTAAGAGTGAAATAAAATACGTCTTAATAATTACTGACTAAAGAAAGTAAATGTTTTTGAAGGATAGGAAAAAAATAGAAAAAGAATTTTTAAACTTAGTGACTTAATTTTATTTTGATTTAAATCAAAGAACCATGAAAAGAACAAAAAACATCTTTATATACTACAATCAATATATATGCAAGAAGGTGTTTGAAAGATGTGGAATCCCTAAGAGGGAACATTAAAAAGGCAGTTTAAATAATTCTTTAGAACTTCAAATAAGCATGAGTTTGTTTTCAGATTTTATAAGCTGAGTTGGTAATCTTGGCTGAGACAGAAGAGAACATATTATCTTTTTCTTCCACAGCAAATGGTTGAGAAGTGATAAGCCTGGTGTGTGTGGTTTTTTAGTTTGTTGGATAGTTTTGTGTGTCTGTGCATGCTCACTCAGTATAGGGTTTTTTTTACTTTTTACATGCATGATTCAGAACCTGCTGCAGGTATTCAAGGAAATCCAAACAAGCCTGTACAAGAAAAATAAATAAATAACCACTGGTGGCTTTTGAGCCAGTAAGTACATTAGGAATTTTACATGAATGTGATAAATTATGAGAGAAACAATGAATCTTATTAAAAATGACATTTCAACCTTTATTTTTATACTGATTATCTGATTGCCAGAGTGTTTCTGTCCATACAAAAAGATTGTAAATCTTTAGAAAGGAGGGAAATCCTTTTTAAAACAATTTGCTATCTTTTGCAATCATACCTCTCATATGATTATCAAAAAAATAAATTTTAATAGACTCTGCACAAGATTTGTTCAGGGTTAGGGTTTTTTTTTGGTTGGTTTTGTTGGTTGGTTGGTTGGTTTTTTTTTTTGTTTTGTGGTTTGTTTTTTTTTTTTTTTTTTCTAATTTAGGAGATTGTTCAATAAAAGCAAAAATATGACAAGGAAAGGAATTTAATCTACATTTATAATATGGAGTTTGCTCTTCAACACTTTTTACTTCTGTGGACCTGAGGACTGATGCTTGCCATTAAAATCAGAGTTTAAGATTGTTCCTTTAATGAGGCTGTCACCAGTGGAGATCCAGTTTGGCTTTTGCCCTAGAACATAAATTCAGTTAGCTCAGCTGTTTATTTGCAGCATACCAACCCAGAAATGCAAACAGAAAAGAACTGATTGAAGAAAACACCATGCTGATGGTATGAAGCCTGTGTCATCACATTAAATGGCTAAAGAAGATAAATCTAAGGGGATGGGAGGGGGTAGGAAGCTGTCATCAGAAATACATTTATATGAGTTTCTTCCTGAAAAAAGACAAGCAATAAAGTAATGCATTGCTATTAAAGGGATTTTTTTTTGCCAAACAGGGGGATAGCAAATAATACCCAAAGGCCTTTTTTACCTGCAAGTGTCACATTTCGTTATATTCAGGTTAGTTGTCCAAATTAATTTGATTTAGCTGTTTAAAGTTGATTGAAAAATAATATACTTCCTTTCTTAATGATTAGATACTATTATGAAGTTCTTATAGTTCTTTTTTTTTTCATGTTATGAAGGATAAGCATAATCATCAACAAATGTATCTGCTGGTATTATAAAATCTAACTTTAACCCATATCTTTGGATTGTGTAATGACTTATTCATTTAAACCAGTCCATTTTACATTGGTAGTAAAAGAAATTCATTCAAGTAGATAATTATAAAGGTAATAGAAAAATCTGGCAGGAAGCGAAAGCAGGAAAAAGAACAATTGTTTCAAACACTGAACAGTTGGCACAAAGAAAATAAGGTTATTGGTGACAGCTAAATACAGAATAGGGACAAAGACAAGCAACTCTTGTTCACTGTGTTCCCACAAATGATCTCATAAGCACAACAGCTTAGCAGGAGCTTCTCAGTACTCACAGCAGGGTCTAGCTGGTACCAAGAATATGCTGCCCAAGGGTTGTGTGAGGGCATTGTCAGCCTCCTCCGCTTCCCTGCGAGATGTCCTGAGGGAACCCCAAGGTGGGGCACTGAGTTAAAGCTTATGGCAGTGTTGGATGCTGGGTAGTATCCTCTTCCAACAGAATGAAAGAGCTAGAGAGAGTGTTTCCTTGGTTTTAAATAGATAAAAAGGAAGTAGGAGGTTAAGAGACAGGAGTGTGCAAAAGGAACAGTACAATGAAAAGAAAGTGAGAGGACTGAGAGAGAGAGGGGGGAGAGAATAACGTGGGGGGAGAATAAACAAGCTTTGCCATTTGGTCTGGAACTCAACTCCAGTTATGGCAGGGAATGTCCTTTCCTGACTCTGTGCTAATCAAAGCTGGCAGAATTCTCTGGCAGTCAGATACTGGGGAGCACAAAAGGCCAGAAGTGCTTCCTCTTATGTAGGGAAATTCCCTCAGAAATGGGAACCAGACATCTTGACAGTATAACTTTAGCTGCAAATGCAATTTGAGTCTCTAAGACTGAACACTGGAACAATCAATACAGTCAAAATGTACACTGGACATAGAAAATTACTGGCTGTGAGTCAAGTATGACACATACATTCATCTGGAAGAACACCTAGAATTTACTATACCAAAAAAGGGTTCTGCAAACAGCAGTAGGAAAATACTTGACTTCTGAAAGACAGACTCTGAGGGAAAATGGGATAATTTGAGGAAAACTCTGTAACATCTGAAAGGTCCATATTGGAAAGTAAAGAGTATGTAAGTGTTGAGTTATCTATACGTGAAAGTCATACTGAAAACCAAAAATACGTGAGAAAGGAACAAAAATAATTGTAGCTTATTATAATTAAAAACACACTGAGAATATTAAAATGCAAAGAAGTAAAGAAAGTGACTGAGCACTATTATTTAGTAATAATGATGTAGAATTAGCATAAAAAATGAAATAGAGAGAACCAGTAAACTGGTGACAGCAACCATAAAAGTAGAATTTCTAATTGGAAGGAGAGGCAAAGAAAAACAGAAGCTAGTCACCACAGGAAAAGGTCCAAATGTGTAGTATTGTGGTTGAAAACGTGGTGTGAGATACTTTGTTCCTTATAGAGGATAAATATGGATATATTGCAATTGAGAGGGGTTTTGAGAGGCAAGAAGCTAAAATTATATAAGAAAAAAATCACACAATTAAAGAGAAAACCATAATTTTAATAGTTAATAATATCAACCATATTTGTTGTTGTGGTTTGGCTTTCCACAGGACCTCTCTCTCTTCTTTGTAAGATCAGGGGTCTCGCTTCTGTACACTGTGCTCCTGCTGTCCTACCTAGATTTATTCTAATGTGCTCCTCCATCTGATGGGAGGTATGTCAAGGTAGTTTCCTGCCCTGAAATATTGCTATAAATAGCTAAAAATAATTAGCAGTCCTTTATAATTTTAGTGAAATACAGCTCAGGAGAAGAGTTTCAAAAATCTCAGTCACTGAGAGGTGGTCTGAGTATGGTTCTTTTCCATTCTAACACTACCTTAAATCGCCTTGGCTGCTTAAAAAAAAGTGCATGTGGAGAAATTCTCTCAGAGGGCTTGAGTATTTATCAAAAACATAGGCCAGCTGACTTACTACCTGAAATTAGATGGTGCTGGCAAAATAGGCAAGAAACAGGTACAGAAAATCTGTGCAGGGACCTGAGATGCAGTACAGTGAGAGTAGATATAGCCTTTATTAAATATATGCATTATCTGCAAAGTATCTAATGTTAAAAAAAACCCTGACCTTAACTCTCACTTGTTGTTATGAAGATTAATTAAATATTCAATACAATGCTTGAGGTTTCTTAGATGGCACAATAGTTGTCTGAAGGGAGAGTAAAATGAAGAAACAATATCCCAAAGCCCCTGTTTTGAGAAAGATGTGGCAGAATAACACCTAGTAACACAGTTTGATAAATGATATCCAGCATGAATTCAGGCAGAAGAGGTCATGCTGAGCTAATCTGTTTGAGTTCTTTGAAGATACTAGTGGTAAGAAAGATAAGGTAAATTTAGAGGATGTAGCATCCTTACATTTCAAAAAGAATTTGACAGGCTTTCACATCAGAGATAAACGCCTACGGAAAAACTCTGGAGAAGGAAATAAATAAAGATACTGGTAAAAAATTATTTGAAAGTGAGGAAATGGGAGCTTTGTGAATTTCAGAGAAGTTGAATGACATTCTCCTGGTCATTTTGTTTTATGAAACTTAGACAATAGGACCAAATATGATATTTTTAATTTTTAAAATGGTTGCAGAAAGAGATCAGAAGTGACTTAGGGATATTAAATCAATTGCTCAAAACCTGAGTCATTGGGATTAAGATTTGTCAGGAAACTATGTTCACACTCAGAAAATCTCCTGTTACATGATCACAACACAATTTTTCATGGTATTTGCCTTCTTTACTGTATAAAGGGTTTAGTATTCACTTGGTTATTCAGTAATTTGTTTTACCTTCTTTCAGCCTCAGGTCCTATTAATTATTACCACTTCTCTTGTGATTTAAGATAGATTTTTTTAAATTCCTCATTGGCTTTTCCATAACAGTTTCTAATAGCACAGACTACTACAGTGGAAGAGTATAGATTCTATTTTTAGTGATGGGAAACTGAGGAACTGTGCAATTACAGACAAAAGTGCCTACTTGTTTTGCATTGTCATTGAGAGGTTCCTACAACATGACCTTTTATTGTACTTAATTTATACAGCATTTTGTTTCAAAGGATAATGTGGTAGTTTTTGAAGTGCATAGTATTAAAATTCTAAAGTTAGAGAGAGCCATAAAATCACTGCTGATAGCAATCTTTTCTGCATGTTGAGGAGAGAGGAGATGGTAACGTTGGGTTTTATAAAGTCAATGACACATTTTCTGATTACTGTTTCTCCTGTTATTCCTGCATACTTTGCATAAATAGTCCCATGGTAATGTGATGTAATCACTTTCAGTTTCTATAATAAGGATGTGCTGCTGTTTCCTATTTCCAAAGAAAAACTTGTTGGATAGTATTACACCATCATCTCCCTCCCTGATGTTCAGGCCTGTCAAGAAGAGAGTAGTATTTTTAGCATTATTACATTGGTTAAAATCTTCTTAACTCAATTGAAGTCTTGTATCTTCCTTGTGATTGTCCCTTCCAAGAAGTCTGTAGACTTTCTCTGATTAGAGTGCAATATCTGGAAGAAAAAGAATCTCATGTGTTTGAAGTGAATCTGGTAAACTCGAACTGTGATTTTAATTGAAGCCCCTTGGAACTCATAGAATAAAAGTGTTGGGTCACACTGCTGTTATGTCAGCCCAGGATGAGCAGGAGATATAAACCAAAGGAGGTTGTTTAGTTCTTTAGAAGCTTCATTTCATGTGATTGTAGCTTGGGTTTGGCAATATGAATAAAGAGATCACTTCTCCTTCAAGCTTCAGAGATTAAATCATGGATACTTATTCTTTGACTGTCACCTAATTTATGTCTTTTGTTGTAAAATCTTTATCTGTCCAATTTAAATTGTGTTTTTGTCTTTGTATTGAGTGAGTTCTGTCACGAGAGAGATTGTTTTCTGCCAAGTATCATTTTACTGCAATATATAACAGCCTAAACGAGGCATGATTATTTTTTTCATTTACATGTCATATATATCACCTGACTTATTTAATGCATGAACTGAATTAATAAATAAACAGAGGAATCAAAAGCCATAAACCATTCTTTTCTGGAAAAAAGTTTCTGTAGGAAACATACACTTACTCAGATACACTGCTCATATTTACTGTATTCCCTTGCTTTGAGGCACATTTGCTATGGATTTTTCCCTGGGGCAACAAAACTGTCTTAAAATTACAAACTGGCAACAATGAATAGACAGAGAACAATGTGTATTTCTGAAAAAGACACTAATCAGAGGTGTCAACTGTAGGTATTTGAAAAAAAGAAAAACAGATGTAGGGTCATATTGTGAGGAAGAAATAGCAACGTGAAAGCCTTTGAACATGCTGTAATTACTGAATCTACAAAATGTAATGTGTTAACTTCATTATATTAATCTCCAAATCTTAAGGTGAGAGGCATGCTTGGGTTCTTGAAGCTGAGTCTTCAAGAGATCATCCTGGGGACTTGGACAGTTTGGCTGTTTCTGTGTTACTCTAATGTTGAGTTCTGTGCTATCACATAAGTAATGCTAGCATTTCAGAGTGATTAAACCCCATGAATGAAAATTGTCAGTCAGATCATCATTTTGATGATCAGGCTTGACTGAAGCTTTTTTCAGTCAAAAAATGGTGCTGTTAAATAAGCATTTGTGTTGCAATCATCCAGCTTGAATCATTACAAGTCTATTTCAAGAATTAGCTGAGTAACAAGTTTTAGCATATGGATTTTGGGATTTGGTTTGGCTTGTTGGTTTTGTTTATCACAAAACAGACAAGGAAGTAAAAGGGAGGGAAGGAGGCAGGGAGGAAAGAAGGAAAAGAGGGAAGAAGGGAAAGGAACAAAGAGAAAGAAAAAAGAAGGAGAGAGAGAGAGAGAGAGAGAGGGAGAGAGAGGAACTGGAATAATCAGAAGCCTTGGGTCAGTCACTGGTCCTCAGTCTCAATTTTAGAGTACTTTCATTCAGATGGTATTTCATTTACTCTTTCACACTTCTTCCACATCTTTAAAAAATGATTTTGCCTTACTGAAAAAGATGTATATAAACCCAATCATTTCCTTTCATTGTCATTTTCCCTCAGTAAAAACAAGAGGATATCTTTGCAGATTTCAGACTGCACCTCTGTGCACTGACTCATGTGAAATGACTGTCATATCCTATATTCATTCTGGTTTGTAGTTCACAATTTATTCAGGTTGTTAAAGTTTTGGAATTCATTGCTAGGCTTCTGGTTCTTCATATTATCACAGGACAAAAGGAATGACCTCTATGGGTGATTTCATTTTATTGTTGTTTTCTACATGGGTTGATGATGGCAGCCCATGGGGATTAGACACTAAAGCTTAAACAGTAAAGCTCTCTTCAAGGATGAAGCAGTAAAAAGTGAGGGTATTTTTCCTTTCTTTATAAATAAGAAAAATGGTAAGACTTGATGAGTTTTAGCAATGAAATTGGTGAGCTGGAAAACTTCAGTCAGGTGAGAGAGCCTCTTCTCCAGTCAATTTTTGGAGACTGCCTGATGGAATGTGTCTATTTAAATAGAAACTCAGAGTGTAGAAGGAAGATTTTATTGAGTATGTCATCTTCGCGTTATAAAAGAAACTCTTGAAATTTAGAAGACAATTTGCCTTTAGGGAGCTTTTGGAAAATAAGAGGATTTTTATTTTTTAATAGAGAAAGTCTTTAGGAATATTAGAAAGGAAGATGACTTTTTCATCAGTACCCATTTTGATTTTAGAAAATTATTAGCTCTTGCCTGAGGCGAGAAACCAAATTATTTTGCTGTATTTCAGAAAAATGTAATTACAGTATTTATTTCCAAATATGTTTTTTAGGAAGGAGTTTGATTTAACTTTATTACTATTGCTGCCAAGGGAGAGCCAAAACCAAGATTGGTATGAACAGGTGTAGCTGATACTGACTCCTTGCTTAAAGAACCTGAAGAAATTAAAAGGCTGGATGACTGGCAACACCCAGCTGGCTTCAGCATCATTCCAGAGTACACAGAAATGGGAAAGACTGACCAGATCTAACCAGACAGTTAAAACTTGTGACAACAGTAATTAACTGGACCAATATGTTGGTTTTTTCCATTAATGGAAAATAAAACATTTTGAGACCAAAATGTCTATCCTTCTTTAGCTAATAAATGTATTTTCAAAGACCTTCATCTGTGAGGGACCTACAGTCATATGTACCTTGGAGACAGAAATGAAATTGTAGAATCACAGTTGCATTTCAGTTGGAAGAGACCTCTACAGATCCTACAGTTCAACCCCCTGCCATTGGCAGGGAAGTGTTTCGATAAAACAGGTTGCTCAAAGCCCCATCCAACCTGGCCTTGAACTTCCAGGGCCAGGACATCTACAGGCTCTCTGGACAACCTGTTCCACCTGACATATTTTATGTTCTCATCATAAAAAAAATGCTGTTCCTTTTATCTGATCTAAATTTACCCTCTTTCAAGTTAAAACTTTTGCCCCTTGTCCTGTCACTACAGGCCTAAGTAAAAAACTTCTCTCTGTCTTGCTTATATAGTGAAGGGAAGTGGACCTCTGGGCTAAATACAAGGCAGCAGGATGGCAATGGCTCAGAAAAATGAAGCCATCTTGGATAGGAGTGCTTGCTAAAGTTATCAGACATTGATGCACAACTCAAATGTGCAAGAGGTCATTCAGAAGTAACAAACAGAACCAGTATTACAAGCTTGCAAGCCCATGGTAGTAACTGAATAGAAGCTGGAATGTGTATTGCTTCAGCTGAGCTAAAATCTCTGGCTTATAATCACACACCAGGGCTCTAGCAGAGGCTCTAGCAGAGGCCTTGGTCAGCTTCCCCAGCAGATAAGCTTTATTTAAATCCATGTCATGGCAGCCCATTGTTATGTGAGCATTGAGGATGTTCAATAAAATTATATCCATGTAACCTTCTTTTCAAAACTTCTGCGCTCTGTTGGAAATGTGTTATGCAAGAACATTGCCAGCATTTAAATAAGGAAAGTTTTCTGTTTACTTCCAGTTGTGTAGATACTTAAATAACTGATTTTTATTTACATGGAAAAGCTTTGGCAGCTGCTGAATATCAAGATGACTGGAACCAGTGATTTTTTTTTTCCCAGTAGTTAGGAAGAAATAGCTTGTTGCAGTAATTTTCCGTGCACAGAGTGGTTCTTGCTACCAAGACCAATATTTCAAAACTTTGTCAAAATTTACCTAACTGCTTGCCTTGTCGTAGGGTTTGTGTGATGGGAATCAGTTTAGAGTGTTTTATTTTAGAAATGTTGATCTATTTTTATCTGTTTTTTCAAATGTATGGAGTTTATTGGCAAAAAGTGAGAAATGTACCAGCAATCCACGGAACTTGAGAGTTTTCCTGCTGAGCTTAATATAAGAGCAGTTCTCACTCCACAGGGGCACTCTATTTTCTGCTAGCTAATGTCCACATGGTGGGGTTTTTTTCATTTAGTAAAGGAGATGTTTTCGAAATCTGCTCCAGAGCCCATTAACAATTGCAGGAAAGCTTTGGAGCTCGAACCAGATGTAAAACATTTACTTAAGTGCTTTCTTGAATCTGAGCTTTACAAGCTATCCCTGAAAATCTGGATTCCGAGTTTACACCTGCAGGTGTTACAAGTAGAGGTTGCAATAATATCTAAAAATAAGTTAGTGTTACTATAAAGAAGTCACACCTGTTACAGGAGCAAGGAGCAAAGACAGCGCTGCTTTGGACCATCTAGGGCAATACTGGGTAATCTTACATGAAGAATCACTGCGAGGGTCTTAAAATTTAGCAGTCTCAGACTGTAATGTAGCATTCCTGTGGCATGGCTCAGGGTAATGAACAGCCTGACTACTTCAGTACAACATCAGTTACCTGTCAGTCACAAAGACACAACACAGTTGTTTTTTTCCTGGTCAGTAGGAAATAATTTCAAATGTTATGTAGCAGTATTTATATTCCTGTGAAAATGAAACAGGAAATTTCCTCATTTAATGCCTTTCTTAAACACCTTAAGTGTTAAATAAATAGTGATTTTAAGTTTCATACTGTTAGTTGGCCTTGAGCCATAGATTTCACTAGTCCTTATCTGAAATAGTATTCCCTCATGGTTATATTTTGATTTCTTTAACTCAAAAAAGAAAAATTAATCTCTACTTTTCTTTCTCTGTTTCCATAAAAAGGCTTCAGTATAGGTTGGGAGGGCTCACCTTCCTGGTGGGAAAAAGCTGTAAGATGTTAAGGCACTACATATCTTCATATAAATAGTCTTTCACAGAGCCCTTTCAGTTAGAATTATCTCAGCTGTTGCTTGTAATTATAAAATACATATTTTTCAAATACAAATCTAGTGATTTTTCTCTTACACAAGATCACATAAATTACAGGAGTGTGGCAGTAATTAACTTGGAGGGGGATAAAATTTGTGAATAGTGTTTTCAACAGCATATTTTCTAATTTGATTTAAAAAGTAATTGTATCATAAAAGGTATTTCAAAAGCCTATGGAACTAGTGCCTTGTTTGTTGCTTTCTTGGTACATATGATTCCACTTCTAAAGCGATGAAATTAAAAATGTCATGCTTGACATGTCTTCCAGTCTGTTGAGAAGCAGTTTCTCACCTTGTGACAGGCCACTCTGTTGTCTAAAACTCATTTGGGTTCCCAGTAACAGCAACAGACAATATTCTTGGTGTGTTAAGCATTGAGATGCCAAGTCAGAATACAATTAGGAGTAGTTTAACATACTCTTAAATCCCAATAAAGGCAATTGAAACAAACTATGTGTTTAAATTCTTTCTTGCAATGAAGACTAAAGGAATAGAGGCAGACTGTCAGGACAATTGCAAAGTTTCTCTAATCTCAACTAAACATCACAAAAGCAACTTAAATTCTTCTTCTGCAGTTCAGCTACAAGGTTCAGCAATACAAATCCAGGTCCAAAAGTAACCAGCATTTATTTACCTTTATTTCCCTAGGAGTGTAGGACATGGAGAGTGGCTTCCTGGCTAGCAGCTTGTGGTTTTGTTCTAGTAATTATATAATACACCTCCTATATAGAAAGGATAACTCATAACTTTACTGGTGTAATAAATGGTCCAAGTATTGCTGGTCTAAGAAAGTCATTTCAAGAAAGATAATTCATTTGTGCAGTCTGTTGTCTTGCTCAGTTTTTGTGGGGCTGTTCAGATGCACTTGCTAAGTAAGCTGACCACAGCAAGAGGGAATAAATGTATGTAGAAGGGTTCTTGTTTCAGATTTTGAGAAACTGCAGTACTTCAGCTATGACCACTGACATGTTGAACTCATTTTTGTACATGTGTAACATACATGTACGTGTGTGAAATAATACACAAGCTAAGTGTAATCTGGAAAGCTCAAACACCTGGCTAGGATTCAGCATTTCCTGAATTGTTTAGGGCTTGTTACCTAGCAAGAGAATGGCAAAAACAATACTCTCTCACCTAATATTTGGTGAAGTATTGTCATGATTTAAGAGTTTCAATATCCCAAGGCACAACCTAACACTGAATGATAAACCTTTTAAACAGAACCTCTTAAATATTGATTGTACATTGGAAGTCATGAATACCAACCATCTTTTCTAAAGGAGAATGAAGTGGATACTTGAGTGAGAAATACTTTGCAAGAAACTGAACTAAGATTCCTACTTTTCCCTCTCAGCTTTGAAGATAATACTCAAAGAACAGTAATTATTTGTGATTATGCCTTTTTGGTTGCCCTCTAAGTTGCAGTCTCTATCTTGGCCTCCAGTTGGAAGTCACCAGTCCAGCAGCCTCCCACTTCAATAAACCTAGGGATGCCAATTCCTGAGTGGCTGATAGGGGTTAATTTGAGCTAATGTATTTTATGCATTTTAGGAATATCTGATCTGTTTGAAATGTGCCGCAAGTGAAACTTCTTTGCTTTCTGATCACTTGCTAATTGAGTGTCCTTGCAGTTCTCTACCTGAGTGCTTCAAATGTAATGAATGAATATTGATGAAAACCTCTAATGAATTTAGATTATGGAATGTGTTTGATCATTAGATTATATCTTTGAAAAACTTCAGTTAGAAGAATGAGAAAGAATTCTGTGCTGAAACTTGATCCCAAATTTATGCATATTAGGTTTGCTTCTTATTATGCTGGAAGGTCATTAGGTTTCACAGAACATGTATTCTGCAAAATACTGTGGTTTTGTAAAGGGTTTACTCAAAAGTGTCAGTGAAGTTCTTTTCCACTTAAAATTAGTTTTATTACAGTTGTTAGTGTTCAGCTGCAATTGATTTTTAAAGAAAAAAAAATCACCGATGAATTTCTAACCATATTAAAAAGGTGGTTGATAATTTATATGGTAAACGAACTGGCTCCTCACAAAAGGAAATGAAAATGCTGACTTTGTGCCAATTCCTACCATCTTTATTCACAGTCTTATACTTTATTCCACATGAAAGCCCTAGCTGAGAGAGTTGGACTACTTGCCTAGAAAAGCAATTACCTTGATAAATGAAGATGACAGAGTCTTTTCTTAAATAAACATGAATAATCCTTCCACCCATTCAGAAAGCTGAACATACAGGTGCCATCTTATCCTGGCATAACAGTTTGTTAAAAAACCCCAACCTTTTCATTCACCTTTTCAAAGAGCTGGATTAAGCTACAGTTATTTCCATATTTCTTGCTCTTTATTCCTGGTTTTGATTCATAGGTAAGTAATAGTTATTACAACAATTCAGGATGAACTTTCTAATTTCTGCATAAATGGATCAGTAAAATAGTCTTTTCAAATAAGATAAGCCTTTGCAAATACTGTTCCAATTAAAGTTTCATGAAATCAGCAGGACTTTTTGTGGATAATCTCACTGCAGACATTTTGTTCCAACAAAAAATAATACTCATATTTGATACAGTGAAAGAAGCTAGGTAAACCCAAAATAGGTTCCATTCTAGGTGAGGTGGTACTTTATCTGTATCCTGTTTCTGGTTTTTCAAAATCTGTCAGACTTCCATATTCTATTAATTGGGTTATTTCCACTGTCTTTCATTGATTCATCTCTTGATTTAATTATTAACGAAGGTTTTCCTATTACAGAGAAGAGCATCCAAAGCACTTATTCTTCCCTCTCTATGGTATTTTTTTACTTCTGGTTTTCTCCTAGGGGAAAGAAAAAGATTAAATGGCAAGATTTAACCCCTCATATGTTTGTATATGACAAAAGAAACCAGCCAAATTTTCCAGAGTTGCCAAATTAGTTTTTCCTTTTCTCCATGTTGTAGTAGATTGTGTGCAGATAACAGGATTGCCTTGCCAGAATCTACCTGGGCAATTCATACTGGAGCAATTACATTTAAAAAAAAACCCCAAACCCTAAAAATTTCTTCTTAACTGAAACTGACTGACTCATACAGATCCCAAAAATGCAGAATGGGTGTCCAGTTTCTGTCACTATTGGCCAGCCTTTGTGCAGTCTGGAATGATAGAGCACATTCTTTGTGACTCTTGTTATCTGCCAGGGCCTAGGTGGCCTCTGTGTGCTGCAGCCTCATCTGTAGCAGCTACAGCCTCCATCTAAGCCTGTCTTGTTACTCCAGTGAGAAGAGATGTTGACAGAGAGGCCATTGAAGAACTGTCCATGCAGAAAGGAGCCTTGTGGTCTTCTGCCTCTGGCCAGGAAAAACTCCAACCCAGTGCCTGCCCTGTTATTTGCACTCAGCTCTGGATTGTTCCAAGTTGCATTAGGCAATCTTCCTTGAAGTGTCTCCTCCAGAAAAATATTCCCCTTCAGAGGTTGTAGTCAGCTGTTGCATCCTTGTCCCTATTAAGAACTTGGCTCAACAGCCAAGGTGCTGTGGGAACAGACTTTCTGCCAGGCATTCTCGTCAAATTAAAACCACTAATCAGACTAATGTTTTTCTCTGTTTCGTGCAAGATTTCAAGTCTTGTTTTGGCTAAATAGACCAAAATCACATTACAGGAGCTGGTGCTGAATTCTCCATCATCCCTCCCATTCTGAAATGCTGTAAACACAATTTTGGCTTTGACAGCAGGAGGTCACAGGCTTGGTGCTGACCTGACAGTGTCTCAGGACATGTCTGGCCCTGCCTTGGTGAGAGCTGGGTTTAGCAGGGGCAGCAGTTGTCTGGTGGCCACATGCCTCTGGCTTCCCTGCCTTGGCCACTTTAGACTTTTAAACCACTAAATACACTAGCAACATTTTGAGTATCATTCCAGCAGTGTAGCATGACAGCTGCAGCAGCTAGGGACATGAATGGTGGCATCCAGCTGAGATAAAGAAGGGTTGGCACTGGAGCAGATTCCTAGTGCAACCTTGGCTTGCCTGTCAGGACCCCTCTAAAGAGGAAAGTGATAAACCTGCAGCCTGTTCAATATCCCCTAGTTCTCCCAGTTGTATTGAATCAAATACTGCAACCTGGCTTTCAGATGTGGCGTTTTTGCCTTGGCACTTTGGGCTGCCCTTTTTTGGACACATTGAGAGATTCAAAACTCTCTGCAATACTCTGAAAGGCAGCATCCAAGCTGTATTTAGATGGTAACAAAAAATGCCGCTACAGATTTTAAACAATATGGCAATCTGTTATCTGTAACAAAATGGATTTTAAATGTACCACAAAATGGATCCAAAAATTCTAGTTTTTCTCAGAAAGCTAATGTGATCTGACATGCATCTCTTCTCTTAGCTTTAGCCTACACAATAGCCCCAGATTCTTGCTGTTTAAAGTTTGTCTGAGCATTTATTTAGATGAGCGTTTGGAACTAGTTAGTGAAGTAGTTTCCTCATAGCTGTCATGATTTTACCATGAGTAAAACACTGTGTCCTCTTCCTTCCTGTTACTTTTACATCCTTTGTTGTCTTGAGGCTACATTTCAGTGATGAGTAGCTACAGTTTTTCTAAATTAAAGCAATTCCAACAGAATCTGCATGCCAGCATTCTTGTAGTAGTTTGTTTTCTTTCCTCAAAACATGATTTCAAGTGACCTGTACATAGGTTGGTTAGAGTGATGTTGTGGTTTGGCACTGGCCAAATGCCAGGCACTCAGGAAAGTTGTTCACTCACCCTCCCCTGCCACAGCTGGGCAGAGGAGAGAAAAAAAAATTAACGCAGGGTTCATGAGTTGAGAGAAGGATTGGGAGAAAACATTCCAAGAGGAAAACAGGTTCAGTGAAGTGAATTTATTACTAACAGAGTCAGAGGAGGACAATGAGAAGGAAAATGAGCCCTTAAAATACTATTTTTCCCCCCAGCCCCTCCCTCCTTCCCACCGACAACAGAGACAGGATTTTCTTCCCCTGCTCAGGGAGAGGATCCTCCCACGTGAGGTCCCTCCCACGGGAGA
>VZRX01009164.1:1629-15606 GCA_013398075.1 Notiomystis cincta | reverse complement strand
GGCTCAAATTGGATCGCAACAGACACATGCTGAGGAGGCCCCACCATATAATCAGCTACCAGAAAATGAAAAGCGATATGTTCTCTCCACTGACAGTTCCTGCCATATTGTAGGGATCCACTGAAAATAGAAAACTGCCAAATGGAGTCCTACATAGCGAGTTGCAGAAGTTATTGAAGGACAAGGTGGATCAAGACAAGTTGTACCTCAAGGAGATTTGATTTTTGGGTGAGAACAGTTTGCAGTGTTGAATTGTATAATACTGATTGCTGAATGACACTGCCACTGTATGTCATAACTACCATGGACAATGAAGATGGAGTGCTCCAGATACACTCATCATGAACTCCTGATGCAGCTTGCAAGCAGCTGCCAGTACACCAGCTCTCCTGCCCTGGAAGACATCTAGTATGGATAGAACCCACAGTCGTGGACTAAATGAACTCAACAGATATCTTGGAGGGATCCCATTGAGTATGACAATGATACCTGTGATTGTGTATATATGTGTTTATATATCAGGGTTAATTTTGCTGTAGTCAAGAGGGGACATGTCTAGGACCCAGAGGTTAACCTATACTATCTCACATAATTTTCCAGGAATGGGGAAAGGGGTCCCTTCAAGGTCGGGTTAGTGTGGCAGAGGTCGAGTATTGTCGAGCTCCATTTGATGTGGTGGTGAACATTTCCATGTGAATTGCTCACCTCTCTTATACACTTTTGGTATTAATATTGTTGCTGTTACTGTTTGTTTTCTTATCTCATCGCTGTTTCTGGTAAATTGTTCTTATCTCAACCCATGTTTTTTACCTTTTGTACTTCCAATTCTCCTCTCCATCCTGACACGGGGAGGGGGGAAGCGAGTGAGTGGCAAATGGTCTGGGGTGTTTCAGTGGGAACACTAAATTGGGGAATACCATTCCTAAACCACGACAAAGGACTTAAGACCAAATACAATTTCCGTTACATTTTTTAATCACCTCACTTAAAAAGAGCTTTCTTTTATAGGCAAAAAAGGATTGTTGTGTTTATCCATAGTCTGCAATATATTACACATTGCCTAATGAGTAATATAAATAGCACACAATTGGACAAACACAGTCTATATACAATAAAGAGCCATTCACAGTATTATCATGGAATATGATTATATTAAATTTTTAAGTTTTAATAAGACAAATATGGGTACTTCTGTTAAATGGAATTTGAGAAAACCAATATTGATTTAACAAAGACCATATTCTTAAACTCTATCACATGCCAAGTTAACATCTCAACTTTCATAGACTCTATATCTTACCACAGAACAATTTTTAATATACCATATATTTGGTTACATACTAAATCTTAGGTAGTTTACACACTATTATACAATATAACTATTGAGTTAAATGTTATTTATTCAAAGATCTTTGCAACAAACAAAAAAAATTCAACCATACTAGTGAACTTCTGAACTTCTTTTAAGTTAAAATGTTTTAAAATGTTTGTTCATGAAAGAAGACAAATGTATGACTACCAGTAATCTGGGCCATGTAAGTTAATTGTGCAACAGGAGAAAAAAACTTGTTTCTTCTAAGGAGAAGAAAGATAAAAGGAAAACCTTTTTCTAAACCAAATGAAAAATAATAAATTGATGTTTTACAGATAATTGGAAACTAGTTACAACCATTTACTTAGGAACGGTTGGAAATGTAAACACAAACAATTAAAGAAAGTATAGTAATGATATTGTACTTTAAATAAAAATATGAAACATATTAAAAATAATTTAACCATTAAAAACAATTAAACCATCTGTACTAGCAATAGTGCTCTATGGTCAATATTTTTTAACAAAAGATCAGAAGCTATGCTATCCAAGATTTCATCTTCAGGCATTGTTCATGCTGTTCATTCTAAGAACACATGTAGTCTACACTTTCATGTGCATTAAATAAAAACTGGCAGAATGCATGGTCTGAAGGATAAGAAGCATTCAGAGAAAATGGAAATAGATAATGTTTCTGAGGTTCTATTTTTCTTATGGTCAAAGCAGAAGCTGGAAAGTTTTGACTGAATCACTGCATATATATAGATCAGAAAAATGTTCCCACTTTGCTTTCTTGATAGAATAAGAACTAAGAATAAAAATTAAAAAAATGCATGGAAATAATTTTTTTAAAGTCTAGGTTTTAAAGCTAAAGGTACCTGTACATTGGCAAAATCCACACGGTTGAGATCACTGAGCATCTGGTTGATCTGAGAAGTGTTCTGAAGCACAGCCCGAGCTGCCTGAGCCAGGTGATTGAGAGATGTGTATCTTCTCAAAGTCTGGGCAAAGGCACTTACAGTGGCAACCTATGAAGAAATCCATTTATCTTAACACATTGTATTATCAATCAATCTTTTGTTTTGTCTATTTTAATTCTAAAATTGCTGTATTAATTTATGAGCCCTCAGATATTGCAAATCACATATAATGGAACAAATACAGTTTTTCCTATGATTTTTTTTGGCAAAACAAAGTTGTTTCCAACCCCGTGGTTTCATGTTTGAAGTTCAACCTAAATATGACATTTAGCAGAAAACTTAAAATGCTGCTATTTTTAGATCTTGAATGACATTTAGTGTACAATTGCAGAAAGTGAAGAAAACTGCAGTCAGCTTTGTTTACCTTGCTTTGTATCATTCTCTGTGGAATATTGTTCATGGCATTTGAAAGCCAACCTTCAAGGCTTTTTGCAAAATTGCGAATGGCTTGAGTCAAGGCACCTAAACATTAAAGAATAAAAATAAAATGAAAAGGGTGGCAAGGTGCCTCTCTTGAAACCTTTTGTATCTTCAGTATTTAAATATTCCACATTGAGAACTACTGCATTTATTGGCTCAGAGACTTATCCAGTTTAGGTTTGGATCCCTATCATTACAAGAAGGATGCTGATAAAATGTAGCAAGTTCAGTAGAGGGCCACTGACATGGTCAGGGAGCTGGAGCACATACCTTATGAGGAGAGGCTGAGGGAAATAGGTTTTTCAGCCTGAAAAAGAGAAAGTTTAGGGGGGACCTAATAGCAGCCTTTCAATACCTACAAGGTATCAAGAACACAGACTCAGCCTCTTCACAATGATGCATGGCAGAAGGGTGATAAACACTGGGAATAAACTGAAAAAAGAGGGATCTTGACTTGATAGGAGAATTTTTTTCACCTTGAAGACATTTAAGCAGTGACAATTCATGGCCCTTCATTAGACTCTCTCCAGTATGTCCATGTCACTCTTGTACTGGGGAGACCAGAACTAGATACAGGACTCCAGGTATACAGCACTCAAATAGTGCTGAATAAAGGGGAAGGATCACCTACCTGGACCTATTGGCAACACTTTGTCTAATACAGCCCAGGATACCATTAGCCCTCTTTGCAGCAAGGGCACTCTGCTGGCTCATGTTCAACTTCATGTCCACCAGGATCCCTGGTCATTTTCTGCAAAGCTGCTTTCCAGTTGGTTGGCCCCCTTGGCATGTACTGGCACATGGGATTGTTTCTCCCCAGGGGCAGGACTTGGCACTTCCCCTTGTTGAACTGTATGAGGTTTCTGTCAGCCCATTTCTCCATCTTGTCAAGGTCCCACTGGATAGCAGCACAACCTTGTGATGCATCAGCCACTCTTCAGAGTTTTGCGTCAAAAGCAAACTTGCTGAGGGTATGCTCTGCCCCATCATCCAGATCACCAATAAAGACATTGAACAGTGTTGGACCCAGTATTGACCTCTGGGGTACACTGCTATTTACTGGCCTCCAACTAGACTTTGTGCAACTATAACTATGGGATTCTCTGGAGTGCTGCAATGGATAGATACAGAATCTTTAGGGGAAACAAGCCAAGAAGGTGCTCTATATGAAAGAGGAGCTGCAATGCATAAAGCTTTGCCTAGGGATGGATGATAAACCAGTTGAGAGCTTAAGGGTCCAGATCAGATGACATAACAACATGGGTGATGTTGTGGGTATCTGATACAGCCTACCTCATAAGGAAAAAGTAGATGAAGTCTTGTGGTGGCTTGACCTTGGCTGACTGCCAGGTGCTCACCAAGCTGCTCTATCACTCTCCCTTTTCAACAGAACAGTGGAGAAAAATACGAAGAAATGCTCATGGGTCAAGATAAGGACAGGGAAATCACTCAACAATTGACATCACAGGCAAAACAGATTCAACTTGGGGAAATTAATTGAATTTATTGCCAATTAGAGTTGGAGAGTGAGATATAAGAGCAAATCTAAAAAAAAAACTTCCTCCAACCCTTACTTCTTTCCAGGAACAAATTAACTCCCAACTCTTTTACCTCCTCTGCCCAAGTGGCGCAGGGCAACAAGAAATGGGGGTTGCAGTCAGTTCATAAACACTTTATCTCTGTCTCTCCTTCCTCCTCATGCTCTTCTCCTGCTCCAGTATGGGGTCTCACCCATGGGAGACAGTCCTTCACGACCTTCTTGAACATGGANCTGGCCTCCAACTAGACTTTGTGCAACTATAACTATGGGATTCTCTGGAGTGCTGCAATGGATAGATACAGAATCTTTAGGGGAAACAAGCCAAGAAGGTGCTCTATATGAAAGAGGAGCTGCAATGCATAAAGCTTTGCCTAGGGATGGATGATAAACCAGTTGAGAGCTTAAGGGTCCAGATCAGATGACATAACAACATGGGTGATGTTGTGGGTATCTGATACAGCCTACCTCATAAGGAAAAAGTAGATGAAGTCTTGTGGTGGCTTGACCTTGGCTGACTGCCAGGTGCTCACCAAGCTGCTCTATCACTCTCCCTTTTCAACAGAACAGTGGAGAAAAATACGAAGAAATGCTCATGGGTCAAGATAAGGACAGGGAAATCACTCAACAATTGACATCACAGGCAAAACAGATTCAACTTGGGGAAATTAATTGAATTTATTGCCAATTAGAGTTGGAGAGTGAGATATAAGAGCAAATCTAAAAAAAAAACTTCCTCCAACCCTTACTTCTTTCCAGGAACAAATTAACTCCCAACTCTTTTACCTCCTCTGCCCAAGTGGCGCAGGGCAACAAGAAATGGGGGTTGCAGTCAGTTCATAAACACTTTATCTCTGTCTCTCCTTCCTCCTCATGCTCTTCTCCTGCTCCAGTATGGGGTCTCACCCATGGGAGACAGTCCTTCACGACCTTCTTGAACATGGATCCTTCCCATAGGCTGCAGTTCTTCACAAACTGCTCCAGCATAGGTATTTTCCATGGGGTGAAGTCCTACAAAAACAGACTGTTCCAGCATTTGTCTCCTCACAAGATCACAGGTTCCAGCAGAAATCCTGCTCTAGCATGGGCTCCTCTCCACAGGACCACCATTCCTGACAGGACCCTGCTCTAGTATGGGCTCTTTGTGGGCTGCAGCTTCCTTTGGGGTACACCCAACTGCTCTCATGTGGGATCCTCTATGGGCTGCAGGGTGACAATGTGCTTCACCATGGTCTTCCCCATGGGCTGCAGAGAAATCTGTGCTCCAGCAACTAGAGCACATTCTCCCCTCCTTCTTCACTGATGTTCGTGTCTGCAGAGTTGTTTCTCTCACATATTCTCACTCCTCTCTCCTGGCTGCTGTTGTGAAGAATTTTTTACTCTTTTTAAAAATATCTTACCACAGAGATGCTATTAACATCTCTGACTGGTTCAGACTTTGGCCAGCAGCAGGTCCATCTTGGACCCAGCTGAAAGTGTCCCTTTCTGACACGGGGACAGCTTCTGGTATCTTCTCATAGAAGATATCTGTGCACCCCCCACCTCTACCAAAAGCTTGCCATGTAAAGCCAATACAGGTCTCCTTCAAGTAAGTGGAATAAGCTTCATGTTTACAGGCTCCAGCTTTCATGAGGGACTTGAACAGCAGAGCTGTCCCTATCTGCTAGAGGGACAACAAAGCAGAGCAAAAGCAACCCAGGAAGACAGTTGAGAAATGCAACTGGTCACCCAGAGAGCTTTGTGTAGTTTCCATCCTTAGATGTTTTCAAGATCTGACAAGGTAAAGCCCTGAACAAACAAGTCTGAATTCACCACTGACCATGCTTTGAGCAGGAGGTTGGACTAGAGACCTCCTTAGGTCCCTTCCAACCTGAATTATTCTTTGATTATATATTATGTAACAATTATTTAGTTTCTGATTTAACAAAGACAACTCATCACTTCACCTAAGACCCCTTCAAAAAACTTATGATCAGCAGTGAAAATTCTTTTTGGCATTCCTACAGGTACATCAGTAACAACTGTTTCCTATCTCCTGAAAATTTCCATTGTGAATTTTCTGCCATCAATTTTTGCCTAAGTGCTTTTGCTTTTAAAGAGCAAAACTCCACAGGAAATGGCACTTAATTGCAATACTTCAGTTTCCTCAAGTAAGCTTGAAGTACCTTGAAGTATTGCCAACATGTTTTTTATTTTAGTTCTGAAGAACAAAATGCAACATGCAACGTTCGACAACAGTATCAATAAGGAATATATAAGAATGTATTAAACAAACAGAAGGTAGGATTGCTCATACTGGTGTGAAAACTTGATGGTAGAGAATGAATGCTGCTACAGTAATAAAGAAGGAAAAAAAACAGAGAAGAGAAATATTACTATCTATAAGCGATTTTTTTACTACATCTAAGAAGAAACAGTGCAAGTATACACTGGATTTTTTTATGAGGCAAAACAGCACGTTTGGTAGAGTAAGAATTAATTGCTCATGGAAGTCACCTAATATGAAGTGCCCTTTTTCAGCTTGAGTAATTGATGAATCCTGTAATTAAGAACTTCTGATAGCAAAGTTAGCCAATTTGCTTAAAAAGAAAGAAATATTTTATTTTTCACAGCATTATTTTCTTCAAATTTGTAGTGATAACTGGTTTATGTAACTGTCCCCAAATATGGATGCTCATCTGAAATTTAATTTGGACTTACAAAACTTCTGAATTAGGTCTATGGAATGGGCTTTTTTTTTTCCTTTCTTTCTTTCTTGAGGTTTCCAGGCAAAGAACAAATACTCTTTTTCACTGTCAACCATTTAACCCACACATATTTTACATTAACATTTTTGTATGCACTTGCTAATTAAAAAAGAATTTGCTCATGTTAATTTATTACCTGCAGAATAATAAAAAAAAGCTCATTCATATAGTTTGCAAAATGTTACTAAACACACATTAAATGACAGCAAAAAAAGTTAAAACATGTATTTTTGGATAAGCCTTCAAAAAGCTTGGGTTTCTCATCTGAAATATTTCTTCTACATAAATAACAAGATTTTGCAGTCTTTCTGGTATTTGTAATTGCTGAAATTGACAGATACAACATGAACAATATCTTGAACATAACTTCTCTGCCTGTAAGAGGAACTCCCAAACAAGTTTGGTGCTATCCATCCTGTCACTTGAAAAGGGCATTTTCAGGGGAAAGGATCTATTGCCATTAATATACAGTGGCTCTGGTCTTTTGTTAGAATCATTAGATAATAATAAATTTTAGTCCTGACTGAAGTATAAAGTGTTTGGCTTCTTTATAAACAAAGAAATTTGGCTTTTTCCCACACAGTAGTTTTTCGTTTATTTTGTGGGCACTGAAATGTTTTCATAAAAATTTCAACTAACTAAATTTTGCCTAGAGCTTACTTTTGAAAAAGTTTTCTTCACTATTAATTTATTTTATGGTAACATTTATTAGGAAGCTATGTGAAAGAGTAGGTTTCCCCAAATACTGAAAAATAGGAAAAGAAAAAAAGATGAAACTAAAAAATAGAATTATCAGTTTGCATTCTTACAAAATTAAACACAGTGTCCCTTTTTGGTTTTTTGGACAGCTGCTGTTGTTACCTTTCTGATTATCCAGAAAAAAAGAAACCTGCCTATGATGGGGTATTTCTACAAAGCAGTACTTGCAAATATTTTCCTGAGTTGCTTCTTACAGCATAGCTAACAGAGGCAGACAACAGATGCAGTACTTGTGTCAGAAGAGAGAACAGCATTCATGTCCTCAGCAATGGTGTTAATGTGTCACAGAGTACCACCTCCAGCCATCGGAGCAACTATCCCTGTAACGTTAGAGGCCTCAATCCAGACTGAACTTCTGAGGGAAGATGCAGATATCAGAGTAAAGCAAGTGCTTGGGGTCTCTTGCTGAGGCTGGGACAGAGGGAGACCGTTTCCTTGCCTGCAAGAAGGTGTGCAGTGAAACAGGACCTGTGTTGCCAAGGAAGTGCAGGAAGAGGTCAGCAGACTGTGCAGTATCAGAGACGGTGAGAAAGAGATCTACTGGATCTTTTTCAAGACCCTGCAGCCTGAAGTCTCAGCTGTATTGAAAGAGAATCAGGTGGTCTGTGCTAATTGGATTAGGAAATGGCAAAGGCTGGAAGCCTGTGACTTCTGGAAACAGAAAGAAGGCTCCTGCTTCACCTGCATATCTCCAACAAAGAACAGATGCAGTACCCTCACAGCAGATGAGGGTCTGGGAAAACTCTATCCAAGAGCTAGTTAAGCCTGAGCCATGCAGCAACACCAGAAGGAAGTGATTACTGATAATAGTGGGAGACTCCATGCTATGGGTATTGAGGCCCACATCTGCCAATCTGACCTGATATGTTGGAAGATTTACTGCTTGCTGGGGGTTGGATCTGGGAAGCTGTGGCGATACTGACAAGGTTTGTCCGATCCTCAGATTATTACTCGTTGCAAATCTTCACGTGGGCACCAATACTGCCAGAGGAGACCTGGAGCATATCAAGTGTGACTACATGCATCTAGGGGCAATGGTGAAGGGTATGGGGTCCCAGGTAGTTTTCTCATTGGTCTTTCCAGTGAAAAGCAAGAGCTTGAGGGGGAATGGAAGTATCCTGTGGGTCAACAGTTGGTTGCTCAGCTGGCAATGACAATCAGTATTTGTATTTTATTACCATGGGGACCCTTCTTTAAAGATTGAAGACTTAGAGATGGGATCCACCTGACCAAGTGGGGAAAAACCATCTTTACCAACAGGCTGGCCAACCTGGTGAGGAGAACTTTAAACTAGAAATAACGAGGGAGGGAGATGATGACCCAGAGTCAAGTGAAGGAGTACTGGAATGAGTTGGCAAGCAGGGTGTTATGGAAAAGAGAGCTTGTAATTGGCAAAATAGGGCTGAAAAGGAGACACTGCTGGACCCAATTCTTAAAACAAGGAAACTTTTCTTACAACTCTTACAAATTGTTGGTGCTGTGAAGCTTGGGGGGACTCTGAGCTGCATTGACCATGAGATGGTGGAGTTGAGCATGCTGAGAGGATGAAAAAAGGCAAATGGCATGATAACAACTCCAAATTTCAGGAGAGCAGACTTTGGTCTGTGCAGAGACCTGCTTGGAAGAATCCCATGGGAGACAGTCCTGGAGAGCACTCTGGATCTAGGACACCTATTTGATATTCAAGGATCACCTCCTCCAAACTCAGGAATGATCCATCACAATGAGCAGGAAATCAAGCAAAAGTGACAGGTCTCCGTGGATGAACAAGGAGCTCATGACTAAACTCAAACATGAAAAGGAAGCACACAGGAGCTGCAAAAAGGGGCAAGTGACACAGGAGGAATGCCGAGACACTATCCAAGTGTGCAGAAATGGGGTTAGGAAAACCAAAGCCCACCTGGAGTTGAAACTGAAGAGCAACATTAAGGGTTTCTACAGGTACATCAGCAGAAAAAATGAAGACCAGAGAAAATGTGGGCCTGGTGCTGAATGGGGGCAGGGAACCTCATGACAAAGGCTGAGGTACTGGATGTCTTCTACACTTAAGTCTTTATTGGTAAGGACTACCTCCAGGAATCCAAAGCCTCTGAGACCAGAGGAAAAGTCTGCAGCAAGGAAGAATTCTCCTCAATGGAGGATGACCCAGTTAGGGAAACATTTAAAAAATTGGAGATGCATAAGTCCGTGGACCTGATTGGATGCACCCATGAGTGCTGAGGGAGCTGGCTGATTTCACTGCGAGGCCACTCAACTATCTTTGAATGGTCATGGTGATCAGGGAAAGTTCATGAGGACTATAANCTGACCAAGTGGGGAAAAACCATCTTTACCAACAGGCTGGCCAACCTGGTGAGGAGAACTTTAAACTAGAAATAACGAGGGAGGGAGATGATGACCCAGAGTCAAGTGAAGGAGTACTGGAATGAGTTGGCAAGCAGGGTGTTATGGAAAAGAGAGCTTGTAATTGGCAAAATAGGGCTGAAAAGGAGACACTGCTGGACCCAATTCTTAAAACAAGGAAACTTTTCTTACAACTCTTACAAATTGTTGGTGCTGTGAAGCTTGGGGGGACTCTGAGCTGCATTGACCATGAGATGGTGGAGTTGAGCATGCTGAGAGGATGAAAAAAGGCAAATGGCATGATAACAACTCCAAATTTCAGGAGAGCAGACTTTGGTCTGTGCAGAGACCTGCTTGGAAGAATCCCATGGGAGACAGTCCTGGAGAGCACTCTGGATCTAGGACACCTATTTGATATTCAAGGATCACCTCCTCCAAACTCAGGAATGATCCATCACAATGAGCAGGAAATCAAGCAAAAGTGACAGGTCTCCGTGGATGAACAAGGAGCTCATGACTAAACTCAAACATGAAAAGGAAGCACACAGGAGCTGCAAAAAGGGGCAAGTGACACAGGAGGAATGCCGAGACACTATCCAAGTGTGCAGAAATGGGGTTAGGAAAACCAAAGCCCACCTGGAGTTGAAACTGAAGAGCAACATTAAGGGTTTCTACAGGTACATCAGCAGAAAAAATGAAGACCAGAGAAAATGTGGGCCTGGTGCTGAATGGGGGCAGGGAACCTCATGACAAAGGCTGAGGTACTGGATGTCTTCTACACTTAAGTCTTTATTGGTAAGGACTACCTCCAGGAATCCAAAGCCTCTGAGACCAGAGGAAAAGTCTGCAGCAAGGAAGAATTCTCCTCAATGGAGGATGACCCAGTTAGGGAAACATTTAAAAAATTGGAGATGCATAAGTCCGTGGACCTGATTGGATGCACCCATGAGTGCTGAGGGAGCTGGCTGATTTCACTGCGAGGCCACTCAACTATCTTTGAATGGTCATGGTGATCAGGGAAAGTTCATGAGGACTATAAGAAAGCAAATGACCATGTCTCTAAGCAATACATCTATATATCTTTTAAATACCTTTTAAAACTGACCAGAACTTGCGGGCCCCTAAGCTCTCAAAGCATATTCTGAGGGTATTCTGCCACATATCTCCCTTAATAGCTTAGTTTGCTTTCTTACAGTCCAGTGTAGCAACTCTGCTGAGATTTTTTTCTCACGACACTGAAAATTTTAAACTCAAACATTCCATGATCATAGAATCATTAAGATCATTGAGTCCAACTGTTGATCATTGTGGGCAAGACAGCCACCAACCATCACATCTCCCAGGAGTCCTTCTCTATTCACAAATAACAAGTCTAGGAGGGCCTCTTTCCTAGTTGGCTCACAGAGTACTTGCGACAAGAAGTTACTTCCCACAAACTTCAAGATTTCCCAAGGTCTGCTCATCAGAGCAGGATGATATTCCCAGTTGATGTCTGGGAAGTTGGAATCTCTCATAAGGACATGGGCTACTGGTCCAGAGATTTCTCCTAATTGCTTAGAGAAGAACTCATCACTGCTTACATCCTAGCTGGGTGATCAGTAATAAACACCCACTATAATATCTCCTTTGTTTTTCATCCCCTTAAGCCTCACTCAGAGGGTCTCCACCCTGTGTTCAGCACAAAACCAAAACCTAGCCCCGTACCAGCCACTGGGAAGAAAATTAACTACCCTAGCTGAAACCAGCACAAAGATGGAGCCAAAGTCTTCTCAGGTGAAAGGATGAGAGACAATGCACACAAACTGAGATGCACAAACTTCTATTCAAACATAAGAAAAATCTTTTTATCTCTAGGAGTGGTCAAANACCCAGTTAGGGAAACATTTAAAAAATTGGAGATGCATAAGTCCGTGGACCTGATTGGATGCACCCATGAGTGCTGAGGGAGCTGGCTGATTTCACTGCGAGGCCACTCAACTATCTTTGAATGGTCATGGTGATCAGGGAAAGTTCATGAGGACTATAAGAAAGCAAATGACCATGTCTCTAAGCAATACATCTATATATCTTTTAAATACCTTTTAAAACTGACCAGAACTTGCGGGCCCCTAAGCTCTCAAAGCATATTCTGAGGGTATTCTGCCACATATCTCCCTTAATAGCTTAGTTTGCTTTCTTACAGTCCAGTGTAGCAACTCTGCTGAGATTTTTTTCTCACGACACTGAAAATTTTAAACTCAAACATTCCATGATCATAGAATCATTAAGATCATTGAGTCCAACTGTTGATCATTGTGGGCAAGACAGCCACCAACCATCACATCTCCCAGGAGTCCTTCTCTATTCACAAATAACAAGTCTAGGAGGGCCTCTTTCCTAGTTGGCTCACAGAGTACTTGCGACAAGAAGTTACCTCCCACAAACTTCAAGATTTCCCAAGGTCTGCTCATCAGAGCAGGATGATATTCCCAGTTGATGTCTGGGAAGTTGGAATCTCTCATAAGGACATGGGCTACTGGTCCAGAGATTTCTCCTAATTGCTTAGAGAAGAACTCATCACTGCTTACATCCTAGCTGGGTGATCAGTAATAAACACCCACTATAATATCTCCTTTGTTTTTCATCCCCTTAAGCCTCACTCAGAGGGTCTCCACCCTGTGTTCAGCACAAAACCAAAACCTAGCCCCGTACCAGCCACTGGGAAGAAAATTAACTACCCTAGCTGAAACCAACACAAAGATGGAGCCAAAGTCTTCTCAGGTGAAAGGATGAGAGACAATGCACACAAACTGAGATGCACAAACTTCCATTCAAACATAAGAAAAATCTTTTTATCTCTAGGAGTGGTCAAATGCTGGACCAGGCTGCCCAGAGAAGCTGTGTATTCTCCATTGTTGGAGATATCCAAAACCTGACTGGACAATGTCCTGAGCTACTTACTCTGGTTGATCCTGCTTTGAGCATGGGCTGGGAAGGGGTTTGGACTAGACAAACTCCAGAGATCCCTTTCAACCTCAACTACTCTACTATTCTATGTTTTTATGATTACACTTGAGGCCATCACAGAGAAGGTGACATTTATAGAGGATTGAAAATAGATACAAGGGTAGCTGAGGCTCTACACCTTAAAATATTAATCCAACTTCATAAAGATATTATTCTTTGTTCCACAGAAAGGAATATAAAACTTAGTATTTACAAGAATTATACTGGATTGTAAACAGGAAATTTCTTTTTAATATTTAAGACACCAAACAAAACATACAATAAATTATTTAAGAAGGAATTTAAACTACAGGCACCACTTTCAGGAAGATCAACATAGAGTTTGCAATTGATAAGATGTTAAACAAGAGGGGATCCCAGACATCAAACTGGGATGGATGCAGGAATTGATAGGACTACACAAACTGCTTAAGGGAATTACAGGGGAAAGAAGAAGCAGGGAGAGACAAAGAGGGGGGGATAGACAGAAAGGGGGATAAAAGTTTCCAGTCATCGGTAAAATGGGGCCAGTCAGTATGCTTGTCTGGCTGAGCCCTGTGCCTGATCACTGCAGTCTGTCCTATTTTCTTATATTTTCTTTTTAAATGTTTTCTTGACTATTGCCCTGCTTAATCTCACTCTCTGTGTACGTGTTGTGGCTTAACCCCAGCTGGCAACTAAATACCACACACAGCTGCTCACTCACTTCCCTTTGCCCCCACCCCCATTGTGATGGGAAGGAGAATCAGGAAAGAAAAGAAAATGAAACTAGTGGGTTGAGATAAGAACAGTATAATAACTGAAACAAAGTAAAATATAATAATAATGATGGTTATATGGTAATACTAATACTACTGCTAATAGTTGTAATAAAAATGAGAGGAAGAGAGGAAG
>VZRX01009163.1:79159-93732 GCA_013398075.1 Notiomystis cincta | reverse complement strand
GGATCCACTGGCATCCCGGGGATCGGCTGCCGGGGGTGTGCCGGTATCCCAGCGGGAGCGGGAATCCCGGCAGTGTGCCCCCCGGGCCCGGTATTCGCGCTGCGGGGGCTGAGGGTGGGCGGGATGCGGCCCGGGCGCGGGTGCTGAGGGCCTGTCCGCCGCCCGCAGGCCAAGATCAAGGCCCGAGACCTGCGCGGGAAGAAGAAGGAGGAGCTGCTGAAGCAGCTGGACGATCTGAAGGTGGAGCTGTCGCAGCTGCGCGTGGCCAAAGTGACCGGCGGGGCGGCCTCCAAGCTGTCCAAGATGTGAGTGGGGCGAGGGGGCTGTGCGGGGGCCGCAGGGTCCCTGGCACTGCTCTCGCGGGCTGTCCTTGTGTGCTGGAAAAGGAAAAACTGCCTGACTAAAAACCCGACGTGCAAGGGGAGCGCATCAGTAGCCGGGGGGTCGGTCTGCTCTGACCTGAGGTGTCTCTGCTCGGAGGCGCTGAGCGGAGATGGGCCGGGAGCTGTCGGTGTTGGCTGTACTGGGCCGGGGCACTCGCGGTTCCTGTACCCGGGTCTGCTCCTTGGAGCTGCTGCTGCAGGGGTCCTGAGGTCCCTCTCTTTCCCTCCTGCAGCCGCGTGGTGCGCAAATCCATCGCCAGAGTGCTGACTGTCATCAACCAGACCCAGAAGGAGAACTTGAGGAAGTTCTACAAGGTAAGGACAAACCTCTTCCGTAAGTGGCCTTTCAGCTCTTGCTGTTCACAATTTCAGAGTTCCTGGGAAGGAACTGAGTTTGTTGATTGCTACTTAAAAGCTTAAACTCAAAAACAGTCGTTTATGTTCAGTTTTAAAATTCTCTGGTCGTTATTGCATTTTAAATACTACTGCAAGAATTCTGCAGGCTTAGTGAGAGCCTGCTTTTGCAGGAGAGTTTTGTGGCAGCATCCCTTCTGTGGGGTGGGGTGAACTTGCTGGAAGGTGCAGTTTGCAGAAATGCAGATACTCTTTTATTTTAAATCATGCAGGTGACCACGAAATCCTTTAATTCAATAAGGTTCTGTAATTTTTAGAATATCACTTCCTGGGGTGATTGTATCATACTGGGGGGGAAGGAACTTTTCAAGAGATGTTGGATAACTGGGGCTTGTAAGAGTAGGCATTACTTAAACTCGAGTCAGAGCTGCTGCAAAAGCTGCAATCCAGTCGTGTTTGCCAGCGGAGAGGAGTCTCCTAAAGCTGCAGAGAGTGACAGCAGTCCCGAGGAGCAGAGGTGTGCAGGGTGGTGCTGGGGCTGGGCTCGGAGCAGGGTGTGGGCTCAGTGCTGTGTGTCCCTGCAAACAGGGCAAGAAGTACAAGCCCCTGGACCTGCGGCCCAAGAAGACTCGGGCCATGCGGCGCAGGCTGAACAAGCACGAGGAGAACCTCAAGACCAAGAAGCAGCAGCGAAAGGAGCGTTTGTACCCGGCCCGGAAATTCGCCATCAAGGCATAGCCCCGGGCCATGGGCTGGGCTGGGGGTGGCTCATTAAAGGAGTTGGGTTTGGAAGTGTCACTGCTGCGTTCTTTGGTGGTGGTGGGTAAGAGGCCATAAAAAGTCATCAGCTTAATGGAGGGAAATGGGAGGATACACAGAAAGTGATTAAACTGTGACTGCTAATGAAGATACAGACCTGGCAGTTTATTTTCCTCTGAGGAACAGCCAGTGAATGGGTACAGGTCTGAGTCTGGTTCAACCAAACATGTAAGAAGTATTTAACCTCAGATTGATGTAAAATGGAAGCTTTTCACAAATGTTGGTAGTCAGTTGATATTTATCACTATCACAGTTAAAAGTTTTATCTAATACCAGTCTTTAAGTGTCAGTAGAAATAAATTAATCAGCTGAGGGGATTTAGGGGACCTGTTGGCACTTGGTTTGGATCCCTGGGCAGCTCACAGCTCCCAAGAAGCCCCTGAGGGAGGGATAGTTTCAGGCCAGATGTTTTCTCTGTGGATGTGGATGCTGTTGAGGACACGTGAGCTCAGGGTGTGAAAAAAAGTCTGAGCTCCAAGGGTGGCACCGCTGAACTCCCAGGGCATCCATGGCCTCACACTTCCACACTTCCACCTGCAAAGCACAGCACGGGTTAAGTGGTTTGTCCTTGTTCCCCACGGAGTTCTTTGGGACTCAGATGGAGCTGGGATTCTAAAAGCCTTTTTTGGTCCTGACTCTGAGGAAGAGTTCCACAGTGCTGCTGGAGCGTGAGGGCTGCAGCACTCATGGTTTGTGTTAGTGCAGCCAATGCATTCGAACATGAAGAATTCTCTACCCATTAGGGAGTTCCTAGATTGGATCCAGATTCTGTTTAGGAAAAAGATCTTAAATTTGCTCCCTCAATTAAGGATTTTTAAGCCTCGAGCTAGTTTTATCCAGAGGCCTGATCACGAGTGGTGCAGGGACTTTCCCCTACATGGTGGCATTGCGAGGGGTGCCTGTGCTGTGATGTCACCCGGGCTGTGCCATGGCTTTGTTTGGAGCCCGGGAGGATGGGACGTGTCTGGCAGCGAGAGGAGCTGGCCTGGCACAGCGCTGGGCCGTGGGCCGGCGTGCTGCCTGTGGGAACCGGCTGCTTGGCTCTCGCTCCTGTTCCCAGGCCGGCAGGCAGGCAGGGTTACTTACACATGGCTGTGTTTCCGTGTCGGAGGGGCCCGCCCTGGCCGGCAGAGCTCCTCCCGGGCAGCGTGAGCTCCCTGCCCAGCACAGCAGCCCCCAGGAGCAGGAGCACCCCCTGTGAGGATCCCAGGTCTGCACACTCCTGTGCCAGGAGCCCGGTGCCAGGAGAGAGGAGAGGGGCTGTGCTGGGAATGGGGCAGGCTGGGGCAGGTGGCTCCTGCCACATCGTGCCTGGCTGTATTTGAGCTTCTCTCTGGAGAGGTGTGTGCCCTGTGCTGCTCCAGCAGCGGGGCTGAGGGGAGCCTGAGGCTCTGCCGGCATTCCTGACAACACGGCAGAGCAAACACGGCTGAGCTCTGCCCTGCAGAGACTGGTAACAGTGTCGGGGTGTGCTCCAGGTGTCAACTTCCACCCCAGCCACAGGAGCAGCTGCACTGCTGAGAGAGGATCTGCTGCCTCAAGGGTCTGCTGCCCCCACAAGAGTGGGGGAAAACACAAAAATGGGGAAAAACCCCAACTAAGCAGGCACTGAATATCCAGGAGCCATCCCCATGCTGAAATGGGAGGCAGTGCTGGAGAACAGCTCAGGCTTCAGTTTGTGCACAGCCCACAGCAGCCATTTGAGGAGGTGAACATGTTCCTGGCACTGCACTAAATCCTGGGGCTGAATTACTCCATCCACCCATAGCTCTGTGACAAAACCAACCAGTCCAGCCTTTCCATCAGAGCTGCCCTGGCCTGTTACAGGAGACATCCTGCACACAAGCAGCCCTTTAAGTGACCAGGAACAACAGACTGATTGAGAGGACCCAGAGGTGAAATGATGAGCTTTCTCCAGGGCTCAGGTGGAGAAGGCATTTGTTCCTGCTGTGAGAGCAAGGCAGAGCCTGTCCTGGCTGGGGTCTCCCGTGCTCTGAGCCTGGTTCCCACTTTATCAGCCAGCCCCAGAGGGTGCCCGTGCTGCCCCAGCTCCCTGGCAGAAGCCACTGCTATCAGGGCTCTCCAGCCTTGCTGGTCCCCAGAGGGAGGGACTGCCAGTGGCAGGAAACTCCAGCAAAGTTTCCACACACTCTCCAGAGCATCCCAGTGTTGTGCTGCCTCTGTGGGGACCAGGTAACATGTCCCCTGTCCCCCTGTGGCACAGCACTGCCCAGGTGTGGGGGCGGCTCCCTGGGACCCCGCCACGCTCCAGCACTGACCCCACACAGCTGCCAACACCAGCCCTGGTTTAGCACTGGTGTTTGCAGAGCATCAGAGCCTCAGAAGCTCAAGCTGTTTATTTGCTCCTTGTAACTGAAGATGTTCCTGAGCCCTGGAGAGGTTTCCTGGGAAAAGACATTCTTCAGCAAATAAATAATTTCCTGAGTGGGGATGAGGACGGAGGAACAGCTGCTGGCTGGCTGCAGGGCACGGCCCAGGGCTGGTGCTGCCGTGGAGGGAGCCCTGGAACACATCCAGCAGGACCAGATGTTTGTGGCCAGCACAGCAGGACGGCCCGCAGCGGATGGTGTCTGTGGGAGCTGGCAGTGCCCACTCCTGGACTCGGTTCTGCATCTGGGGCAGGGCCTGGGGGAAGAGCGGCTGCAGAGGGGGCAGAGGCAGATGTGAGCCATATAATCAGAGTCTTTTAGGATGGAAAAGACCCTCAAGATTGAGTCTGACTGTAAACCAAATATTATCTAGGAAAGCCTAGGACCCAGCTCCTTGGCTGGTGTTTGCTGCGGTGGACACAAACCTCCAGTCTCCTAACGCTCCTGGCATTGCTCCTGACACCCTCCTCCTTCAGGATGGTCCTTGGCTGCTGCCCTGAGCCCTACCCCAGGGCTGACCCTGATTTCTGCACACAGTGGGATGTGGGCAGCAGGACATGCAGGGACATGCCAGGTGCTTTGTGTGGCAGCGAGCTTGGGACCACCTGGACCCGTCCCGTGCCCTCGGCCGTGCCGTGCCCAGCACACCCGTGCAGGGAGGAGCTGGCCCTGCGTGCGAGCAGCGTGTCTGCTGCATCTGCTGGCCACGAGCCCCACGCTGAGAGCCTGGCGGGGCAATGCCGGCTGTGCCCGGGGCAGCCGCCCGCGCCCGGCCCTGAATGCTCGTTTTGTTGGCCGCTCTGGGGGAGGACCTGCCCCTCGCTGCCCTGCTGCTGCTGCTCCATGAATGTGGGCAGTGTCTGGACACGGGCGCTGCGCCGCAGGGCTCTGCTCCCGCCGTCCCGGGGGCTCCTGGAAAAGGTGGCCCCGGGGCTCCCAGGGCTGGGGCTGCTGCGTGCCGGGGCTCCGGGCTCCCAGCCAGCCTCGCTGTGCATCCTCAGGGACGTGGAGAAAGCTCCTGCACCAGGCTGAGCAGAGCAGAGCCCCCTCCTCCCCGCTGCGCTGTGCCATGGGTGCTGCCAGGGGTGTTTGCAGGTGCCCCCTGCCAACCCAAGGGCTGCCATGCCGAGGCTGGGGTGCTGTGGAGCTGGTGCCGTAAGCCTGGGAGTGATTTCTGTTTCCACTGGTGAGTGAGTCAGCGGCGGCACCGCCAAGGCCCGCGGCTCCCCTCCCTTCCCTCCGGCCACCGCCACCGCCCACCACCCGCTGCCCAGCCCTTTCCCACAGCTGTTTGGGGTCGTCAGCCTTGGCACCTGTGTCCCCACATCACACCCCGTCCCTGCACCTCCCTGCAGCTCCTGCAGACTGACCAGCAGCCCAGTGGCACCAACGATCTCCCACCAAACGTGTCCCGGCGTGGGCAGCAAATGGGTGGGGGCACAGCACGAGGGCCATGGTGCTGGCACTGAGCCTTCTGCTCCCCAGGGAGGACCTGGAGGCTACTGGCATGGCTGGGCACCATGTCCCAAGCAGAGCCTTCTGCCAAGCCTCTGGTCCTGCAGCCTGGCTGTGCCCAGACAGCTGAGCTGCAGGAGATCCAGGCAGAGGCAGCTCCTGGGGTGGAACAAGCACTGAGGTTTTGGTGCACCCTCAGCAAGTGCCAACAGACTGCAGCCATGGGCAGGCTCTGGCCAGGATGTCACCTGCCTGCTGTACATCGTCCCCACCCAAAGACAGACCAGCCCCAGCTCACCTCAGCCCTGAGACAGCTCAGCACAGGGCCAGCACCGTGGGGAGAGCAGGACGCCAGCCTGGGCAGCGAGGCCAGGGAGGAGGCAAAACCACCACAAACAAACCAGTCCAGCCAGTAACTGAGAAGGAGGAGGGGGGATCAGGGTTCACTGCTCGTCTGCACTGAGGGCAGGGGGGGATTTTGGGAGCGAGGGCTGTGGCACCAGAGCCACCTGCCCAGGTGACCTCGGCTACCCTTCCCCAGGCACCAGATCTCTGTCACGGGGGCTTCGGGCACCACAGCCCCCCAACATCCTTGTCTCAAGCTTCATTTGCTTGCTGCTGAACTGAGAGATTTTAATCTCTTAATCACGTTATGAGCCGAGGTGGTGCCGGCCACGCACAGGAGGAATGTCTGGAAGTCAGCAGCGCCCGTCGCAGCGGGAGCCCATCCTGCCCCCACCCACGTGTCCCCACCGTGTCCTGCTCGGGGACCCCTGTCCTCCCCAGCCTGCCTTGTCCTGCCCCTGGAACTGGGGCCAGGAGCAGAATGTGGGCCCAGAGACCAGGACCAGCCATCAGGGACTGGTGCCAGAACAAGGATCAGCTCACAAAGGGCTGCTGGAACTGAAACTCCCCACCACAGCCCAAAGGACCCAACACAATGTAGTCCTCCGACCACGTGGGTTTCATTCCTCCCTTCCCATGTTTTCTGACCGAGGGGAGCCGAGGGCTGTCCATAGCCCAGCCCAGCACAGCGCAGAGCCACAGCAGCCCCTGCCGAAGAACAACAAAGCCCTGGAATTAGAGATGTGCTGGGAGTTTACTTTACCACAAAAAAATGTCAGAAATCCGTATTGTTTGTACAGGGATTTGCTGGGGATCGCTAGATAAAAGCCTGGCAGGGACCCAGTCGGGGGGAAAAGTCGGCTGGCTCCTTTCTGGTGGCGAGGACCCGCGGCCAAGCGAGGCGTGCAGTGCATGGGCAGCGCGGGGGCTCGGGCAGGGGCAGGGCAGGGCAAGGGCAGGGACAGGGACAGGAGTAGGGGCAGGAGCCGGTGCTGCCGTGAGGCAGAGGAGGACCTGGGAGCAGCGCGGGGCCGGGACAGGGAGTGCCAGGCTGCCCCGCGCCGCGCTCCAGCTTCAGGTCTTCGCAGTGGGAAACCTTTGTGCATCCAGGGACACGCTCGGTGCCAGCTCCGCAGCACGGGGCGCCCAGGGCCACCGGCCGCTGCGTGCAGGGCCCGGCCGGCCCAGGGGACGCTGTCCTCGCACACGCGGACACGAACGGGAGGGCGCTGGGCAAGGGGGCTGCTCTCACCCGCGGCCCCCGGCAGCTCCGCGCTTGCCAAGTTCTGCAGCAGCGTCAGGGCAGCTGCTCCCGTGCCCACGCTCAGCTGCTCCGCGCTCCCGGCCCCGAGCCTCGGCTCCCGGCGGCTCTCGGCGGCTCTCGGGCTGCGCTCAGGCTGCACAAGGCCAAAGCTTTTCCCCAGGACACGGCAGGGGCTGCTGTGCCGGGTCTGCGCCGGGCCCCTCCCGCCTCTGCACTGCCGTGGCACCGTGCTGGTGCCGCTGGGGAACGTGGCGTGCCCGCCCTGGGCTGGGGGTGGACAGATGTGCCCGCAAGGTGCGCAGTCAACAGCGGCCAGCTGTGACAGCAACCCCTGGGCACTCCTGGCCCTGAAAGTCGGCTCAGTGGGCAAGGATGGAGAGGGACAGGGATAGTGAGGGGTGGGGACAGTGAGCAGCCACCCTGCCCACTCCTCCCTGCCCAGCTTCAGGGCAAATGACCACACACACAGCCCGCTCTCACATCTGTTATGTTTTAATACTGTTCATGTCTAAAATGACCAAAACCAAGCCAAGCGCTCGCAGCCCCTCGCTCTGCCTCACACGGAGAGTGAGAGCCCCGAGGGCTGCCCTGCCCAGTGCTGGCTGCGGGCAGGTGTAAGGGCAGGTGCGAAGGCAGGTGTGCAGGCAGGACACCCTGGGCAGGCTCCTCCACGCCTGCTGCCCAAGGGGACTGCACAGCTCCAGTGAAAGCATTTAAATAACAAGCTCATGGTCAGCAAAAGCAAAGGCATCCTAACCACATTTCCTAAAATAGCGACTGGCACCTGTTCCTGGCGCCTGGCAGCGAGGGGCCCTGCCCGCCCCACGGGGCTGGGCGCAGGCCAGGGCATGGGCGGTGCCGGCACTGGCACCGCTGGCAGCTGGCAGTGATGGCACGCGTGTCCTGGTGGGCGTGAGGGAGTGTGGCTGTGCTGGGGGCAGGGCAGGAGGGTGCTCAGTGCGCTGGTGCAGGGCGGGGGTGCCAGCAGCGGCAGAGGGACGCGGGGCGGGGCTGGGCTCCTCCTGCGTCCCTGGGAAGGCGATGCTGGCCGAGCTGCCACGGCCCCGGGGGCCACGTTGTCATGGGGGTGTCTGCTGGGGGCTGCTCTTAGGTGCTCTCCCTGCCCTGCCGTACTGTGGGCACGGTGCAGGTGACGGGCACAGCGGATGGGGAAGGTTTGGGAGTGGAAGCCGGGCTCTTGCCGCAGCCCTGGCTGAGGTTGGGGTGCCGGGGCCAGGCTGTGTCAGGGTGCCCCAGCCGGGCACGGCACGGGGTGGGTGCAGGAGTGCAGTGGGACCCGCCCGGGCACTCAGCCCACGAAGCGGAGCCCGTACGTCATCTGATGGCCGTTGTCCCAGGCATAGAGCACCTTCTCCTTGGGGTTGTAGTCGACCTGCGTGGTGAAGGAGTAGTGGTTGAGGAAGGGCAGTCGGAGCTCTGCCTCCGTGTTTGTGTGCGTGTCGAAGGCGTAGGAGATCTGCCCCTCCTTTTGGCTGTAGGTGTCCACAGCATAGAGGATGCCACAGATGATGAAGCAGTTCCCGTAGGTGTTGCGCTTCAGCCCCGTCTTCCAGGTGGTTTCCTTGCGCACCGAGAGGTCCACAGGGTCAAGTCGGCTCAGGACAATCACCTCCTGCTGGGAGTAGTCATAGTCCACCGCGGGGTAGATGACCCACAGCCCGCTCTCATCCACAGCGAAGTCGATGTCCGAGTGGCCTCTCCACTTCCAGGGCGTCGTGTCCTCATACACCACGTCGTGGAGCAGCGCCCAGCCTGCCACGTACCGCTCCTTCAGGTCATACTTGATGATGTTCTTAGTGAAGGCACGGTTGTAGTAGAAGGCCCCTCTGTACACCACGTGCCCGGTGCCAATCCAGTTGTAGGGCAGCTTGTACAGGTTGCTCCAGCGGCCTGTGAGTGGGTGGGAGAGGTGTTGGGACCCTCCACAGCATTGGGGTCCCCTTGCTGCCCTGTGGATGCTCCCCAGATCCCTCAGCTGCCCTCCGCCCCAGGGCCCAGCACAGCTGATGTCACACAGCACTGGACACAGGAGGAGCCAGGCCCCCTGGCCACTGACCCTCACCCTGCTTGAAGTTGTCGAGGCTCCTGAACTCCACCAGGCTGTTCCCATAGTAGTAGTTGGTGACATAGATGCGGTCGTCCTTGGCCGCCGGGTCCTTCATCCAGGCCCCCTCATTGCGCCCGTAGCTGTGGTGCTCCGTGGGGGGCTCCACTGACTCGATGGTGCCTTCGCACTCCACCTCCTTTACTGGGTACCGAGGGGGAGGGAGAGCAAGGCTTGTCCCTGCCCCAGGCAGCTGACTGCTCCTCCTTCCCCAAGGCAGACTGTTGCCCCCTCCCAGCCTCCCCGCTGACCCACCTCTGTTCGGTGTTTCGGGGCCGCCGGCGCTGTCAGCCCCGTGCCCGAGGACAGGGGCGGGGTGGCCGCGGGCGGTGCTGCGGGGGGCCGGGGCGGTGCTGGGCGCAGCCGTGCTGCCGGGCACGGTGGTCTCTGTCTGTGCAACAGCTTGGGCGGGGGTGCCCTCGGCTGGGGGCGGCGGGGGACCCCTCTCCTCCTGCTGCTCTGACACGGCTGCCCCTCTCACAGGACCCTCTGTGGGGGCACAAGCTGGGGGTTAGTGCGTTGGCAGGGGCAGCCCCCGGCCCCCCGCCTCGGTGGGAGGTGCCCTCCCCTCCCTGCCCCGTCTCCTGACTCACCGCGGCTGCCGGCCGGACCCTCCGCCGCTCCCGCCTGCCCGACCTTGTAGTAGGTGATGCCTCGGACCACAGTCTGCTGGTGTGCCAGGGGCTTGGGCTTGGCCGTGGGCTGTGACCCCGCCCTGGCCTTGGTGTTCTCCTTTTTGGGCTTCTCGGGCTTCAGCGGCTTCTCCTTGGGCGCTCGGGGGCCTGCCCTGTCCCCCAGAGCCTTGCGGGCGCTAGGGTACCGTCCTGCCTCCTTCTCTCGGCCACCTGTCGTGTCCTGGGGGGCACAGCCCGGTCAGACCCCCTTCCCTCCCGTGCCCTCCTCTTCCCTGCTGCCACCGTGCCAGGCAGTGGGCACAGGCACCAGCCCAGGGGTTACCCTGCTGCACCCACCACAGCCCAGGGGAGCTCGGCCCTGCCTGGCAGCACCCACTGTGCCTGCACGGGCCAGGCCCTGGGGTACCTGTGCCTTGCTCTCGGGGACGGCAGCCGCATCCTTCTGCAGCAGCTGGTAGCCCAGGTTGGAGATCTCCTTCTTGATGCTGATCATGATGTCAGAGTAGTTTTCATAGCGTTTCATCTGGTCACTGAGGTGCTGGACGCTCTCCTTCATGAAGTCATTCTCCCTGCTCAGGTTGGTCTTGATGGTCTGCAGGAGAGGAGAGGCTGGAGCCCCATTCAGGGGGCTCACAGACGGTCCTGAGCCGTCCAGAGGGGAGCACTGTGGAGACGGTGCTGCTGCAGCTCGCTCACCTCCTCCAGCGTGTTCATCTGCGCCACAACCTTGCGGATGTAGGAGTGCACCTTCATCAGGTCCATGCTGTACAGCGTTCCCTCGAGCAGGTCCACCATGGACTGCAGCTGCAGAGGGGATGCAGGGATAGGGCCTGGGATAAGGGCTGGGCACAGGGCAGGGGCAGGGGCAGGGGCAGGGCTGCGCGGCGTGGGAGGGGGTCTGGCTCCCAATCCCAGCACACCACAGATCACAGATACCTTGAAGAGCTCAGGAGCCTGCTTCTTCAGCTTCTCCATCTTCCACTCGTTCTCGCAGGGGTTGAGTGAGGAGGGGGGCGCGGTGCAGGAGCACTTGCAGTCAGCGCCCGAGCTCACGGTCTCCACGGTGTAGAAATCCTCCACGCGCGCGCTGCCGCTCCTGACGCGGCTGCAGGCGTCCCTGCTGAGCGGCCGCAGGATGCACTTGCAGCGGCAGTCGGAGCCCTCCGACGTCATCCGCACCTGGTCCAGGTCACCCAGAGCCTGCGGGACACCTGATGAGCCCGGTGTCCCACCCGGGTGTCCCCCGGGGCCTGCCCACCCCAGCAGGCCATCAGTGCTGCTTGCCCAGAGACCTCCCACTGCCCCTGGGGCTCGCGGTCGTGCTCCGAGGAGTGTGAGGCTCTGTCTAGCCCAGAGCACCCTGTCCCTGCTCTGCACCAAGCGACCAAGCCCAGGGAGCTGCTCATCCCTGCAGCCGCCAGTGTCTGTGGCCCGGGCCCTTCAGTCTCATTTCCGCGGCTCTTTCCCAGCCTCCGGCAAGACCTCAGCGAGCGGGGATGGTGGCAAGAAGGCCCCGCAGGGCATCTGTGCCCCCACGCCACGGCTCCAAGCCCACACAGGGCTCGTTGTTTGTGGTGACACGCAGCCACCTTGGGGTGAGCTCGGCCCCTGAGTCTGCCGCGAGGGCCCGAGGCACACGCTCAAGGACTCCCTTGTTTCCACACATGGCCCTGACTCACGCTGCACAGCCCAGGGTGCTTTTCGGCTGCTTTAGCCCATTTCTCCCGCTGTGCTCGGGAACAGCAGCTGAGTCCCTCTCACCCCCTGCCACCAGCTCTGTGCCCGCAGGGCCGCCGGGGCTGGCAGGAGCAGGGCCAGGCTGCTCTGGGTGTCCCGTGCGGGGATGCGCCTGCTCCGAGCACCCGCGAGGGTGGGAGAACGGGGAGAGGCAGCGCGGTGACCCCGCAGGGAGAGGGCTCTGCCCACAGGGACTCTGACTCATCCTGGGAAACAGAACGGTGGCAGAGCTGGGAAACAAGTTGAGCTCTGGCTCCCGGTCCTCCCCGGCCCACAGCGCGGCGTGGGAAAGGGCAGAGGCCCATGGCGTCCATGTCCTGCCTGCCGGCAGCACCCATGGCCACAGAGGGATCCTCCTCCTCCTCCTCCTCCTCGGCAGGGCTGGTGGCATGGTGGCACCGGGACAGTGGCTCCCCCTGAGCCGAGCACGGACCCCCAGCTCCCCACAGCCCACACGGGCCAGGGGCTTCCTCCCCTCTCTGAAGGGCTGCAAAACTTCACACATTTTGCATTTCAAAAAACCCTCTTTCGTTCAAAGGGAAACCGGGTCCTGCTGGCTGAAGGAAAACACCAGGAAGCCAAAGGGCTGTAAATTGAGCAGAAATCTAATCAAGCTCTCAGCAGGGAGCGGGGCAAGGGACCCCCTCCCCAAACACCACCTCGCCAGGCTCGCACGTCCCCGGGCCCCCTGACCTCCCCCATGGCCACGCCGGCACTTGTGCAAACAGGCAGGACGATTCACAGCCCGGCCGCGAGCTGCCGGCCCCTCCGCACACACCCGGCAGCTCCTGGGCCCGGAGCTGGGCTGTCCTGGCCACGAGTGGGCTGCCTGAGGTCCTGGTGTGCACACACATCCCTGTGGGAATGCCCTGCGGGATCATGGTGTGCCCCATTGGAGCCCACTTAAGTTCCAAGCTGGGGTCCCCCATTCCTGCCAGCACCCAGAGCACCGGCCACGGGTGAAGGAGTCACCGCTGCAGCACAGCCCGAGCCCCGGGCACATGCTGGGACCCCTCCAGCTCCCAGTGCCTCCTGCAGGGCCGGGCTGCAGCCGCCTGCGCTGGGAGCTCGTTCCTGGGGGAGCAGGTGACCGCGGGCAGCGCAGCCCCTCGCACGGCCCCGGCGCGCTGCGATGCGCCCCGCGCGTCCCGCTGAGGCGGGGCTGAGCTCTGGCCGAGCCCGGAGCGCCGAACCCAGCGGGGCAGCCGCGGCCGCTGTGACACTGCACAGCGCGGAGGGGTCCGGCGCACAGAACGGGTGAAGGGCCAGCCCCCTCCCAGACACCCGTCCGGCCCCGGCCCCGGCCCCGCCGCGCTCTGGGTGTCTCTGTGCCCCGCGGCGGCCGCGCACCTTCACGTGGGGCCGTAACTCTAAACCTCGCTCTGCCGGTCACCAGCCTCCCTAAACAGGAACTGCATGTTCTATTTATACAGAAAAGCCCATCGCAAGGAAGTATTAAAAGACGGGCTCCTACGTGGGGACGCTCTGTGAGGGTCACCCACCGTGGTACACGGGCCAGGTGCCCTCTGCCAGCCCGTGCCAGCCCGTGCCCAGCTCCGCAGGGGACAGCCCCCACCTGCAGGGACCCTCTCCCCACCAGCACAGGGGGCGGGGGGGCACATGGGTGCAGGAGGCAGTCCATGGTGCTCTGCCTTCTGCCGGAGGGAGTCCGTGAGACCCCCAAGAAACCCGCGTGGGGGCTGGTGCAGCCCTGCAGGGGCTCTGGTGGCTCGTTCCCTGAATCCCCCCTGCTCGCTGCAGACCCCAGCCCAGGCTGCTGGCAGGGGGCTGCTGCCTCTCCTCCCGAGCGGGTCCCAGCTCCACAGGGGCTGCACATCCACAGCTGGTGTGGGACAGTGTCCCTGCACTTTGCTGAGGGTTTCTTATGCCAAGTTTTATGAGCTGGGTAATTTTCCCGGTTTCCGGAATCTCTTGCAAGAGCATCCATGTGAGCAGAGAGTTTGTGACATTATTTGGAGAAAGCGGGACCTTTGACAATGACCCTTGGCCAGCTTTTAAGCTGTCCTTTGGCTGCTGCCAGAGGACTCATCTCGGAGGAAAACAAGCTGTGTTGATAAGCTGCTGCACCGCACGCCTCTGGCACAGCTGCTGGAAGGCATGTCCCTATCACGGGAGGGAAACCATGCCACCCTCCTCTTCCTCCTCCTCCCAGGCTTGGCACGAGGTGTCAAACACGTCCTGCAGCTGAGGCAGAACGGTGCTGGCAGGGCTGGGCCGTGGCTGACGGCAGCCAGGCCCCGGGCGCTGGCGCTGCTTGGGTGTCCCGTGTTGCTCACGGGGACACAGCCACGCCAAGCGCTTGTGTGGCACACACTTGCCCAGCTGTGGATCTCCTCCAACGGCACGGACAGAGGAAACACCTCTGAGCGCAGCAGGCGGCACCTGTGGGGAGGCGGGGAGGGAGGGATGGAGGAGGCGACGGCACCGCGTGGATCTCTGAGTCCTGCCAGCATCACCCCTGGCACCCCGCCGGGAACCCCAGCAGCAGGGCATTCCAGGTTTTGGATATCTGTTCCAAGCTAAGTGCTGCCGACAACAGCTGTGTTAGAAAATCCTGTTTTTACAACATTTGGTGATCCTAGCAGTAGCTGCTCCCAACACCGTTCCTCTGGGCTGGGTCCCGGTGTCCCTGCTCCGGCCCCACTACGGCCACTGACCCCGTGGGAGACGTTTTCCAGCTGGAACCGAGGGCTCCTGGATCCACGGGGGAGGCTGGCTCCCCCCGCTGCCCGGTCCCGCTCCTGCTCCTCATCCCCGCGGGGGAAGGCTTGTCTGGGCTGTTCTCTTTGGCACGGAGTCGCTCATTGCAGCGCCCATCACCGCAGCGCCGGCGCTTGGGCACCTTCCAACCGCTCGAACGCGCCCACCGCCCGGGTCATTCCCTGCGCCGAACCCCCGCCGCGATGGGAGCACCGGCACCCGAACCCCAGCCCTTCCCGGGACCCCCGCCCGCTGCCCGTGTCGGGCCGCGCCGCCGCCGCTCCGCCCGGGCACAGAGAGCGGCGACCGCCGGGGACACCGGACCGGTCCCGCAGGGACGGGGCT
>VZRX01009163.1:47972-78107 GCA_013398075.1 Notiomystis cincta | reverse complement strand
TCCGGGCCGGGGTCCCGGCGCAGCCCGCGGGGTCCCGGTACCGCCCGCCGTGTCCCGGCCGTGCCCGCGGCCGCTGCCGGTGCCCCGCGGGTGTCTCGGCTCAGCCCCCGTGAGCCGGTCCCTGCCCGGGGTTTATGGGCACCATTTGGGACTCTTTTACACTTCCCGTATGCAGATGCCGCATCTGCACTTGAATGTCCCTGCCAATTTTTATGGTTTACAATTGCATTTTACCATCTTTAGGTACTCGGGTTCTCTACAAAGGGTTTGCTCAGACAAAAGAGGCTTTTTATCAGGCAGCATCCTCGGTTTTCGAGATACAGGCGGTACCAAAAGATAGGCAGTGTGGGAACTGCAGAAATGGGCATTTCTGTGACCGCCCTGGTGTGTGATGTTGAGCTGTCCCTGGAAGCACTTTATTCCTTCTCACTTAATTAGATGTCCAATTGGATAAAAGACACTTAATACTCTTAGATACTTTAATAACACTCCTAATTCTTTAATATAGCCTTAATACTTTTTGAACGTTCTGATTTAATTTGTGAAGTGTCTGTTGCTTTGGTGTCCCTGAGAGTACAACAGTATTAATGCTTTGTCTGCATTTGCTATTTTTCCCACAGATGTGGGATTTTGGGGGAAATCCCTTTTGATTAATCAGATTAGCTTTAAGAGTTTCTTGTGTAGCTGTTTCTTGTGACAGACGTACCTGTGGCTGTGTCTTTTGAATGGGTGATGTAAGAACCTTTTACTACTTTGCCTTCAAAAATGTGAAATACTGGTGCAGTGTTGAGACATTGCTTGACCTTCAGTCTTTCTAAAGCCTCTGGGGGAGGAGCAGGAAAGATTGGGTTGTTAATTCATGGTTTTATAAAATACCTGCAAATTGTAATGGCAAATGAAGACTCTCAGTATTTCCTTTTCTTGAGGAAGATTCGTAGTACTTCTGAAACCTTGAGGGATCTTCACTCTTAACAAAACCAGTGACAATTGAATGAGGACAGAGGTTTAAAAGATTGTACTCTTGGTGTTAAGATGTTAATGTTAAAATCATTAATGAACTTAAGCTCTGCACGTGGCTTCTGTGTTAACCCAGAGTAAACTGCTGCAAGTTTATTGGCGTCTTCAGTGAGAGAAGCCTCGGGATAACTTTGAAATGCAGCACCGAGGTTTTATTTCAGCATTACAGGCAATTGCAGCCTCCTTATTTGAGAGGGCACTTGACGTTCTTAGAATATGAGATGAAGGTTTTCCCTTGCCAATTTGGGTACTTCCTCTTCCATGTAAGAAACATTTTTGTCACTGAGCAAAGCAATGGCAACGTGTAAAACCAGGGGTTTTTTAAAAGGAATTTCTTTAAGGCATTCATCTTTCCTGCAGCAGTAGCAATTATTTCTCAACAGGGTCCCATTTAAGATCAGTTTTCTATAGCTTCAGTTGACATCTTTTTCCTCTGTGAGTGAGACATGATGGCTTTTACACAGTTTTAATTATTTCATGTTTTAGCTAAAAGAGGGACACAGCAGATTATGTAGAATTAAGGTAACTTTGGACACTTTGCTGTGCAGTGTGGTCTTGAAAGACAGATTTATCAGGAAACTACTTGAATTTTGTGTTCCTGTAAAGCTATCAGAGTTTCAGATGGGCAGATTACTGATCTGGATAAACTTCATACCAGAGGAAAGAGGAAAGTTGTCAGAGCACAAAGAATGTAAGGTTTTCAAAGAAAAATCCCTTTGCCTGCATCTCTTCCCTTTTCCACAGCATTCCCAAACTTTACTGGCACACACTGACATTTTTAGTGGTTCTTTATGCTTGGTTGCTTTGCATCTGATGAGATAAGCCTTTGCTTAACAAAGACTATTTCATTGATATAGTTGGGTCTTAGTTTACTTGCTATAAACATTTCTTTGAAGATTTAGGAAGAAAAACAAATGGAGTTGTTGAATGGCAATGCTGCTGAAGTCAAATGTCTCTGAATAAACAAGAAGCTACAGTGTTATTTCAGCTCAGGGTTGGCTTGTTGAATGTGGATGCCTCTGGCTTTTGTAAATAATAATACAAAATAATATGTAGAATTCTGAACACAGTTCTGTGATGGGAAATGAAAGACTTGTAATTTAGGAGCAACTTAACTCCTTTGTTTGATTTGATGGTGAAGATGGAAAAACATGTCTTGGTATAAAGTTGGAATTTGGTATTGATGGCTTCTGTAGATCATTAATCAGGAAAATGGGTTTATGCATGCCTTTTTGTGCTGAGGCCAGGATTAGTGCAGTGTGTGATGTGGCACTGCAACAACGGGGTTTTTTCCCTGCTTTGCTATAAACCAGTGTAAAGATACTGTATTGTAGAAAATGAGGGAACTTTGCCATCTGGGAGACTAATTGTGATTGTTGGGAAGCAATAGCTATCTCTCTGTCCTGCCTCTGGCAAGTCCTTTGTGGTATTTCTTTTTTTGGTGGGGAAAATATGCCAGTGGTTTATTGAATTAGGGTTCAACTCCTGCGTGGTAGGGCTTTGAACAGATGCATTTACACCAGCATTCTGTGAGAATGGGAGCACAGTTTATCCTGTTGATAAACTGCCTATTTAAATAAAGCCTTCAGCAGTGTAATCTGGTAATTCTAATTAAGTCATTTACATAGGGAATTGGCCCAGGGTTTCATCAGATGGCTGCTGGGGACTGAAATGCATTCTTTCCCTCCAGCTGTATTAAACCAGCCTTTTGATCCTGTCCTTTTTTTAGCCTTTAAGCCAAAGTGGTTATCACTGTGCAGAGTTAATTGAGAAAGGGAAGTTGGGGGACAAGGGGACCCTTCGAGCTTTAGCTTTGGTCTTAATTATTACAGTTCTAATTACATAATTAGAAGGCTTACAGATTTTATGTGTTGATAAAAATGATTCTGTACAGGTTTTGTTAGAAGGAGGAAATACTCCACGGCGAGGCTGGCTTCAGTGAAGTTCTTTATTGGTAAATGATTGCCAATAACTTATCTTGAAAGCAATATATGCCTGGGGTATCTGAGTTCTCCCCCAGCACCTCGATAAGGAGGTTTCATTTACCCAGGGTGGACCCCACGTCCTTCAGAGAGCACATTACATGTCTAACTTCCATTGCCCAATCATCCCAGCTGTAGGCTTGTGGAGGTGGTGAAATTTAAACTCAGAGAAATGTCTGGTCAGTGGGAAAGATTAATTTTTTAAAGCCTTTTTTTTCCTTTGTGAACACATAAAAAAATCCCTGTAAAAATCTATCACAGCTCTAATGCCAGGCAGACTGCAAACTGCTCTGATGTCCTGTCTGGAAACACCTCCCAGCTGAAACTTGAGGGGAAACCTTCAGTAGCTTTTGTGGGATCATAATCCGGGACTGTGATGTCCCTCACACTAAATCCGAAAATTCTGCTGTTGGATGGAGCCTCCCCAGCTCTTCCTGCAGGGAATTCGGGCTGCAGTGGTGGCAGAGTGTCTGAAGGTGTTCGTTGTGGTGGGCTGGGAGTGAGTCAGGCTTCATTCTGTGCAGTTGTTATTCCTGTGCTGCTGGGAAGCCCAGGGTTTCCCTGCAGGAATCCCTGCAGACCCCCCGATCCTGGAGCCAAGTGATCAGATGATGGCTGTCGTGGTTGTGGGAAAAATTTGTAAAAGAGCTCTGAAAGTGCTGCCAGACACCAGCTTGTCCTCCAGACCTCTCTGTATCCAGTCTCACAGCTGTAGCTTTATGTTGTTTGGCAATGCTTACAAGGAATTATTCCTAAGGATGTTGTTTCAGATGCCTTGTGAGTGCTTCTGCCAGGAGACTCTGTCCTCTCCCTCTTTTATTGACAGTGCTGAGGAAATGCCCTTTCTGTGGGTCACAAGCAGGGGCTGTTCCTACCTGCAAATTCATTGTTCTTGTGGGTAAAACTGAAGGGGGCTGAGGAGAGGTGCCAGTGCTGGGTGTCCCCGTGCTGGGTGCCAGTTTTGGTGGGTGTCCCCAGTGCTGGGTGCCAGTTTTGGTGGGTGCCAGTTTGCTGCTGTGCCAAGCTCAGGCTGTGGCTGCTCGGTGCCTCCTGCTTTGCTGCTGCTTTGTGAAGCTTTTCCTTGCCCAGTTCTGTTTTCCTGCTTACCTGGTGCTGCCAGCTGGGTCCATCACCTTAACACTTGAGCTGACCTTTAGAATTTCACTTGAATTTACATAAGGCCCCTGCTCGGTGAACTGTCCCTATCACAGGATGATATCCATAAAAATGACACTTCCTAGTCTTGAAAAAAATCCCCAGGCCCATTGGAGACATGTTAAAAGGACACCCAGCAGGAAGAGAGGCCCATGGCCTGAAATATTCATCAATCATTTTCCTGGCACCAGGAAACCAATCAACTCTTCTAAGGGGGAGAGTGCAATCAATCACACAATGTGGGAAACGGGGATTGCCAGCCCTGCCAGAAATGTTCCTTCATGTGGACAGGAGAAGGGGCTCTGCTGGTCCTCACTCACGAGTGAAACTTGCACCCTGGGTGCCAGGGACTCTGCTTTTGTAAAGTGCTGCAGCTCCAGCCTGCACTCAAGGTTCTATTCCCAGTAATGCTGGCTTGGTTTGTTCTTAGTTTTGTTTTTTTTTTAATTTATTTACCTCTTTTCTCTAGCTGGGAGGTGAAGGGTTTGTTTCCTGTTCCCAAAGCTCTGTTCTGAAGGTCCAGCAGCAGCATGTTTTTATCTTGAGGAGCAGACTTTAAAAATTTTGCTCTTTTTTAATGAAACAACTTAAGTTTGAAACAGCTTTTATTGCAACCTGATGCTGGGGAAGAAATGCTACTTTGGATGCTTGGCTCTTTTTTTCTGTCTTTCAGTTGTGCTAAAAAAGTATATATAGATTGCCCAATAATAAGTGAACTCTAGCTGTCAACAGCTGTAGGATATTTTATTGCAGGATAGGGATTATTTGAATTCAAGTGAGAGTTCAAATAATAATTTGAAACTTAAAAAAGAAATACTAGAAAATACTCTAGTAAGATGCTGTAACTTGGAACAAGAGACTTGTTTATAGCTTTTTTTTCCTAGGAAAACCTCTGCAATAGTTGCTACATAAGAAATGCCATAATCATGGCAAAATAAATGGCAGTGCCACAGCCTTTCTCATGTCCTTCAGCCCAGCAGACCACGCTGGGATGATTTTTCCTGAGGAGAGTGAGATGTTTCAGGCGTGGCTGTGGCTGAGTGGGGGTGCAGGGGGACCAGCCCCACCCACCACTGCCCAAGCAGAACACGGCCATCTGTGGAGCACCAGTGCTCAGCAGCTTCAAATCAGACAATACAGATAGATTTTCTTTAGAACCGTTATTTTTTAAATTGGAAAACTTGTAATCATGTGTCTTCCAGCACAGGTTTTAAAAAAGGCAAAATTGTACACTGTCTTGTCATGGAAATCAGCAAAACACGAACTCTTGTATTGTTTAAGTTAGATTAAAAGTCAGTTAAAATTCAGATTCTTCAGAGTAGCAGTGTATACTAAATTCAATCCAAATTAATTTCTCACTGAAAAGATTAGGAGCCTTCTCTTTAAAAAATGCAGATATTTTTCTTTATTTTAGATAATTTTCTAGTACAAGTAGAGATAACTATCCAAATACCAGGATGTTTCTATTCTGAAGAGCATTTTCAGTTTCTGATGTGCTTTTTAAGATGCTTAGATGTGTTACCACAATTAAAAGGTGCTAAGAGAGATGGCATCCTGCAGAATGAGATGTGGGCAGATGTGGCAGGAGTGAGCCCCAAAGAGAAAGGGAAGTGTTTCTGGGATTGCAAGCAGCAGGAGCTAATAGGGTTTGCAAACACGGAAGACAGTAGGCAGAGAGGTAGGTGGGGACAAAGAATCAAATTTCCCTTGATTCCTGCCCGTTTGTAATCCCTGTCCCCGGGAGGCCAAATGCTTAATGTGAGCCTTTGACTCCAACAAAACCCGGGCTGGTGCTGCTGGGGGGAGAGGGAGGGCTCGTGGGGCTCTGGATCACTCAATTTCATGAGCAAGATGCTCAAATCAATAATGGAAGGAAAAGCTGAAGCCTCAAGGACTTGTCAGTGATTGCAGCCATCAGCAGGAGCCACTTCCAGGTGGCCTAAGGGAAGTGGAGAGCTCACAAAAATGAGAGATGAGGGAGCCTCTCCCACCTCTGTTCCCACAGTGGCACCTGGAACGTTCAGCTCCTTCCTTGGTCCTCATGTGATGGGGAGAGAGGGCCACAGCTCTGCTGTTTGGGTCACACAGTACAGAAAATATCAGGTTCCAACTGGTGGGCTGAAGCCCAGGAGCTGTGGGTTTGAGTCCTGGCCACCAGCAGGACCTTGGTGTGGCACTGGTGTGGGCTGTGACTGCCCAGCTCGTGCCACACTGAGCCTGGCAGGAGCACACGGCACCCGGGCAGCTGGGAGGCTCCTTCCCTCCAGTGCTGATTTAATGTTAATTGTGTTAATTGTACGTTCAGGGGTTGATTTGGGTGATTCAGTGTTTCTGTGTGGTTGCCATGAGGGAGCTTACTCCAGTGTGTGGTGCTTACAGCTGTTTTCACACTGATATCCCCCAGATCCACCCAGCAGTGGGGACAGACGTGTCCTCACCCCCTGGCAGGCATGGGCAGTGAGCAGCTCGAGCCCTTGGCACTTAGCAGCTGTAATATTATCTCCTCTCGTTGAAACGGGAGGATAAATGCGCTGAAATTAATTAACCTTGAGATTAGGGCAAAAAGCTGTTTTCAGGCTGATCCATGTCAGTGCTTCTGCAGGACCCCAGTGTGTCAGTGCCATTCCTGCACAGCTGCTGGATTAAATGGGCACATTTACCTGCATTTTGGTGAAAAGGTCCAGTTACAGGGGTGTTTCTAACCTGGTGCACTGGTTGGGGTCTAGAACAACTTGCCTCTGGGAACACTGGCTAATTTGCAACATGATTTCTGGCATATTTTGTATATCTTAATGTGTTGTTATTTATCAGGAGATCGGTATTAATCTGTATTGATGTTAACTCTTCAAAAAATAGCATTCCTTGTGTAGTATCAGTCAATTCTGGTTTTTTTAGTGTAGGTAATTCTAGTGGACTCTAGATGAATTTTGCTGTAGTGGCATGGCTTGTGTTGGCCAACACTTTATCAGTGATCAGAAAGTCAATAAAGAATTTCCCCAGATTTACAGACTGATTATGCAATTGATCTTTCAATATTGGAGTAGGCTGGGCTGCCTGGTAGGCAATATCCTAATAAACCCAAACATCCTCCAGGTAGAGGAGATGCAAAAATCTCACACCCAGGGACAAAGTGCTTGTGGGCTGAGGTGCTGAGAGGCACTGGAGGTGAAACAGTTGGATGATCACTTTTCTTTTAGGACAGGCTCTTTTCTTCATCATCATAATTTTTCTAAAAAGCGTTGGTGCTTGGCTGTGTTTTCCCTTTGTGTAGCCTGAAAGTCTAAAACAAGATGCCAGAGGTGTGTGAGTCCCCTTTAGAGCCGTGAGCTGGCTGAGAGCTGCCCTGGTGAGCCCTGCTGCTGCCACCAGCGGGCTCCAGGGGCTCTTCCTGCACACCACCCCGTGTTTCTGCAGCTGAGCCTCGCAGGGAAGCACCAGCCCTGCCCCAGAAATCACAGAGGGCTTCTGGAAACCCAGCCCACAGGGTATGTGGTGCTGCTGATAGCACAGCATCTCCTTCCTGCTTTGATTGCTGTGCCTCAGGAGGCACGTCAGGAATCCTGTGACTTTTGATGGCATCAATAAATCAGATACCATGCTGACAGAATTTTACTGGAATGTAAACAGGCATTTAAAATAACCATGTTTGTAGGGAGTGTATTGAGGAATACAGTGCAGGTACGTGGAATATTCACTTCTGTGTAGGTTTCCTTTCGGTTTTGTTGGTAAGCAGGAACTGGGATTGTTTGCCAGGTAAATGAAAACAGTAAAAATATTTGCCATGAGATGACCTTATTTCCCACTCCTCTCAGTGTGTGTTTTCAGGGCTGAGGTGAGACAAGCTCTACTCAATGTAGGGGAAAGGGGAAGAATGTCTCTGTATAGTAAAATTTAGCTGATAAGAGATAATGAATCACCTTTAACTGTGCTCTGCTGAGTAGTAGCTGCTCTGGGAGCTGCAGGCTGGTCAGCCTTGTCTCAGTCCCTCAGTGGGAAGGGTATGGAGCAAATCCTCCCAAAAGGCATTTGCAGGCACTTGAAGGACAGGAAGGTAATTGGGACCATTGACTCTGGGTTTACCAAGGGGAGAGATCATGCCTGACCAACCTCATTCCTTCTGTGATGAAATGACTGGGTCCATGGATGAGGAGAGAGTAATTTTGTCATTAAGCTTAGCCTTAGGCAAGGCTTCTGATGCAGTCTCCCATGCCATCCTTGTAGGCAGTCTGGTGAAAACCTGGGCTGGTTTGTTCAAAGGGTGGCAGTCGAGTTCAAGCACTGACTGGTGGCCCTGCTGCTGTGATTGTCCTTGAGTCCGTGTTGGGGCCAGTACTACTGACAATTTCATCAGGCATCTGGATGGTGGGATGGACAAACTGCTCAGACTTGGAGATGATGCCAGGTTGGTACTCTGGGCACAGCTGCTGTTCAGAGGGACCTCGATAACCTGAAGGAAAAGGTTGATTGAAACTTCAGAGTTAGACACAAACATCAAGTCCTGCACGAGGACTGGATTATCCCAAGGAATGGTGCAGGCTGGGGAGCAGCTCAGCAGAGGGGTCTGGGGTCCTGGAGGGCCTCACACTGGGAGAGGCTGTGCCTGTGGCAGCTCAAGGCACAGGAGCACTCGGTGCCTTCTGTGGGACACGTGGAGTCACCAGAACGTGCTGTGCCCGCTGAGCTGTCCACAGACCGGTGCTCCCAGCCCCTCGGGGACTTGTGTGTGATGGGCCCTGGCAGCAGAGCAGCTGCCCCAGGGGGACACCGTGGAGCCAGCACTTCCCACACCTCAGGGAGCCCTGAGCTGCCTGCTGAGCCCTTCCCAGGCGTGAGATGGCAACACTGGGGACGGGGTACCACAACTCACCCTCAGAGTCCAATGCTGTGTCACAGGTTCAGGCTAAGTTCATTTCTAGGAGTAGCCCATATACCCCTTCAATTAGCATAAACAGGGACAAGGGCAGGCAAAGGTCAAGAGAAGTTCAAAATAGCATAACCTCTTTTTGCTGGTGTTCCCAAATGTTCCTGAGCCTGCAAAGCTCTCCATGCTGGCCCTGCTAGTGTGTTTACCAGACTGTTGTAAAAGTCAAAGAACAAGGCCTGGCTTGATACAAGGGAAGTTAGAAATCGAGGGGTTGAGAATAGGTAGCATTGTTGCTTAAAACAGGAGAAATAATTGATTTATGTTATGGTGGCCAATTAGGCTGTAAAGTGAAAAACTCTTAAAGAAACCCTGTGGCTTCAAGGGAGCTTTTTGCTCTGATTCCTGCTCTGCAAGTAGGGGTACCCCAGTAAAGGTCATCAGCTCCATGAGCTGAATTATTAATTCCTTTCATGCTACTCAGGGCTTGTAAACAGTGTATAATACAGGCAAACAATTGGCACTGTTCACTGAGTGGGCAGAGGAGAGGTCAGGAGGTAAATACTTGTATTGGCAGCAGCTGCTCTTCATAGCTGAGCAGACTTCTGTCCTTTTCATCTTTTAGAGCAAACCACTTTCCAAAATCCTAGTCTGATTATTAGTCCATATCCCCACTCCCTTAGATGAATTGTTTTTAGGAATTTAATGGATTGGATATAATTATGAAGATAAAAAGGGCTGGAGGGAAGGGGAGGATTATGGATAATAGAGCAAATGAGCATTGCCATGTTTCATAAAGAGCTGTTTGAATTCTTTTAATATTGAGAGAAATGCTTAAATCCATCTATTCAAGGCCAGGTGTAGAATAAGCAGTTGTGCTTTAATATACTTAGAGAAAAATCAAAGTGTGATTTTGAGATTCATATGTTATAAATACCACGTGCCAGTAGGAGCACAAGGACAGAAATCCTGATGTGTTGCTGCTCTTGGATGCCACAGCTGTGCCATGTTCCTGCACTGGCTGTGGGATCACCAGTTCTGGCAGCACCAGCAGGACATTGAGGGAATTCTAACCAGAAACTTGAGCAGTGGGTGGAGGTGACCAGGGTGTCCACTACAAATAATCATTGAAACACACAATTTCAAGCATGAACTGAAATTTCCAAGTGTGGCTGGGAAATAGTTGCCCTTTGCTGTTTGTAGCTGTAATGTGGCATTAGTGAACAACCTAAAATCTCAGGACTTGGAGAATTTGCACTGCCTCTCTGAACACTTCCCACTCAGAAACCTCTCTTCAGAAGGCACATGCATTATTTAGCTGCTCTTTGCATGATACTTGATAAACTATTCCAGATGTTGGCAGGTGTAGCTTACTGCCCTAAGTGACTGCTGCTCTCTGAGCAGTTCTCAAGTGCCTGCCCTGTGCCATCTGGCCCCGTGCTGGGCAGTGACCTCTGTGTGCCAGAGCAGCAGGTAACCTCCGAGTGACCATCTGCTGAGCTGCCCCTCCCTTCTGAGAGCTGCCTTGTGCTCCGTGCTCAATCTGCACCACTCTAAAGAGTCACAGTAACTTCAGCTGCACTGGTTTGCGGCTTAATTTAGCTGTATGTGAAAGCATACATAGCTTCAATAGGCAGGAGTACAAAACTCTTTGCAGGAGCCAGAAATGGCTGTTCTACATGTGAGGAATCTTTTTTTATTTACAAAACATGTATGGTATATGGCCTGCTAGTTCCTAAATTAGGGAGACAACAGTATTAAGGTGGAAGATAGGAAGATGCAAACCAATTTTTCTTCTCTGAGCACATCAGAGACCTGTGTAGTTGTAACCCAGAGTTGGTTGGGAAGTCTGCAGTCAGCATGTCACATGCAGCTTTCTGGACACTGGTGCAAGAGCCAAACAAGATGATAAATTAATGTGTAGATGTTCTAGGCAGTAAACATCTTGGTAATTCAGTGGGGAGTAGGACAGGAACAGGTCAGGGCATTTCTGAATAAATCTGTAATTGTGTTTGTTGCTGTTCTCAGCCGTGGCTGGTGTTTAACACGATGAACTACAGCTGCTGCTTTGAGGAGCTACACTGAGGAGGCTCAGAGTGGTAGGAAGGAATGGCAGGAGGATTTAGTCAGTGTGGTGCAGTGCCTGCTCTCACATTCTGTAAAAATGGTCTGCTGAAGTGTTTACATTTGTTTGTGGTTTGCCTAATTAGAGCAGAACTTTGCACTTTCAGTGTAAACAGTGATCCTCAGGGAACTGCCTGCTGCCAGAGAAATGGGAATTACAAGAATGCAAAAGGCAGGATTTGGGCTGGCAGCAAAGCCTGGCTGTGGGCTGGGGTTGTGCTCCTGGGGCTGTGTCCTGTGGTTAGGAATGTAAACTTGTAGTGTGCATTTACTGGGTCTTAGAGCTAAACAAGAGTTACAGAATGTGTAATTATGTGGGAGATGGAGACTGAGCTGCTGGACCTGGCTGTTGGTGCTGATGTGCTGAGAGGGGCTGTGGTCTTTTGAGAGAGACCAAGCCCAAGGAATGCATCTTTGTTTTGGGTTAAAACTGACCCTGTTACTGCAAGATGGTTTTCTCCTGGTTTGGGTCCTGGAAAGGTGGATCCTTTCCAAAACACAGAGGGCAATCTGGCATTTGGTTTTGATCACGTTCTGACTTTGAGGGTTTTCATTGGCAAACACAGGCAGGAAGTTCTGTTTCTTCTTTCAGCTGTTAAAAAATAAAGCTTTGGAGTGTCTTGTGCTTAAAGACACTTGTTTCTGATGCTGCTCCAGATCAAATTCCAGCAGCTTGCCAGCCTTTGGAAGAGGATCTCTCTTCTGATCAGGAATCTTTTGAAGGTTCACTGGACACAGATGGGAGATCATGATGTCCTTTCATTCCACGGTAGTGTTCTGCATATAGTTTAAACCTGATGTAATTTAAACTTTCTTTGTGCTGGAAGTTGCTCTGAACTGATACTCTCAAAGCATCACAAGTTACAAATTACTAATATGACTGCTGAGAACAGCAGATCTGCAGATAATGTGTATGACAGAAATCCCTTGAAAGGGGGGAAGCTGATACTGTTAGAATTACCTGCTTCTCAAAGCTGCTTCCTTAGGTGATTGAAGACATTTGTATTCAATTTCAGTGTAAATGAAAGTTTTCAAAATAAAACCTTCTCGGTAACATGCACATCACATCTTTCTCATTTTCACTTTCCCATTAGCTGCAGATGTGGAGCAGATGAGTTCCTCCTCTCCTGTCCTCCCTATGAACTCCATGGGCAGTAAGTACCCTTTTCTTGCCATGTGTGACGAGGTAGAATTTCTCATTCTGAAATAATCCAGAGATGTGAATTGAAATTCCATAGTACAGACCTGGAGAGGTTTTAGAGCTGGTGCTTATTCACTGAAGTGGGGATTCCCCAGCTGAGAGCCGAAGAGATATTTCTCACAAAAGTAGCACAGACCAGGTCTGTACATCACTATTGATGCCAGCAGAATGCAGGCTGTGTAAGGTCTGTTGTCATCAGAGATACCTCAGTGAAGGAGATGCCTGCATGAGTGACAGAAACTCCTGAGGTGATGTAAATTCTGTTGACATGGGAGTATATACACTTGGAAATCTATAGCCTGGGATTTCTCATGAAACTGAGAGCAGTTGGTGAAATCCTCTTCCATTTCAGGGTAATTCTGGGCCTGTAACTTTTTGAGACTTTGTAAACCTGAGCTGGACACCTAAAAAAGTAGGAATTCAGAATTCCTTCTAACACTCCATCTAGTGGCATTTGCTGTGTGGAGGGACCAGTCAACAGGAATCCACTAGATGGCAACAGGCCCTTGTCAGACTGGTGGGACTGGGAAACCATGTCCTTGACAGGGCTGAGAGCCCCTCATTCAGAGCAACTTTTCATCTCATTGCTGGGGAACTGTGGATTCTTCAAGTATGGCAGACTTTGAACTGACAGCTCACCTCAAAAATAATGCTCAGATGTTCACAACTGCTAAAAGCCTCCCAGAACCAGGACACTCCTTTCCACATGTCTTTGTGCTTTGTGCACTTACTTTTATTGGAGAACTGTGGCTCCTCCATGATGGCAATGAAAATATGGTTCCTTCCTTTACAGTGAGAACAGCCCTGTGGAATGCATGCTTGGTAGGCTCTGAGTTGTGAACATGTGTGCAGTTATTTGGCTGTCAATTAATAAACCACATCTTTGTAGGTATCTAGCTAGGTTTTCATGCAGTTTGTCACTTTTATATGGAAACAGGTTATTTCACATGCATATGTAGAGTAATTTGTCATCTAGAGACATGTATAGTGTATGACAGATATTGACTAATATTTTGTTGAACCTTTGTGGCCTGACATAGCTCATATTTACTCTTGTGCATTGACAGGTATTAGAACATAACTAATTTTTCCATAGTATTCTCCAAGCAGAATGTATCTGCAGCAAAAGGGCAGGGCTGTCCAACATGAGCTGCCTGACCCTCCTTCCCCCTTAAATAACTGTATGTTATTGCCAGTATGAGTTTGTCTAGCTACAGCTTTCATGTCTGTTACCTTCTGCTAAACTGAAAAATGCTTGTCTGTTCCCTATGAAGATATTTATTTATATAAACTTTTGATAAACCAAATAAACCGAGCTCCTGGAGTTCTTTTGATGTCCTCCTGTCTCTCGATGACCTGCTCAGTGCTGGTGGCCACTAATCAGTCACGATGATGGCCCAGCCCTGGCTGGCCTCTGCTGTGGATGGATGAGCCCTGGCAATTCCTGCTGGGCAGGTCCAGCCTTGTGCAGCCCCAGCTGTCCCCTGGCTGCAGTGGCAGCACTGAACGTGCTCAGTGTCTCCCTGCTGTGCCCGGGCCAGGCGCATCTGCGGGGTGGTGGCTCTGGGGAGGCAGCAGACAGTTGCTGACACAAACATCTAAAGCTTCCCAAGCATGGATTTAAAAACATTCTGAGCATGCCTGCTAACCTGTCTTCCTGTAGTTTTTTTCCCTTGCTGTCTCCTTACCAAAATTAAAGCAAAAAAAAAAAAATCTGGAGGATTTTTTACAGCTGAGTAGGAACACAGATTTTAAGCTTATTTGTGCATCCAGAGCATTTGAGAGGTGTGGAATGTCTGCTCAAGCCTTTGGCTTGTCATGCATTGGCAAACTGGGGTAATGGCCCCTTTACTGTAATTTTCCCTGTTCATCTGAAATGTCTTAGAGTAATCACAGTGCATTATTTTCACATGTCCTTGCAGCAAAGATGAACATCTCTGTCAGGACTTCTGTATTTTCTACTTCCATACAGGTATACCTGAGGAAAACCAGTTGGCTGAAATGTCTGTTTAAAATAACACAAAAGTGCTTTCTTGTACATCATGTAAGATGGCTCTGGAAAAAATCCAAATTGTGCACTCTCACTTCCGAATAAGTCTGCCAAGCATGCTGAAAAATTTGAGATTTCAAAGGCAGAATGTCAAACTGCATCAAAAATGAGTCATTTGTCTTGTTTTCATAATGTTAAACCAATTTGGCAGGCATGCTTTTGGGCTGTTCACTGTTACAGGGCTGTGGTGAGTCCCCTGTACCAAACCACACTTACCCGGGCTCGCTGGGGGGAACTGAGCAGGCCCTTGGCTGGCAGACTCAGGGACAGAGGAGATTTCTCCTGAAACTCCACTTCTGCAAAGCTCAGTCTGTTTAGTGTGTAGCTGTTGAACTTGGTGAGCTGTTCCTGTGTAAAATCGAACAAGCTGAAGTCTTTTAACAGAACAAGCAGGTATATTTTGAATATTCACCACAGAGGAGTTTAGGAGTCCTTGGCGAGTTGTTCTGACTGGAGCTGTGCAGTGAGCTGAGGGACACAGCTCCTGTGGGACAGCAGCACAGCCTGTCTGAACAGGCTGCTCAGGATAATCCTCTGAGCAGCTGGAGCAGCAAACCAAGTGTCAGAGAACTGCTGGGACCCTTCACTGCCCAGGGAGCTGACTGACACCACTGCTGAGCTGAGTGGGATCCATCATCCCTGGTCTGAGTGGCCTGGGGGGCACCACAGGAGCCTCCTTCCCTTACTGCATCACCCTGTCCAAAGACAGGGGCATTCCTGGGAACAGGTAGGTCATGCCACTCACGCAGAAGTACTTGGAGGGCAGCTCGAGAGGCTGCTCTTTGTCTCAGGGCAGTGTCAGTTGTGTCTGTCATGCAGAGATGTGTCTGCTCCTCCTGCTCAGCTGCAGAGCAGGAAGGTCTCTGCCTGCCCCTGGCAGTCAGCTCCAGCTCCTCACCTTTCCAGTGTAATTGAAGCTGGTGCTGCCCACCACAGCCCTGAAGAATGTTCTCTGCAGCAGTACCTTAAATCACTGTTTTCTGCTTTGCTTCCTCCCAGTCTCATCCCTGTCAATCCAAAGCCCCACAGCTTCAGTCCCTTTTCATCTCTCCCTGGTCACTTTGTAGGGCCAGTGCTGTTCCATAGCTCTCCCAGCAGAAGTTTAATTTCCTGTAACCTGGTAAACCTGGAGGTTTATGCTTTACTGATAGATTTACCAACTGAGTGTCACTTTTATTAAAACTGAACTAGTTCCTCAACTGTTCTGCTCCTTTAAAAATCCCTGTGCATTTCTTAATTAGCACTCAGATTTGCTCATGAAGGAGCTGGATGTTGTGTCCTGCACTTCTTTGGTGGGACAATGGCACAGCCCCAGACCCGCCTTACACCGTTCTGGGAGGCTTGGACACAGCATCTCTTGGCAAAGCGTCGCTTTCCTTGCTGGAAAAGCCCCCCTGGCCATCGGAGTGGGTGGCCCTGGGCTGTCCAGGAGGGTGGTCCTTGGCTGGCTGGTCCGCAGTTTGCATTCATTGATCAGTGAGTTGATAGAGAAGAAAACCCACCGACAGCAATGAATGTTGATTGCAGCCATTAGATGCTGAAGGTGCCCTGCCACGGTGGCAGTGCTGACACATGAACAGTCCTGATGGCAGCCCTCAAGCCTTGGTGATTCTGGCAAGCACACGTTCACAGGGGGAGGAGGAAACACTCTTCCTTAGAAACTACTTAAAAAATAATATACAAACTGCCTTTTGTTTTGCAACGTGATTATTTTTGCTTAGTTACTCTGCTTCTACTACAGATTTTTGCCATCAGGAGTAGCTAGTTTGTAGTTGATGGAGCAGGTAACTGTCAGCTGAACCACCTTCCACTGGCAGCTGTTTTGGCCAAGGTCTGTTTGGTGCTTTAGTGCCTGATGTGGTCTGATGTCAGCACATAAAGGTGTGTTTGAAGGGAACAGCCTTAACTTTGAACAGCCTGTGCTCTCTTCAGACTGGGATGGGGTGGGTCTGTTCTTTTTTTCTTAAGTGCTGCCCATCTGTGACCACATACAGAAGTAGAATTATGCACGTTAGAAGCTCTCTTCTTCCAGAGCAGCCCAAGACGACATTCCCTGGTTTGTGCTTTGGATCTTTCCCTATTTTATGGATTCTGCAGTCCCGGTACAGGCAGAACAGGAACTCTTGTGACACCCCCCCCTGCCAGAGCCGGGCTGGAGGGGGTTCCCTGTAGGCAGCAGGGAGGTGGCCGAGCCCTGGCTCGCTGTGGTCCCGGAGGAAGGCGCTGCCTTGCTGGTCTGGTGCAGGCGACAGCCGGAGCAGCTGGAGCCGCTCCTCGCCCCGCCTGCTCGGTGAGCAGCTGCTGGAATCCACTGCAGCTTCCTGGGAGCAAACGAACTGACATTCCAAAGCTTCTTCCAGCAAAGCTCAAGTTGCCAGCCCAAATGGAAAGGTTTCCCTCCTGATCTGGCCTGTATTCTGCTATTTTGAACATATACCATGCTCAGATTTGTTTCCAAGTGTCCCATATGGTGTGGATACGTTCCTGCTTTTGTGCTGCCCATACAAAACCTTCCACTGATCTCTTATGCTCTGTTCTGCAGAAATTCTGTACTAGTATAAAGCTTTAATTATTTTTTTTTTTAAGAGAAAACAAGCATTTCTTATACACCAATTCGCTTTTAGAGAAAGTAGAACTGGAAAAACTCAACCTCTGCAGCTCTTAATATAATCTGTAAATCATGACCTGCTAATGGCAACCACATGTGAAATCTCTGAAGGTTCAGGCTTTCCATTGAACAGAGGGTTTGTGATAAACCTCAAGGTACAGTCAACGGTCGATGGTTTTTTCTAGTTCTCAAACTCACCGACAGCGTTGAATGTTCACTGAAGCTATCCAAAGATGGCTCTGTACATGCTCTGTACAGATTTTCCATGCATATGTTTTCCATAGACTGGCAGTGGAAACACTGCTGAGGACTGCACATTCTTTATTGTAAAGCCTTAAACTGCAAAGTATTTTAATTATGGAATGGAACCTCGAGGACTAATGAATTGCAGAAGTGTAACACTGGTTATGGATGCTGACTTGACTTAGTGTTTCTTAAACCAGCTTTGAATGTATCAGAGTTGCAGTTGTGGAGAAAGCCTTTCCTCTTGTGGATGTGCATGTTCTCAATAGCAGCACTAAGGATGCTGATAATGAGTCAGATTTCTTTATAAAGTTCTCTTGAAAAACCTGGGGGTGGGGTTATGCTAAACCAACAGAAGTGAGAGAAGGAGATCCTTATGGAGTATAATGTTGGTATTTCCACAGCTCTTCTTTCCCCTGAAGAGGAAAAAGGGGTTTAATCTCTTTAAATCTCTATATTGCATCTAATTATCTTCACCTTTTCCACCTGGTTTGCATGGTTCCAGAGAAATTAATTATTTGCAGTTTGTTTGTTAACAAGTAAATCTGCTGCTGTATCTGAAATAACTTTCCTGTAAGCACAGTGGAGCCTACAGAGTCAGTGGGGACAATTTACCTCTTAAATGCTGGAAACTTGCTTTAAATTCGGGGTATTTTCTCTTTTTGTAGGGATCTAACAGTTTCTCTCTGAATATCCTGAGCTGATACATGTAATTTAACAGTAAGAGTATTGTCTAATAAAGCACTTGAAGCAATCTTGCTCCAGGAATACAGTTTGTAGCCTGCACTTAAAACTGCTTGATTTTAATGGTATCATTAAACATCAGCTGATAGTGAAAATCAAAAGAATTCTCTGAAAATTAGTCTCACCTTTTTCTTGCCATCTTTTGGAGTAGGAGCTGGTGGAAAGAACAAAGACAATTTGAATTAATCACAAGCAGTGCTCAGCCTGGAGTGTTAAGCCTCAGGAGTGTCCCAGTGTGAAGGGTGACTACATTTGGTAGGTATAACATAAACCAAGGAAACTCAGTTCAAGTCAAGCATGAAATTTTGGTTTTACCAAACCAAAACAGTGTGTTTATATTTAAACAACATTGTGGGAGAGGCTTTTTTCTCAATTCACTACTTCTTCCTCTTTTATCCCTCCAATGACCTTTGAGGTAGTAACTTTCATCTTCTTGTTTCACGATTTCAGAGCCTGAATTTCTTCTGAATGTTAAACTGTACACGTTATTTCTATATCCTGGCTGCAGGCTCCTTCCCCTTTGCAAAGTTCAAAGCTCTCCACCAGATTTTTTGGACAGGCTCCGAAATGATAAAATAGTTCTCTGGAAACTGTAAGTGGGCAATATGTGCAAGGCACACTCCAAAAATTATGGTCTGCACTCAGCCTTCAACACACCCTCCTTTCTCTCAGATTCCTTCACCTAGCAAGCACTGAAACCAGAGCTGACAGCTGCCACCTCTATTGTTATTCCTTAATTATTATTTTTGTTGTGAAGAAAGTGTTAAGTGGACCCTCCCCAGATGCTGCCAGGGGTCCCTGAAAGCCCAACTCTGTTCTCTGTGCACAGAACACCTTGTAAACTGGGATCCCTGTAAGGCCACCAGTCAGAGGCAGTGATTGCTGAACTAGACCTTTTCTATGAATGAAAGTATTGAACATTTGGAGCACATGGGGTTTTCTTTCTAATTACAGTGCAGAGAATTGGTTTCTGCACGAAGAAAATGGTTTCCTCAAAATCTGCATACAAACCCTGAAACACAGAGATTAACCTGGTAACTGTTTGGCACAGGATTGAGTTCATTTGGGGGATGTTTCTTGTGCTCTTTTTCTTTGTGGTGCCTAAACAATTCTTACACTCTAATCCAATCATGCTACTAGCTCCTCACAATAAGGCTTTTATTTAGCAGGGCAGGAATCCCAACAGCAGTGCCCTAAAGTATCACTAAATAAATTTTACATATGCATGTGGCAGTAAAACAGCTTCCCTTTCCCTCCCACCCCCTGTGCTGTAGCTGTGACTCCTGTGAGGGAGGTGTGTGACCCCAGTGATGGAGACTGGGGCCAGGATTGTCCTCAGCACGGGACAGTGTCTTACTGTCTGCCTGGAGCATCCACAGAAATGCCAACTGCAAGCACATTTGCTTTGTCCTGGAACAAGCTTTAACTGTACTACAAAAAACGTGTTTTCTTTGTTGAGGTAAATGACTTCAGCAGGGTAAGCATGCAAATACACCTTGGGGAGACAAGAGCATGGAATTGCTGGCAGTAATTTTAGTTATTGCTGTTTCACTGAAACTTGGGTGAGAGTTTAGCTAGCAGTGCCACAGCCAAACACTTCAGATTCAGCAGTCTTCTACACTGGGCACTGGACATTATTTTCAACAGTCCAAAGATTCCTTGGACTACTACTGGACAAGTCCTGGGGCTACATGAAATCAGGGGACAAAGTCACCAGTCTGTTCTGTTTGCCCTTTTAGAACACAGTGCTTGATGGTGGTCCTAGAGAAAAGAGATGCAGAGCTCCTCTGGGACCTGGGAGAAATGCTGTTTTAGTACCACTTTCCAGCGATTTAGGGAGGACTTCTCAGGCTCTTTTGATCTCACTCTAAGTTGACAAGCTTGCTTGTGGATGCAACATACCCAAGGTGTTTGACTTAATACCAAATGACAATTTAAACTGGTATGATACAAATTTGCTGTGGCAAATGTTAAAAGGATTAACAAACGGGGAGGTCTCAATGTAATTCCAAGTGGGAACTTGATCCAGTTGGCGCAGCCTTAGAAGGACTTGGCCACTCCTAAAGCACCGTGGTGTCTGGTCTGGGAGAAAGACAGGATCCTGTGTTAGCAGGTTTGGGTTTTTGAGACACAAGAGGGGCACAGATTTGGATCTCCAGATAAATGAAGTGTGGGTGAATGCTTTGGTACAGTGGGATGCCAAGCTCCATGTTTGGGAACAGAGAATACCGAGCACGTGTGAGGCTAAAGGGCTCGGCCCACGGGGATAATTCACTGCCTGTGTGTGCACAATCTGACTCTACTACTGTGCAAACAATGAAATATTGAACAGCAGCACAGGCTGGTGCATCTGCATTTAGTGCTCCTGAAAGTGCTGAAAGGATGCTTTAGCCACTTCTGGCACAGGCTGCCCTGAAGACATCACTGAGCTGAGCAGCTTTCTGAAAGGCTGAGTGGAGAGCAATTAAATAATCAGACTGTCACCAGTAAAATAAGGTTCTCTGAGGTAAACCAGCGAAGGTTCAGGAGTTCTGTCCTGTCTCTTTATATCTTTACCTGCACAAATGAGCCAGTTAGAGCACAGCAACCCTGCCCTAGGTTTGGGAATAGGTCTGGCTTCATAGCAGGAAGCAGAACCTTGGCAGTGGGTGGTAGCAGGGAAAAATGGTTTGACTCTTCAGAAACTCAAGGTACCAACTTGTGTTTCAAGAGCACATAGAAAGAGTGGAAAGCTTTTTTGGCCTGCAGGGATGTGATCTTGCAAGAAAATCATACTAGACACTCATGCTTTAAAAATACTAGGCCTAGACTCAGCAAGTGATTTCAGCTGAAAAGTAAGGTTATTTTGGTTTTGATTTTTTTTGCCAAATATTTTAAAATAAGGCATTTATGAACGAGCTACCCTGGATGTTCTTGCAATCTAAGATCCCAGACTGAGTAATGAGATGCTCTGTAATTTTTAAGTGCTTCACTGAACTCTTTCTGAGCTATCAAAATGGTGAAATTGTTGTATTTTTTAAGCAAAACTTGGTTTACAAACACACAGGCCTTCAGAATCAAACTCTCTATCTCCTGTGACCTCCTAAAGGAAATAGTTGTCAGATTTGGTTGGTGGGGGGCTGGAAGACACCATGGGCAGGGGCTTCCTTGCTGACCTACTTAGAGAGGAGTGATTGCCTGGATTAGAGCCCAGCTCCCTGCCCTGTCTCCAGACTTGGGCTGTGCAAGGTGAAGGGATCAGCACGGGATGTCTCAAGCCCTGCCTGCCCCACAGCACATTTCCCCAAGGACTGAGCACAGTCTCAGCCAGGCAGGCTGGGGAGGGGATCAGGAGCTGCTCCAGGACTGTAACAGCTTCCCAGCACCCCAAGGGGGGTGTAAGGGATGCTGTTCTGAGCACACAAGCAGGGATGGGTTCGGAGAGAGCTCCATTTATGAACTGCTTGTACCTGGACTGGAACAAAATTACCTCAGCTCAGGATGTCTCAGTAAAGGTGTCGTCATCTCATTTCACAGAACTTCAGAAATTGTCTTTGTTGGGAAAAAACTACTTTGGGTGTTTGAGACCACTACTGAATTGCAGCTTTTGGCTGCAATCAATAAAACAGTTCTGACTCTTAAAATAAAATCAAACCAGTGGCTAATGGATGTTTGGAGAAGGATACAAGGAGGAGAAGCTTGCATATTTCCTGCTAATCATCTCCTGTCTTCCAGACATTTTTCAACACACAGAGACTTCTGGAGACAGGCTTCTGTGCTTCAGTCACCAGGAATGCATTTCTCTTTTCATGAATTTGCACAGCTTCCCTGTGAACTTTTATCCCCTGTCTTTTAAGATAACATTTGTTGCCACGAAGATGATTGGCTGTGTTAGATCCATCACTTTTAATGGAGAGGAATCTCAGGTGTCCTCCTGATGGATTCCTGCAGTTGCACTATGCCCCAGCACATCTAACGCTGGGTAAGCAGCTTTGTGAGATATAAATAACGTTGTCCTTTCTGCTGTATTAAACATGCTCACAGTTCCTCATCGCTGAGGACTGCGCTGCTCCAGACCCAGGACGTGTTACATTTATTGTGGTGGTGAATTTAGGATAAGTGCTTCTTCAGAAGGTCCCCCTGTGCTGACTGCTCTTCTTGGCTGGCAGCTTTGTGTCTGTGAAGATCAAAAGATTTCCCATTAGCTGTGAATTCAGGCATGGTTCCTGTGCCTGTTTCGGGAAGGAGAGAGATGATCCTAACTGCAGATGATTCTGTTACTGAGATTGTTTTCTGCCTTTTAGCTTTTTTAGGAAAGAGTCATCAGTCTGACAGTTTTCACAAAAATTGGTTCCTGTGTTGCAGAGAATTGCACTGTTTGCTGAGGTTGGAAGGAGCTGCACTTGCCGGTCTTTGCCAGGGCAGGGAGGGCAGGAAGCACCACTGGTTCTCCCGCTGGTCCCAAGAGTCCAGCTGAGGTTCCCCTGTCATTGTTTCTGGATGTGTAAAGTAGCTGGATAATGTCAGAGGACCCTGGGTTTGGAGCTAAGGTCCCCTTTGCCTTGGTGGGGCAGAGCATTGGGTGGGTCTGCCCCTGCATGTGCTTCGTGGGAATCATTTTAGTTTTCCCATGTGAGACACTGAAGACATGCCCAGAACCTGCACTTGTAATGGGCAAACACAGGGAAAATATGCTGCAAAGCAATTGGGAGAGAAACCTGAGGTCTGTTTTGTTGAGAGGGCTTCCTGTGACTGCAGACCAGGACACGACCCCCATGGAACCGCTGCCATTGGCCCTGTTCACACACTGATCATACACAACACTATAAAAATACAGATTTAAAAAAAAAATATGCTAATTGGGACCTTTATATTTGATTCCCTGTTTGGAATATTAGCAATTCCATATGGATAAAGCTTAGGTTATCTGCTTGGGAAGCAGTAGGGATGGAGAGGGATCAAATGGAGGATTTGCTTTTCATAATCATAATGTCTCCTCCTGATTTGTTGATAACTGTCCCTTTGAAGATAATTAGTTCCTGGTTTTCATCTTTATAATCCAGCAATGCTCATCTGATAGACTTCAAGATTTGAAGTTCTTCTCAAAAGAAGTACCTGTAAAATCTCACTTTTTGGCTCAGTTTTGGCAGTGTGGCACCTCTGGGTCAGTTTTATGCTGCCACCTTGTAAGACTCCATTTCATGATACACTCAGTGCAATAAAGATTTTACTTCCAGTAACTGGATATAACTGAAGCAAAGAAAATGACATTATGATGACATTGTAATGAGCAGGAAAATGAATCCTCACGTGGCTTTCTCCCCATCCTCCTCCCAAAGGTTATGAGATTTCTTATCCCTTGCCAACATCTGGCTTAGCTGGAAGCGTGTTATTCCTTCCACGGGGAGTGTCTTCCTTGTGAGCTGAACGGGTGGCACACAGAGCCAGGGCCCTGATCTCACTGAGCCTCTGCCACATCCTGGCTCCCCTCTCCTGGCCGTGGTCACTCCCATCCAGCTCCAGCAGGTGCCACAAGGCCTGGCTGGACGTGCTCCGGGCTCACAGGGAAGCATCACATCCTCAGCATGGTCCCATCCACACCATGGATGGATTTCCACTGTGTTTCCTTGCTCTTTTTTCCCATTCTCACACCAAATTCATTCAGCCTTGTTTACACGTGGTCTCAACGTGTGCTGATCATGCAGTGTTGGCTTCAGAGCTTCAGCTGTGTTTCTGTGAGACTTTCCTCCCACTGTGTGTGGCTCAGCCAGAGCAGCACATCTTGAACTGTTCTTCAGGTGTTAAAATTTAAAATAGAAGTGTCTTTAAAGACTTGTAAAACAACTAACTGTGATTTGGGGGTAAAAAAAGAGGCGGTCTCTTCTATCTGGTTACCAGGCAAATATTCTGTTGGAAGAAAGACTTCCTCCCCCGCCTCTTATATATTTAATTTCTTTGCTTTTGCGTGCTTTTAAATATTGGATGGATGTGGATATGACCCCCAGGTGAGGAGGACTCAGCCATTCTTCTCTGAATTATACATTTAGCCTATTTAAATGCAGCCATCATGTGAAACAAAAAGGAGAAAATGTACTTCTGTTCATTTAGAAGAATGATCTTTGGGTAACGTCACCAAATATTGCAGAGTTTTATCTTGCCTATAAAATAAATTGGTCCCAGTGTGCTGTGAGATGCACATAAAAGTTTGAATATGAAAGTAGTATAAAATTCAGATGAGTTGGTAGAACTGGCTTTCGAATTTTGAAAAAATGGGAACAGATTTCCCAAGCTCGGTGTATGAAGGAGGGAGGGACATATTGCAGATTTGCATTTGTGAATCTCAACCTATTGGCATATTTTCTTTTTTGTTGCCCTTTCTGCTGATGTTTGACTGCATCACCAACCTTTTGTCGTGGGGAGTGATGGGAGCACAGGTGTTGCAGAAGTGCTTTGTACCCCAGCACGATAAAGCCACAGAGACTGATGACAATGGTAAGGCTCCCGTTTGGTTGGTGGCCTTTGCATTGTGAGTTCTGCAATCACTTTGTTTTTTTTACAGTTCTCCTTTTACACTGAACCCACTGGTGTTTGGAAAACAGTTTCTAATATTTTAAGATACACCTTCTTGTCCTCCCTCTCCCCAGCCCTGACACAGCGGCGGGCTCTGCGTGGTCTCTGTTCTAGTAATTGCTTTCTACCAGAACAATTAAGAGCTGTGAAAGGACAGGAAATTTGGCTAGAATGTTCCAAATGGAAATCTGCTTTTATGTGGTTTCAGAATGACAACCCAGCAAGCATAGGTGGATGTACTGTAAAGTGTCAGGATTGAGCCAGCACCATCCTTATCCTCAGTAAGGGGTTGGGAGGGATGTCTGGATCTGGGCAATCCACAGCAACTCTCCTCCCAGGGCACCACAAAGCTCACACAGATACAAACAGAACAGCCTCACTGAAATATTTCTGTACTTCCTTCTTTTCCAAAGTAGAATGCAGAAATATTGCATCTACACACTGGTTACTGAAGGCAAAAAAATGAATTAAATAGGGCAAACAAAGCTAGAGCTAAGCTATTATGTATTTCAGATTGCTTGGTATTTGGCATGTGGACCAAATGCTTTAGATTATAAGGCATAAGCCTTTCAGAACCTTAAGTTATTTTAAAATTAAATGGATGACAGGCACAGGTCTGCTGCATGGATTTGATTTTCTTTGTGTCTTAGCAGAAGTAGTAAGCAATGTCTCTAAGTATCTAATAAAGCTATTTTCTGCTATTACAGAAAGGTTTGCTATGAGAAATAGAACTGAGAGAGGACCACATTTTCAATAAAACAAATTGAACAGATTCTCAGAAATCTAGGTCACAGTAACAGATGACCTATACATGGTCCTAGTTTTTGATGCAACTGTCTAATCTGCTCTGAGAGTACTAGCCAGACATCATTCCTAATTGACCTTGATATTCAGTGAACAGAAAGAAAGCTAAAGCCACATGATATTTAAATCTTAGGCAGAAAATAATATATGGCAAACTTGAATGCATTCTGTTTTGTAACTAGGATCTTTTTAATGTGAACCTTGTCTGCAAACGTGTTGATCATCCTAAAAGTCTGCATTTGAGGCTCTCCAAAGGAGAGAAATCTGACTAGAAGAGCCATTCATTACCCCCAGTTTCAGGGGAGGGTAACGTGGCTGCCCTGGTGGGCTGCCCCAGCTTCCCCCGTGGAGGAGCAGCGTTCTCAGCGAGGTGAGAGCTCCCTCCTTGCCTGCACTGGGGCTCAGCTCCAGCACCAGCCCCGGGGTACCCAGCCCTGCTTATGTAAATGGAGCTGCTGCCACTGCAGGGCACTGGCGAGCGTGCAGCTGGAAGTGTAAGTAAATTTGGGAGATGGGAATTGAGTGCGTGGTGAAACCCTGACCACTTCTGCTCACAGACCACATGAATCCTTTTTGCTCATGACATCAGACTTGAGATGTAGCACTATTTACAGAGGCACTGTGGACCTGTACATGGGAACAGAGGGATGGATGTGTGCTCTACTGCTCAAGTGATGTGCTCAAAGCCTGGAAAAAGCAAAGTAAGAAAGCCTTGAGTACTCGGATGACAGGGTATTCTCCAAGAGAACTATAAGCTGACTTGGTTACCAAACTGAGAGTCAGCAAATGAATTGATGGAGCTTGGGGGATTGATGCCTTGCTGGACGTTGTGTTCCCCTGTGCCTGTGCCACGCTGGGCTCACCCTGGGAGCCGGCCCAGGGCACAGAGCCCCTGGCCCCGAGTGCAGGAGCAGCTCTGAGCTGGGGCAGTGCCCCTGGGGGGAACGCTTGAGCTCCACGTGCCCGTGCAGCCCGTCCAGCTGGGCATCTCAGCCACACAGGCTGGCCCCTCCGAGGGACACAGGGGTTGTCTGCAGGGCTCAGAACCGTGCTGCTGCAGACCCAAACTGTGCAGGATCCCAAAGCTGCTGTGGTGGAAAGGGACCTGCTACCGGGCAGCAGAATTCCCACTCCCAGGCTTCCTGCAATATTCATTCCCACACAATTAACTGCTAATGCAGGAGGGGGTTTGGGTTTGAGATGCAGCACTTGGCACTCAGAAATGTGCAGTTTTACCCAGGTCATTGCTGGCACTGGGGTTAATTTCTTTGTGTTATGGTCCAGGGCAGCTGCAGATGGTTTGAGCTACTCTCAGGGAGGGCAGGAATGACTGAAGTCTGTTTGAAAAGCTGATGTCATCAGACTGTATGTCCGTGGTGCTTCTTAGGGAAACACATGCTTCCATGTTATCCTTATATCAAAACACCCAATTGTTATCTTTTGAGTTCTTAACATTTGAAACTGTTGAGCGCTGTTAATCAACGCTGTGGGTTTGAAATGATTACAGCATCTGCTGGCTATTATTAAGATAAAATGAAATTCTTAGGATTCCACATTTTTTGTGAAATTGCCAAGTGTATTGTGAGATCTCAGCATACCTGACACATTTTCATTGGCAACCAAGCCTGTAATGCAATACCATCTATTAATGGTTGGATTATACACACGCTGGTCTTCTGCATCTGCTGCAACTTCCAAGGCTGTCAGTGGTTGTGACAGTGGTTCAGGCTTTATAAGCTTTCCCTTGGAACAGTTGTAACTGGAGTTGTGAAAACTGACTTTGGAATTATCTGTTATTTCTATGTGCAGTTTAAATAAACCCTGACCACATGAGAAGAGCCATCAGCATCCTTTTCTTATGTGCCTGATGGGATTAGTGCCATGTCCAGGCTGAGTCTGCGGATGCTGCTGGGGGTGGGTTATGCCCAGACATTCCTCTTATGGCTGTTTTGATTAAGCAGAAGTGCTTTTTGCCTACCTATAATGGTCTGGTTTCCATTCAAAACTGTGTGCTTAACAGGTACTCGAAATCTTACCATCCAATTGCAAGGACAGAATTTAACTTTCCAGCAATTTTTTTTTAGACAGCACTTTCAAGGGGTAGGCTTTAACATCAGCATCTCGATAAATATTAAGTATTAGCAGTCTTACAGAAAATGTTGCTGTATTTTAAGAATACCATAGAATTTCATCTAAAAGTGTGCTGTAGATAGAGCCATCAATATCCTTAACCTTTATTAAAAATAATAATGTTTTTGTTCAAAGCCCTATTTTAGGTAGGTCCTTCTGGGCTTGTCAGTACCAGCAAGAAAAGAAAAAAATCAAAAGAGGTGATAAGAATTGGGCTAGATTACAATCAAGCTAAGTTTCACTGAGAAGTAATACACCCAAGCCATTGTAAGCCATGAGGAAGAGAATTCAAGGAAGTTATATAATTACTCAGACAAAACTGACTCCTGTGAGAAGCATTTACATTCACATTTATATTTTGAATGTTCTGAAACAGCAGCTGAAAATTCTATGAGCTGGCCCTTCACATGTACAGGTGTTTGTCAGTCCTACAAGAAGCACCTCTTTTAGAAGTGTGTTCTTTTAGTCATCCAGCCTTTTTTTGCCCTGTGTTGCTCAAAGGACCAGTGGAAGGAGGTCCATCAGCTGCCCCATGGGCTGGTGCAGAGCATTAGCACTGCTCTTCCCAGGTGTCTCCCTGGAAGTTGGACCTTCCTTGCTTTAAAACTTCCCCTGTTCCTGAGCTCGCAAGGATTGTGTTGATAAAAACATGTTGAATGGCAGCAAGCAGCCCAGCGTTTGTTTCTGTATTTTTGGTGCTCTGTGTGGCTGCAGCTCATAACCAACACACCCTTCCCAAGTGCCCCCTCCAACTCTCTCTCATTGTTCCTCCTGCCTGAGGAAGAGCCAAGTCACCCCAGGCTCACACCTAGAGACACCCCGGCACTGCCCAGCAGAGTTCTAACAGTCCTCAGAGCTCACTGGACCCGTATTTCATCTGGCACTGAGGTGTAGGGGAGGCAAGGTTTGTGAAAAACACGAGATGAGAGAGAGGAGGAGCAGCCCCAACGCCGCCGCTCTTTGGGCGAGGGCTGCCCCGAGCCCGGCGCCGCGCACAGCGAGGGGTTGGCTTCTCAGCTAATAAAACCTGCTGGTTGGTTTTCTAATCTCGATAATTTCTGCTCATTGGCTCCAATCAGAGGATTAAAGGCCCAGTCTCCGAGCAGTTCTCATTTTAACTCCAGACTGGGGGGAAAGTAGGGGAAATGGGAGGTACCAGACACTGAGCGGTTTGTTTTTTCTTATTTATTTCGGTGTTTGCCAAGTTGACACAACTGAACAATGTTCTCCTCCACAGCTGGTACTGGAGCTGCATGGAGTAAATTTACTGGACCTTTTAGGATGAAATAAGCTGCCCAGCCACGTCCCCTTACAGCCACCACTACACCAAGTCCATTAGAACACCACTCCATCTCACGCTGGACATCAGCTGCCTCAGTAACAAATCTCTGCTTTTATAAACACTTCATAGTTTTCTGTCCTCAAATTCTAATTCCCCCCCCAATCACTCCCCCCAAATTAAAATCTCCAGCCAGATCATGCTTCTGCCTTCCAGACCCAGGGCAGCTGAAAAGTAACCATATGGACTTCATGATTTTATGTACTGCGACAATAAAGCTTTTATGACATTCTAGGTGGTTAAAAATGGCAGTCAGGAGCTCTTAAACATGGCACAGGCATGTTGCTGTTCTGAACCGACAGACCTGCCAACAGTGCATCAAAAGCTGTAATTTCCTGTGCAGTGAAGCCCCTATCTCTGCTGCCTCCAGCTTTGTGTCCCAGGGCTTGTGCCTGTGTGCTAACAAATCTCTATTGTCCAGCGGGGCGAATAGTGGCTGGGACCAAAGAATTGCTGTCTGGTTTCTATTCAAATCCAGGTAGTGAGAGATATGAATGGAGTTTCTCGAACAGCCATGTGAATAACCTCTGCTCTGCGTGGAGCTGCAGGCGCTGCGCTGGCGGCTCTGCGCCGCGGCTGCGGGGAGCACGCTGCTGCCAGGGACACTCTTAGCGCTCCTCGTGCCTTTTCGTACTTATTAACTCCTAAAATATGCTATCTCGCATTCCCGGACAAAACGAGGAGGGTAAATCGTCCCCTTCGCAACTTGCTAAACTTGTGGAAGAATTCTACTTAAGAGCTTTCATAATGGGTTTGGTTTTGCTGAGGAAACGATAGGAAAAGTTTATGAAAATTTTTTTCTTAGAAAATACCACATTTTTAAGCGTACGTTGAACATCTTTTATCATGCACAGAACCCAAGCACCACTGCAGAGGATTTTAGGGGAAAACAAGTTAAATTTCTTTCAGATATCATATACCCAGCCCATTGCAATCGTCACAGTAAATCACTGCAGACGGTCTGGCGGGGGCAAATACATTCAATTTCTTTCAGATATTGTATAGAGTCCATTGCAAGCGTCACAGCTAATCACTGTCGACAGTCTGGGAGCAAATACGTTAAATTCTTTTAGAGCAAGTTATGATAAAAATTCCGAGTGTGATGGAGCGGGAACTGGGGGAATACTGCACATCGGGGCTCGTTTTATTGCAGGGTGGGGTTTTTTTGTATTTTTAATGATTTTGTTAATTAACGTGAGAGTTACGGGATGGAGCCCCGCACGGCCAGAGCCCCGCGGGGCCGAGGCCGGGCTGTCTCAGCCCGCTCCGACCACAACAACCGCGGCGAGCCCGCCGCCGGTCGCGACACGGTCCGCGGGCGGGGCGGC
>VZRX01009163.1:30766-47261 GCA_013398075.1 Notiomystis cincta | reverse complement strand
GCGCGGCCCCGCCGCCAGCTCGGGCAGAGCCGGGCAGCAGCGCCGGCCTCTTGGCGTTCGCGCTGCCAGGCGCCTGGACGGTGCCGGCGAGCGGCTCCAGCGCTTTGAGGGACGCTGCTGCGGTGCCCGGGATCGCCCCCGCGGGCGGCAGGACAGCCCAGCCCCCGCCGGCCGCAGCCTGCCCCGAGCCGCACGGCAAAACCGGGGAGATTCGCCGCCTGTGTGTGTCCTTTGCGTTCCTTAGCACAGGCAGAACAAGCCTTGCCGCTTGTGTGGCAGGACAGAACAAACCGCTTCGCAGCGCGGTCTCGGAGCCCACCTGCTGCTGAATGAACTCCAGCACCTCGCTGGTTTCAGTGGTGGTGAAACCGACAGCTCTCCCTCAGCTCGCCTGTGTCCTTTCCTGTGCTCCAGCAGTGACACGAGACACTGGGATGGCTCTGGAACCGCGTTAAACACGCACTAACTTTGTTTCTGTCGAGTGTTTCCAGAGGGAGCCCAGGGCTGAGCAGCGGGGAGAAGTCAATGTCCGCGCTGCATTTTCTCTTCTCGTTCTCTGTCAGGTTTCTTAGTCTTTTTTCTGTTACTGACCTTTCATTCTCGGAGAGCGCTTTGAGAGGGGAGGCTGTGCTGGGTGATCCTGAGGATGCTCTGCCACAGCACAGCCTCTCCTTCCCAGCTCTGCCCAGCTCTTCTCCCCCTGCTCTGCTGCTGCCAAGGTGCTTTCAGCAGCGACTGCAGCGAGCACGGCTGGTTGTGGCTCCTGTGCTCCGTGTCCTGGCAGCTGCAGCGCCCTGGGACAGGGCACATGCAGGGGGCAGCTGCAGGGAAGGCGCTGCAGCTCCTGCCCTTGGCTGGGCAGCTCTGCTGAGCTTTTTGGATGTGCCTCATGCCACGAGCAGGGACACGGAGGAGTGGGAGGGCTCAGAGGGCCCTGGTGGGCATTCTTGACACGGATTTCTGTAGAATTCCCCCTCAAGGGCTGGATGAATGCATAAATGGAAAATGAAAACGAAATGAGAAAACAAATGACAGTTAGATGGAACTCATCCAAAAGGAAGCAATTTGGAAAGAAAAAGAAAAACCCCAAAAGCTTGACATGCTGCTTTACTGGTGACCCAGGCTCATATCACTGTCACACAGCTGCTGCTGATGAGGATGAAGAGGCTCCCACCTCCCTGTGCTGAGTGTGAAGGAGATAGCTCCTATCTGCTGTCCATCCTGCCCACAATCCCCGTTGTAGTAACTTCTCCACTTCCCAGACAGCCTCCTATCTGCCTCCTCTTTTGAAGATTGTCTTTCAGTTCTTGAGTCATTTAGTTATACTCCTGAAACATAGTTGATGCAGTTGTTAAAATACATATTCTGGTGCTTGCTGGGGTAGGAGTGGGCTTCTGACTGAAAAAACATATGGTATCTTTGAACCTATTTATGAAAAATAAAAAATGAATCCATAGGAATGTTTTTTTTTAGAGTAATATGGGCTTTACAAGGTATCTGAACAGCTATAGAACCCATTTTCAGATTAGAAGAAACACTATAAAAGTCCTCAACTATGAAATGTTAGGGTCTGGAAAAGGGAACAGGGCTTTGGCACAGTGTACAAGCACAACCACATGGCAATCTCCAGGTGCCTCTGTCTGTCCCCACATCAGAGGTGATCTTCAAATGTTTGAGTCTCTTGAATATTCTGAGGCTCGTCCTAATTATTCTGCTCTCATTCTCACACCACTCGGTCCCGCTCAGTAGGGTGAACATCGTGGTTGCTAAATTAGAACCGTGCTCTCTGAGCCTGTGGAAAACACCATTCCCACTGGGAAGTGAGCTGCTGGAGCAGCCGTGGAGAGCAAGGTCCCCAGGCAAGGGCACTGCAGCCGGGGCCGCTGCGCTGTGGCCGCTCCTCCAAGCCAGAGCCGGGCCCCGCAGGGCCCTGTCAGTGCTGATGGGGCTGGGGCAGGACGTGGGGCTGACCCAGCTCCCAGCCCTTCAGCCCTTTTACAGTCCTGTCACCGACTGTGTGTCACATTTTCCTGCTTAAATTTACCCAGCCAAAGTGGCAGAGCGATGGAGATCCTTTGAGGCACCTAAAGGAGAAGCAGTGCTGTACTCTCTTGTGCCCCCCAGTTACCCTCCAGCCTTTCTGGCAGTTCCCATCCTGGAGAAAGGCTGTGACAAGACAGGGGAAGCAGGGAGGAAGACTTCCCATGGCTTTGGTCAGATGCAATGTGCTGCTCCAGACAGGCAGGACCTGGGGCAGGTGGGTCTCGTTTCTCTTCACACCACGAAGAGCAGCAAGTGAAGAAGTGAGGGCTGAAAGGATACGTGTCTTTTTCCCCTCCTGTGTCATCTTTATGAGAAATAACACCCAGAGTGTTAATCTAAGCTCCCCTCTTCCACCACCCCAGTGTGCAGCACTGTGCTGGTCAGCCCAGCTCTTATCTTCTTATCCTTCCCCATTGCTGTTCCCTTCCTTTCCTTGGGAGACTGAGATGTGCCTATTGTCAAGTTCATTCAGGCAAGACTGTAAAGAAATTATTTAAGAAAATAGTTTGAAAAAAGTTAATTTGGGTCAAGGAGGGATTAACTGAGGAAATTGTTTCCTTACATCCTTCTGCTAAGAAGTAAGCAAGGGAAGAGCTTGAAAAATAAACCTTGTTGAGCCCATTTTTGGAGTTATTTTGTATGTGCTCTGTCCTCTTGGTAGCTGTCATTGCTTAAATCCATCTAACTTGATGAAGAAGGAAAGAGATTCGGCTTGAGAGCAAATTCAAAGTGAAAAGATTTGGCCAGTGACATGATGAAAGGGATAAGTGTAGGTAAAATGGGATTAAACAGAAGTATTCTTGGTGTTGAACACATGGCTCAGAGGCCTTTACTCTTGGCAGCCTTATTTGAAGCCAAACTTGTATCCCTTTCACATGAAAAAAGGATAAAATTAATATAAAAAATCAATGTGAAACTGAGTGAGATAGAAATTGTTTGATAGAATTGATAGGCACCTATGAAGGCTCCTGCAAAAGCTCAGGAGTGGCACCAGGGAGCAGCTGTGGCAGGATTTGGAGGGGCTGGGCCCTGACAAACAGCAGTGGGCTGCTGCATTCCTGCTCCTCTGTGCACATCATTTCCTCTTGGCTTTGGAACCTCAGCCTGAGCGTAGCCTGTGAGAGTGGAATTCGCTGGGCCTTCCAAAATATTCCAGTTTCTGCTGTGAGGATGTGCCCTGTGTGCACCACGGGGCAGAGGCTGGGCTGCAGCAGGGCACTGCCACACTCTGAGTGTGACTGGCTCTGTGGCACTGCCCGTTGTCCTCAGCTGAGGAGAGTGAGGAATAGCTCAGATTCTCTCACTTGGGAGGAAACACGAGGGGGAAATTAAGGCACAAGACCAAAAGCGAGTAAGAATTCAGCCGAAGAGCCAGAAACAGGGTCTGCTAACTGTGCATTATTTGTTTTTTAGGGTGTGCTGGCAGTACTAATAACAAAAGAATTGGCTCAGTTTCCACTCTTGGGCTATGAAATATGCATGTCTGTGTCCCTGCAATCAGGAGGAGGAAGAGCACTGCAGGTTAGCACTCTGACAGGGTCCCCTGGCTGGCTGCTCCTCGCTGCCTGTCACCTTCGCTACTCATCAAGTGGATAAAGAATTTTTGTCATGCTGCTTCATGAATGAAGCCTGTGCTCCTAAAGAGCATAAGAATTAGCTCTGAAGTGTGCATTAGCACAAAGCCGAGGATGTTGAAAATCATAAAAACTAAAATACACATTCACTCCATTTTCCCTTTCCCTTATCCTGACTGAGTGGGGACGGAGTCTGGGTTTAGTTTGTCATGGTTTTTTTTTCACCCTGGCTGCTGCTAAAATGCTTGGGACTCTGGAGAGCTACCAGCCCTTTGCTTTTAGCATCATTCAAAAACCTTCCATTTAGAGACCATTCTGATATCTTGGTGGTTTTTTTCTTCGTCGTCTTTTTTTAACTACTAAGGAAATTTGCATGAAAATGGAATCATTGTTTCTGAAGAGTTCCATCTGCTCCTGCTGCTTATTCTGGAGCTGAAGTCATAATCCTCCGTTTGTGAAATTTCCCATTGAAGAGATTTTTGGCTTGTTATAGTTTCAGCACAAAATTTCAGAACAGAGGAAATATAGATGCTTCACCTAGGAAAAAAAAAAATAAAAAAAGAAAAAGCCTGGAGATGACATCAGAACTGCCAGTGCATCTGCAGTCAATAGGCTGTAATTCCATAAGGACTGAGGGAGTGGGAAATAGGACAGTACATGAGGTGTGTGGGGCTTGGGGGGAAATTCATTTCCTCACAGCGTCAGAGCTCTGGCTGGTGGGTAATGAAGGAATTGGGATCTTCTAGGTGGCTCAGTGAATAGGATCCCTTTGTGGAAGGGAAAGAGGGAAAGAGCAGGAATGGTTCGGGAATGCTCAGAAAGAGCAAAGTCCCTTTAAAAGAGCTTTGGCCAGAGCGGCACTGCCAGGTCCCTGCCGGGGAAGGGAAGGTTCGTGGGACGGATGTTCACGGAGCCGCTCTCACAGCGCTGTGTCTGCTCCAGAGCGATATTCTGTGAACGGGAACAGGGGTTTGTAGATGTTCTGATTCCTGCTCGCCCTGTGTTTAGGAACACTGGTGTGCAGTGCCGTGCCTGCGTGTGAGGGCAGCTGGTGACCTCCTCCTGCGGCTCCTTCGCGGGGCTGTTCCTGGGGAACACCGCGTGTGAGAGCCGGGCTGTGCTGAGAGCCGGGCTGCGCTGACTGCAGCTACCACGTCGTTCTGCTCGGGAGGAGCAGCTCATGTGCAGCAGCGGCACTTTCTCTGTTGAGCAGATCGTGGTGTGCACGTGTGTCCCTGCGTGCAGCTCGGGGCTGCCCCGTTAACCCTCGCGGTCCTGCCGCAGGGCTCTGCTCCGTCCCTGCTCGCTTGGCTCCTGCCCCTGCCGTGTCTGTCGTGGGCAGTCCCCCTTCTCCGGGCACTGCCTCCTGCACACAGCCCTGGAGCTCCAGCTGCACTTGGGGCACAGGCTCCTGGAACAGCTTGGCCTGGAAGGGACTCGGTGATCCTCTGGCTCCAGCCCCGTGGCCGTGGGCTGGGATGGCACTCAGGACACGGCCGAGGGGCCGACAGGTCCCATCCCGCAGAGCCTGACGCTCACTGGGCTGCCCTGCACTCCCTCCCTGGCTTGTTTTCACTTCTCCCTGGCTGCTGAACTCTTCCCCTTTGTAAAATCTCTTCATGTTCTATCCCTCCATAGGAACTGACTCCTGGAGATGTCAGTCCACAGCTCTGTCTACAGCTCAAGCATAACCATTAGCAGCTATTGAACTTCATATACAAACCAGAGGTATAATTTGCCTCTTTAGGGACAAAGGGTGGCTGATACCAACACACCAGCTTCGAGTACAGCCATGCTCTGTGAGCTCCACAGGAAATACACTTAGCTAAACTCAGCTGTAATTACGTGCAGCTTCCAGCTCTGTTTTCTTGCTGTTCTGTACCACGGTAGTGCTCAAGTACCAGGGATTTAGGAAAGCCTGGCCATCTACACCTCATCCCAATCAGTCTTGCTCCCTTGTTGCCAGCTGCTTTATCTCCTCCATCTTCTCTCTTATCTGTCCCCAGCCTTCAGAGCCTTTTAAAGAGATAATTTTGGTCTGCTGGTCAGGTAGAGCCTGGTCTCTGGTGCAGGTGAGGCACTGCCCAGCTGCTCCATGGTCCAGGTTTGGCCAGGAGAGCCCCTCCTGCTCTGCCTAAAGGCCAGCTTCTCATCCAGGGACTCCCATGGGATCCACAGTCTGGTCTCTGCCTTCCAGAGCCTGGTCTGGAGCTGGGGCAAAGACACCAGGGAAGGCACCAAGCTCCTGGCTAAAGGCACAGCTCTTGCACCGACAGGCAAGGGACCCTGACATGCCAAAAATTCATTAGTTGGACACAGATTGCAATAGGAGATATTAGCAGAGGATAATGGACTGTATTCCGTTGGATATTGAATGCTTTCAGAGGAGAAGCTAGTACTGGGCTTCAAAGATAAAGAAATACTGGCAAATTTATATCTACATACTGTTCTGAAAAATGTAACATCACCTCTTCACCGGGAAAAGCCACTGCTGAAGTTTGTTATCAGTTTTAGTACCTTCGATTTTGAGGAAGGGTCCCTTTCACTTACCTGGCAACCACAGGGAAACAGGCCTTTTTCAGATCTGCCAGGTCAGTTTGTCTTTGTTTTGTGCTGCAGGTGAGGCTGTGTCACAGGCTGGTCTGGGCTTTGCTGTCTCCAGAGCTGCCCACAGAACTGTGTGAGCTGCAGCAGCATGTACACATCCTTGCAAACACAGCTGTTTGTGTTGCTGCAGCATACAGCTCCTTTGTTTTTTCTTTTTGAATTAATTTCATGCTTTATTTCTATGTGCAGAAACACACAGACTCACATGTATGACCCAAGCACAAATTCTGCACAGCTACAGCAAAGTTCCAAATGAGACTAGAAATTACATGTAGCTCTGTGATTTAATTTTCTCTGACATATTGAGTCTATGTTTTAGCCTACAGAACTCCACAGCTGTGCCCTAATTCTCTTTTCCTTGTGATCTCAACATCGCTGCCTTTTAAGGCATTGCTATTCTTGGATCTCAGCAGGACACCATGTTAGACTGTCACCCTGCTCGCTGTACTGCCAGTGCAGAAAGCAGCTTCTCCCCGGACTTGCAGAGAATATGTGCAAGCAAACTTTGGAGCAATTTGGTGGGTGGATGAGACCAGATCAGAGTGCTTTATATCCTGCACCATAGTGTGTATTGAAGTGAGGGTGTGTGGGTTCTGTGATTGTTGTCTCAGGGCATAAGGAAAATGTTTGTGTTTTGTTACAAATAACAAGCAATAAAATAATTAGTCTTTGGCAAGACTCACACAGGAAAAGCTGGATGTCTTTTGCTTTAAAGAAGAGGGTCGCTGCCCTGTGGGTATTTTTGTTCTGTTTTGTTAAGTGACATTCATACCCCTAGAACTCCTAAGTCTAATTCCTGATTTAACCAAATACTGAGTGTGTATAACCCCGGTGTGGCCCTAATCTCACATCTTACATTTGCTCCCACAGACACGGTGCAAGTGCAGTTTGCTAAATTTGGTGCAGGAACCCGCTCAGTGTAATTTGGGCTGCTCTGCTGTGGCACCTCGTGGTGAGATCCGTGGATCTGAGCATCCAGGGTGTCTCCTGTGAGTAGCAGGGGCTGTTTTCAGAGTATGTGTGCTGCAAAGTCATCACAACACAGCACAAAGAGCCCCGTAGCTGCTGCTGATAAGATGCCTGGTGGTGAGCACTGGGACTTTTCTATTTGCCTTGTTTCCAAGATGAATGATAAAAACCCTAATGCAGATTTTAATTTTTAACTCCTGAAAAAAAAGCGTGGGATTATCTTGGGTGAGCAACACGAACATATCATGCCATTGGAATGTCAAAAATCTAATGCAGAAATCCAGGCGCTGTTGTTGGGGCAGATCATTTTAATTTCAAATCTGAATCTCACATGTTTCCTCTCAAACCCTCTCCCATTTCTCGCAGCTCCTCGCGTGGTGGAGGAACCCTCTGCCTTGGGGGGGATTTGTGGCCGTGGGCAGCTCTGTCTGTCTGTCTGTCTGTCTGTCCTGCACACACAGACAGGCTGCACCACTCCTCAGCCCCCTGAGCGACCGGAGAATCTGTTTGGTTTGGCCAATCCGCCACTTCCACATTGCCAGAGCCCGGAAAGCCGGGCAGTCCTGGGGGCTCCGCGGGGCTGCGGCGTCTCTGCAGCTGCAGCGGGAGCTGTGGCGAGGAGAGCAGCTCAGGACAGCCTTAATGAGGGGAAATCAACCCCCCTAATTCGGGCTGTCCAAGCACTCCTGGGGCAGTTTAGAGGCCTCTGTCAGGAACTGAGCCCGGGCCGAGCACCAGGCTCCTGCACCAGGAATTAACCCCCGGCTTCTGGGAAGAGAAGCTGTTCTGTGCCACTGTACAGAGGAGTTGGAGCCTCTTCACTCACGAGAATTTGGGCATCTCTATGGCCTTGGTTCCAGGTGTCTGTTGCTTTTGGTCCCCTAAATCCTCACTGTTCCAGCACCCTGTGGGTGTGACCCGTTCCTGCTGTTGGATGTCCTGCAAAAAACCATTGCTGAAAACCCCTTCCCTCAGCTGTGCTGCAGCACAGCATCATCCCACCCTCCTGCTTTTCCAGCAGACTGGCCTGCTCGTGCAGCCACGGGCCCCTTCTCTGTTTGGATGCCTTAATGAGGCCGAGGTTTGTGGTCAGGGCTGCTGACAGGAAAGAGAAAGGGGAAAATAAAAATGAGCACAGGGAAGTGTTGTGGGAAGAGCTTTCCACAGCATTCATGGGATTTAATGTCCTGAGGACACAGTCAGAGGAATTCAGAGGAATAAAATCTCTATGACAAATCATAGAATTGTTGCATTGCATTTAATGTATTTTAATTGACTCTGGGTTTGTCCCCCGTTGGTTTTATAGTGCTGTCATCTGGAAGACAAAGTGTAGAGCTGTGCTTTCCCAGCAGAGCTGTGCCTGTGTCTGCACTGGCTGGATCTAGAAGGCCAGACTTGGTGTGAGCTGGATAATTACCCTGTAAATGAACCAGAGCAAATGTAGGTTTGAGGAATCTCTTTAAATGTGAGTAAAATATTGACTGGATACCAATTAAGTGAGCACGAGGTTGGATCATGTGGAAAATAGCATGTAAAGATGTAGTTAGACTGTATTGTGAGACATATGTACATTGGGATCAACTTGATATTCAAAAAATTAGTTCCACCATGTGGAAAAGTTCTTGACTCCAAAGCAGACACTTGGCACAGAGCAGATCCTCCACTGCTTCAGCTGGGGAAGTAGCTGGTAATTAGAGGCTCATCTTCTGTGAATCACCACAAAGGAAAATGAGGGCACAGTCTTTGAATGGGCTTGATGAAAACAGAGGGATATTGGGATTAGAGATTCATGGTTTCTTCTCCGGGTTTGAAGAAGAGTGTGATTTGTCATGGGTTGCACTGTCAGTGCACCCTGCCTGATCCTCTTCCTGTCTGCTCAATTTGTCTGGAGCTTGTTTGGGTTCTCTTGTGCAGGATGGCCACTTTTCTCAGTTTCTAGTGCTTTCCTGCCCATTTGTGAAATGAAGGGAAATTCCCTTGTACACAGAAGACCCCGTTTATCTTTGAGCAGCTCCCTTATGTAGAATGGTTTTACAACTATAGGAATTTCACCCTGAAAATGTGCTGCAGTGCTGGGGGCTCGTGTGATGAGCAGCCAGTTGTAGCTGCTACCACTGTGCAGTAGCTTTCCTCCTCGAGTACATTATCGTATTACCACAGATTTAAATATTTGATTTACAAAATGTCGCTGCCTCAGACTCCAGCAGTATCATATAAGACACATCACAATAGATACCGAGTGTAAAGATTGTTTTAAATGGCTTTAATACAGACAGAGGTCAGAAAAGGCAAGATAACAGCAGAAGAGGCTATGTCAAAAAGTAATTAGAGCAGGACAAATGGATTGTGCAGGCATGTCGAAGGCTGTTATTTCTGTAGGCAGTGAGTAGGAAAGGTGTTAATGTAATGTGACAGATCTGGAGCAAAAATGAGGGTGCAGGGAAAACAAATAGGAGCTGACCAATGGAATGGTTTAGATTATGAGGTTTGCTTTAACATAATTTGATTACACATGAAAGAAATGTTTAGTGTAGTTTCTTTGAAAACCTAATTGTCTTAAATACTGCATGTTCGATTCAGTCTTTACACCCAAAGCACAGCCCCCGTGCTGGGGCAGCCTCACTCCCTGTCAGGAATAGGCATGGGAATACTTTGCCCTGTGTGGCTTCACAAATGAGAGGAGGATGGAAGATTTTTTTTCCCCCTAGTGTTTGTCTAATAAAATTGGCTCTTTGCAGTCACGTACATCTTAATTTGGAACCTCGTGCTGAGTGGGGTGGGTGGTATCTGGGCCTGGGAGCTGCTGGTACAGGTGATGTATGAATTATCCAGTTTATCAGAAGGAAAGGATGAGGATCAGGTTTAGCAGGAGGAAGACAGGGAGGAAACACACATTTTTTTGGGATTCAGCTCTTGCCCTGCTCAGAACTGGGACCAATACAAGTAGGAGGGGGGAGCAGTGCAGAACTGCCCCAGATTTCCAGGCTGCTCCAAAGGACTGAACAGGATACAAAGAACTTCCCCAGCACCGTTCTCCTCTGCAGGGTTGTGCTGAAATCACAGGACCTGCTGTACACACCGAGGTTCGACCTTGCAGCCAGGACAAGCTGTGCAGCTCCTGGGGCCTTCTCCTCACATCTGCAAGAGCAGAAACTCACAGTGATGAAAGCATTTTTCTGGAGGAGCCCCCTGTGCAGCTTTGAGCTGGGCACTTCACGTTGTGGCTGGACAGAGAAAGGGACACAGAGCCCGTGACAAATCATGGGCCCTTATCCCCTCAAACATGGCCAGGTGTCACCGTGCCACTCTCCCCTCCTGGTTGCCTTTCCTTTCTGCTTTGAGGCCCTCTAGAAAGGAAGCTGGATTTACACAAGGATTTTTTTGAGTATGGGGATTTCTCCTCACTGTTGTCCCATGCCAATGCACCTTCTCTTTCCTCAGTTGCCCTTGCCTTTCTAAGACATATATTTTCCATAGATTTTGACATTTCACAATCCGATTTAAGCTTGAATTAATTTTAAGAAGTAATTTTTGTTTACAGATGGTTGTAGATGGTAAATCACTCAGTCTCCAAGCTGAGGTGTTGGCAGGAGGCTCTTACAGAAGCTGGGAGTTCAGGTGATGTGTTTTTTTCAGTAGAATATGCTGTTTCTTCTGCATAGTTGTATTCTTGGCTGGTTACATGGGTACAGAGGGGAAGTCTGAGGGTTTGTCAGGGTATACCAGATAGTTCCTCTAAAATTTTGTTTCCGTTTTTGTAAATTTTGGAAGGACATTTCAGGTCAGCTTTTCCTTTTCTTGTAAAAAAGGAAAATAGGATTACAAACTTCAACAAGTTGAATTGGATACTTAAAGATGATTGGGGGCGGAAAGGGACATTTTAAATAGCTGCTCCTACTGGCAGAACAGCTGATTGCAGGAAAATTAAACCCGGCGTGCCCATCCAGCCCGTGAGCGAGACGCTTCCGTGCGGCACCCGGCGAGGGGAGGATGCTGCGGAGCTGCTCGGGGCAGCGCCGGGGCCGGAGCTGCGGGACAGCAAAAGCTGGGGCTGAAATCGGGTCCGCATCGGTGCCGTGCTCGCTCCGCGCTGCGGCTGCGGCGGCCCCGGGCAGAGCGGGCTGTGACAGCCGGGGAGCCCCGGCCGGGGCCGGGCTGGGGCCGCAGTGTGTGCCCGGCTCCTCTCCGACTGTGCCCGGTCCCTCTCCGGGCGTGCCCGGTCCCTCTCTTATCGTGCCCGGCCCCTGTCCAGCTGTCCCCGGCCCCTCTCCCGCCGTGCCCGGCCCCTCTCCGGCCGTGCCCGGCCCCTCTCCGGCCGTGCCCGGCCCCTCTCCCGCCGTGCCAGCCCCGGTCCCCGCTCCCGCCGTGCCCGGTCCCTCTCCCGCCGTGCCAGCCCCGGTCCCTGCTCCCGCCGTGTCCCGGTCGGCTGCTGCCCTCTCCCGTCCAGCGCCGGCCGCACGGGCCCGCGGGGACAGCGCGCCGGGCCGGGGCCGTGTCCCCCGAGCCCACAGGAGCGGAGCACGTCTGAAACTTGCTGTAAAGCCCAGGGATGCGGATCCGTCGGTGTTTTCTCTCTTCGGGCATAATCCGGGCGTTTCTCTGTGCCCGGTGATACAGAGAGGAGGCTCGGTCTGTGCTCGGCATCGCCGCCACATCCTACAAGTGGCCCGGTGTCTCTGTGCTGTCACGATGTGGCTCTCCCCGGCCCTCTGCCGAGTTTCACCGGTGTGTAAGAGGCATGGAGCAGCCAGGACGTTCTCAAATGGGACTTTCTCCGACACCTAATGATCCAAAGAAGCTCCCGAGCTGCTGCAGTCACAGCAACATGTTGGCTGCAATTGTAATTCTGAAAGTTTTTTCTTCTTTGTTTTGCCATCTGACCTGAAATTTGAGGAAATGTCCTCACTGTTTGTTTGTTTGTTTTTTTCCCTGGGCATACAAAATATTGCTGCTCACCACCAAGCTGGATTTGGAAATACTGTTCAGAATTGTAAAAACTACAGTTATAACAAAAAAACTATTATAAAAGGTTTTTTACTCTTGTTGCTATTATTAAAAACACCAGCAACTGCAGCAGGCTGGTGTAGCTGTGTGATTACAGTTCGTGTAAGTCTGGCAGAAAATCATCTTTTGGCTTTTCATCACTTTAATGCAGGGATCTTTTCAGCCCTGGGAGATACTCTCAGCCTCCTGGCCCGTGGACCTCTCCTCTGTTCCTGCATCCTGCTGAACACTTTCTGCCGCAGCTTGGATGAGGAGATCTGGGCTCGGTTGTGCCCGGGCTGGCGGGCGGGTGCTCTGGCTCTGCAGGGGGACAGAGCCCCGCTGCTGCAGCGCTGTGGCCTCCGTGCCTGAAGGAGCAGCTGCAGGAGGAGCTGCCAGGGTGGGCTCTTGCCCTGGGCCCGCCTTGCTCCAGCCCTGCAGGGCTCGGGGCTCTGTGAGGCTCTCCCTGGCCATGGGGCCCGGCCCAAGGGCTTCCCCAGTTCTCCAGGACGATCTGATGCTGTGTGACCTGATTTGTTACTGGGAGTTAGAGGAGATGCACTCTCAGAATGGATGGAGCCATCCCATAGGAAGGGAATGGAGCTCGATTGCCTCCTCATAGAAATGTAAAGCTTTTCCCTTTGCAATTCTCCTTTCTTGTACTTTCCCACTAAGGCAGTAAAACCATATACTTCCCATGCCTCCAATCCCATTTGTTTTCCTTTTTTCCTCTGAAGGCGACCTCTCTGAGGAGCCCTTAACCTCCCCCCTGCCTTTCCTTGTTAGGCAGAGCTGCTCTCTGCTGTTTGTCACCCACCAAGCGAGGTGCAATGAAACGCTTCTTGTAACCGCTCAATTGACTGGGATGGCAAATTCGGTAGCCAGGCAAATAAAAATATAAATAAACAGATAAAACCGGAAATTGATAGAAGGATTCAATTTACACAATGACCTATCAAACTAGTAAGAAGGAGAGAATTGCTTAATTTTATGTGCACCAAGTGACCACCTCCACCAGAATTATTAACGCCACGCTCCCGGTGTGTTTAACGCCAGGGAGGAGAGGAATTACCCGATCTGTTGTTAAACCATTATCACAGAACAGCTCAGACATCAGGTGGATGTTTATTATCATTCCTTGCAGTTCCTTCCATAGCTCCTCTAAGCAATTTTGTATTAATTTTTAATTTTTTTTCGAGATGGCTGCATACATAGTGAGTGGAATAGATCTTTTGGGGAAAGTACACACTGTGTTTACCTTCAAGCAGTTCCCTCACTGCAGTGCCTGAAAGCAACATCCACAGTACTGAGGCTGTTGAGATGCGTTAATCTGAATTTTTATCATTCTTATTTTATCATTCCTTATTATTAAGCTACATTTGCAGTCCAGGCTGGTTCTGGTTGAGGGCTCTGGGTCTCGTTCCCCAGGTTCCTGTGCCTGCCGACCCGCCAGCAGCACCGTGCCTGGCGAAATGAAAACCAAGCCAGGAGCTGGGTATTTCCTTAGGATCTGTTTGTTGCTTGGAATCAAACCCTCCAGTGCTGTAGTCTGGCCGTGGCCAGCTCGGTGGTGTGGGGGCAGCCCTGCGTTTGTCGCCTTCAGCGCGAGCTGTGCCGGGTTTTGTTAGCGCAGCCCGGACTTTGTTCCTGCCACAAAGGCGCTGACGGCTCCGACTGCGGGGACACAACAGAGCCCGATTGTCATGAAAATGGGCAAAGCCTCGCCGAGCTCGGGGAATTATGAAACTGTGCCCGTGGGTGGGAGAGCAGGAGCTCAAGGAAGGGCTGCTCCTGTCCTGGGGCCACGCAGCTCTGTCAACCCTGCTCTGCCCAAATTTGGGGTTTTCTTGGAAGTTTTTGGGATTGGCTGTGGCAAGTGATGGTATCAGCAGAGAGTGTCCTGGGAAAGCTGTGCTGGCCTGGCCTGGCACTCTTCAGTCCATTTTGGTACTGGCTTGTGATGCCAGTTTGTCTCCATATTTCTGAGAAAGTCACATTTTGAGCATTCTGCCTCTTTGGAATTGTGGTCTCATGGCACATGACGGGGGAGATCTGGGGGAGAGGGGCAGTACCTCCTCTTGCTTCCTGTGCCTGTCCCTTATGGCTTTAACATCAGGACAATAAATCCCTTGCAGGCAGCAGTGCCACTTGGCCACTTTTTGGCAATGCTTTTGGCTTTACTCTCATTTTTCCTGTCTCTTTGCCTGCCCTCTGCCCATTCCCAGTTGGCCTGTGATTTTACAGAATAGTTTCAGATCTCTGCAGTTATTTTCTGCCCTTAAGGATTTATTAAGGATAAACTGATCTGTGTTTAATGTGAGTTTTGAATTATTTGGAAATTTTGGGTTGTTTGGGCTATTATAATTTTTCCCAGCCAGGTTTTGTCTATAACTGCAGTTTCAGAATTAGGAGATGGGGGGAGAATTTGGTTTGTTTTGAGGGATTTTTGGTGTGTCTGTGTTTTGGGTCCAAACAGCAGTTGTGGGAGCAACTTTGTGTTATCTCAAGATTAAGTTGCTTTATTTCAGCCTGCTGTGTCCACACCACAGTGCAGCTTTACAAAATAAGCACTCTGCATTCTGGTCACACTTCTCCGAGGGGTGCCGGGAGCCAGCGAAGGGCTCGCATGGGATGAAGAATGTGGAGCTTTGGGAGCAGCACAATTGCCAACAGCTGTGTCAACAGAGCAGCCAGGGCTGCCTTACCTTGGCCGTGTGTGGCACCGGCTCCTTGCCCGGCCGGGCTCGGCGAGCGCCGCGCTGGGAGAGGACGGGTCAGTGCCACGAGGCTCTCACAGCCTGGCACGGAACTGCAGGCTCACAGCATCAGCAGAGCACTGCAGGGAGGGCTCGTGGCAGTTTGCTCCTGCAAGTACACCTGCTGTGCACAAGTGCTGGGTTAAAAATGGGATTATGGATGGAGAGAATCCCAGAAGGGTTGGGGCTGGGGGCTGGATCCCCTGCCCAAGCAGGGTCAGCTGGAGCAGGGGGCCCGGGCTCTGCACTGAGTGCACACGGGCTTAGTTACATTGCTGGATGTCACCAGAAAGCAATAAAATTTCAGGCTTGGGATGGAGTGAAATACGACCTCTTTTGTTGCCTCTGCACCTTGTTTATTCTAAGGCAGCCATTTCTCAGAGCACGGTTGGGTGCTGCAGTCCTCAGGATGAGGAACAGCAACAAACTGTGGCTTTTGAGCGGAGCCAGTTTGAGACATCCAGACATCTGGAGTACAGGTTGGCTTGGGCATCAGCAGAAATGCTCTTGGGCCTTCCCTTAAAAGCTGTGGTGTGGTGAGCGTTGGTTTGGGCTGGTCAGACACAGCTGAGCTGCAGGAGAGTTTATTGGGCACTAAGGACACATGAACTGCACTGTAGCCCAGGCTGAGTTCATCCCAGGGGGAGGATGAAGGGGCAGAAGAGCTTCATGAAAATATTTCCTGGTGCAGACACACATGGCTGTGTGTGAGAAGAGCTCAGTGTGATCAGTGGTACCTGTTCTGAGGTGGGCAGCTAAATCAGTCGTGGATTTACTGTGTTCCATTTTAACTCCAGCATCCCACTGGTGCAGACCCTGCGAGGAGGGCTCCAGTCCCCTGCCCCAGAGTGGCCACCACCAAAGGAGCACCCGAATTCCCAGTCCTGTGGGAACTGGGAGTCCCAGTCCACGTTAACAGTGCTCTGCCAGGCGTGGGCGTGGGAAGGGGCTTCCTCGAGGGAAGCTGTGCCTGTTGGCTGGTGCTGCCTGTGTCTGTACTGCCTTTCACTGGTGAATAAAACTACACATAAGCTTTTGGCAATACTTGCTATCCAATAACTTTCATAGAGTCATAAAATCTCTGAATGATTTGGGTTGGAAATGACCTTAGAGTTTATCATGTTCCACATCCTGCTGTGGGCAGTGACACCTTCCACTGGCCCAGGGTGCTCCAAGCCCTGTTCATCCTTGCCTTGGAGACTTCCAGGGATGGGGCAGCCACAGCTGCTCTGGGCAACTTTTCTTTTCCTGCTGGGGATCCCTGGATGCAGTCGATGTGTGTGTCGTGGTACCTGTTTCACACTGCAGTGAGCAGTGCTCTCGGCTTCCTGGGGGGCTGGCGCAGGACTGTGCCAAGGGGTGGCCAGTGGTGGTGGCTGGGGGCAACTGCCAAGGCTCTGCCGCATGGCAAGGGCAGCAGGCAGGCAGTCTGCCAGTCAGTCTGTCAGTCTGTCAGTCTGCCAGTCAGTCTGTCAGTCTGTCAGTCAGTCTGTCAGTCAGTCTGTCAGTCAGTCGGGCGGTCGGTCTGTCGGTCAGTCTGCCAGTCTGCCAGTCTGTCAGTCA
>VZRX01009163.1:292-20504 GCA_013398075.1 Notiomystis cincta | reverse complement strand
TCTCCCGGGGGTCTCTGTGGGTCTGGGGGCGTTCGGGGCCCCCCTCGGGGGTCGCTGTGGGTGTGTTGTGGGTCCGGGGGCGCTCGGGGCCCCTCTCCCGGGGGTCTCTGTGGGTCTGGGGGTGCTTGGGGCCCCTCTCTTGGGGTCTCTGTGGCTCCGGGAGTGCTCGGGGCCCCTTTGCCGGGGTCGCTGTGGGTCTGGGGGCGCTCGGAGCCCCTTTCCCGGGGTCTCTGTGGCTCCAGAGGCGCTCGGGGCCCTCCTCGGGGGTCGCTGTGGCTCCGGGGGCTCAGCTGCGGGGCCGCAGCGCCACCTGCCGGCCGCACGCGCGCCCTCCCTGCTCTTCCCGTCCCCTGCTCTTCCCGTCCCCTGCTCTTCCCTTCTCCTGCTCTTCCCTGCGTTTTCTCCTTCCCTCCTTCTTCCCTCTCCAAACAGCCGTGTGAGTGTCGCTCACCCCAGTGCCTCTGCCCAGGCCCAGGGGGCCACAGACTGCCCTCAAGGTCCTCACTGTTGGATTCTGGAGCTTTCTCTTCCTGCTCTGGTGCCCAAGTTAAGGCATTGCTGGGTTGGAAAACCCATTCAATGTTAGCTCTAAATATAATAATTTTTAAATTCAGATAAGGTTCAGAGATCAGCATTGGCAGGAAAACCAGCTTTGAGCAGACGGGCTGTCGTGCAGCCCAGCACCAGGATGATATTCCAGAGGGTCTCTCATTCCTGCATTTTGTTGCAGGTGTAAGCTATTGTCTGCTAAATTATGCTTTGAAATCAAAAGACCAAGACAATTTATGCCCGTGACTCATAATGGAATGAGCCGAAGGGAACCTTCTAAATCACAGTTAGTGGTAAAATATCTTGGAAAATGAGAGAGATTCCCCCAGAATTCCTGTAGTTCCATTAAGTTAAAAAAACCTGAAGGGCCTGACAGCTTTTTTTATTTTTTTTAGTGAGAAAGTGATATTTTTTTATGAAGAGCTTTCATAGGAAATAAACAGCCAGTGCTGTGCATTGCCCAGGGTTGGTGGTTGGGGTTTGGGAAGCCACAGTTCAGGTCCTGTGGCCCTCTCCTCTGCCCTCCTGAGGCACTCCCTGAGCTGTGGCTGCAGCCTCACACGAGCAGGATTTGAGCTGAGGATATCTCAAACCCAGCAGCGGCTTGGCTTTTCTGGGACAGAAATTTTTGCTGAAATTTTGTGTCATTTTCTGCTCTGGGAGGGCCTCCTGCAGCCCCGTGTGCCAAGCAGGGCGAGGCTGTGCAGCAGCAAGGTCACCGTGCAGCTGGGGAGAGCCTCCTGCCAAGTCTGCCCAGGTCGTGGTGGGAAAGAGATGGAGCCCTGATAAAGGGGGGCAGCCTGGGAGGGGGGGGCACGGCTGCACTGCCTGCTGCAGGGAGAGGCACGGGGAAGAGGAAGGCAGGGAAGCTGCTCCAGGTTAATCCCCTTCGCTGGACCTCACTGGAGCTCCCTGGAAATTGTTTAAAGAGCCTTAAAACTGCAGCTGCTCTACTGAGAATTGAGGCTGCCCCTCTGAAATGCAGCTGTGCAGCTGCTCTGGTAGCCTGAGTTTTAAACAATGGCTTTGCAAGCAACCATCAGGGCCAAACATCTCCCCTCCACTTTGTGCAGTGCAGCAGGAGGTGTGACCTGTGGAGTGGCAGCAGGGTTAGCAGTCACCAGTGCTTTGTGCCTGTGATGTGGCAGCACTGGGGGTGTCTCTCTGGGTGGACCCTGGCTGGGGGCTGTGGGCAGTGGATTGGACATGCTGGCATCCACATCTCGTTTTCCAGCAGTCCTGGGCGTTCACTGGGTTATTTCCAGGGGTCAAAGAGGGTTCCTTACTGTGCACCACTTCTCAAATTATTGTGGTAAAGGATTGCCATTTCTTCATTACCTGTCACTCAAGGAGCACATGAAGAAACTGAAGTCCCTGAGTAATGCTCATAGCCCCACTGATGTGTCTGTGCCTTTTGGGGTGAGAACCATGGTGGTGCTGCTCAAGCACTGGAGGTTTTTTCCAAAATCTTTTTTTTCCAAATAAATAAGTATCTTCTTATGTACTTTGGAATGTCTGAATATGTGACAGTAGTGTTCCTCACCAAGGTTTGGTTGTATCTTTCAGCAATCAGAGAGGATGGCATGCCAGGAGGCAGAAACAAAAGCATTGGACCTGTCCAGGTGAGCACTGTTCCTCTGTGGTTCCCTTCAGCTCTTGGTGTCCTGGCCTGAGCTGGGCTGGGCTGGGCTCAGACAGCAGCAGCAGCTCGGCCTGGGCTGGGGATGCTTGGTTGAGCTCCATCATCCCTGGCTGTGCCTCCTGCTGGTGTGGCAGGGCTCTCACAGTCAGAAACAGCCATGAGCTGTAGTTGGTAAATGGAGTGGGGTGCTGCCTGTCCCGGGGTGCTGCACGGACACACGGACAGCCCCACACGCCCTGTCCTTCGTGAGCCACACAAGGACGTCTGTCCCTCCGTGGCTCCCAGTAAATCTCCATCTCCCTGCTGCAATCCCCTCAGCTGTGGCAAGCAGGGCACCAGTAAATGTCTCCCTGATTGATGGCACAGCTTGTCCAGAGGTGCCTTGTAAAGCACGAGGTAATTCAGCACAGCAGCTCGTGCTGCACGCCTGAGGAATGATGGCCATTTCCAGCTTGCTTCTGGAAAAGAGGTCTTCTAAAAGTTTACTGTTTATTTTAGCAAAATAGAAATAACACTGAAAGCAATTTCTGTGAGTCTGAGTGCCTGGGAAGGAGCACTCAGCCCAAAGCATGAGGAGCCAAGTAAGCACCACTCTGCCCTGCTGGGCAGTTGGGTGCCTGTGGTCAGTGTCTGATTCTGCCTGGAACCACACAAACCTATTTCCTGCTGTTCACATTAAGGGACATGCACAGAATTTAAAGCAAAAACAGAAGCCTCTAAATTTTTGTTGCATTTTCCCCTTTAGTGGTGGGACATTCCTCCAGGAGCATGCCCAGCACGCTCTTAAAACCTCATATTACAGTGAATTCCATTAAAAATTTTTTTAGCCCATTTTAGCTTTGTATATGTTACTCTCTGGAACTCAAGTATTAGATGCTCAATTGCTGCTTCATGTGCCACCTGGTTCTTATCTGGGGGAAAATTGGGAGCTCTGTCTCCCTGTAAATGTTTTCCTGACTGATTTTATATGTGTCACCTTGCCTCTCCTGATTGCTTTATCAAACCAGAGCCTGCCCACCTCCTGCTTGCCTTTCCCTCTGCCAGTCCTGAGTGATGTTCCCAATGCTCTGGCCTCAATTACTCCCAGGTTTTTCACGGTGTGACGGTGGCTGATTTACAGCTCGCTGCCATGTCCATCTGACATCATCTTTTCATGTGTCAGTTCCTGTCTGCTGTGCTGCCCTCACTTGAATGGCACTGCAGGAGCTGGAGGTCACCACGATTACCTGTAAATGGAATTTTTCATGTGTGTTGTTAAGTGCAGGGGAAGGATGTGGTACCTGCAGGGGGTGGGAGGGTCAGCCCTGCTGGATGTGACTGAAGGTGTTTGCAAACAGAGGCTCTGCTTTTCTGTTCCCTGCCAAAGTAACCACTGTGTCCTGTATTTGACAGATATCAGAGGAAGAGATTGAGAGAATTATGTCTGGGCAAGAATTTGAGGGAGAGGCAAACATGTCATGGAGTAACAACGGAGACAGTGACCACAGTTCCCCTGGAAATGGAGTTTCTGAGAGCAACCAGCCTTCACCTGTTTCTACTCCATCTTCAAGGTGGGAATGACCCCTGGAAGAATTTGGTGTTACAGGAATCTTGGATTTCTTTCCCTGAGTGATACTTGGGGTCAGTGTAGGGAAAACATATGGGTGCATCTTTGTGTAAATTGGTCATGCAGCTGGCTCTTGCCTCTCTGGTTGTGTTCTAAAACAAGCAGGCACTGGATTGAAAAGAATTGAACTGGGAAGTGAGATGTTTGTGAGCAAAGGAAAACAATCTTGAGTTAAAATTATATTTAAAATACATCTCAGTTTATATTGATTGTGTTTTCTGCAGATCTTGAGTACTTGACCACCTTTCACTGCTCATTCTGCATGAGCTCTTTCTCTGCCCTGTGCTCAGATTTTGAAAATAAGAGCATTTATGTTAGTAATTGGTGGTGTTATATTAAAGTTGGCTACCGTGAGTGCAAACCTCCTGATGCAGTTCCTGATGCAGCCTTTGATTGCAAACACAGCAAGAACCTCAGTGCTGATCCCATCTGCTTCCAGCTGCAGTTTGTGTTCACTGGCTGTGTGCACTTAATGTGCAGTCCTAAATTCTGGCCCTGTAAGGAAGCTGGGGTGGAAAGGCTGGGCACAGGTGGGTTTTGGCTTCTGTGTGGAAGCAGTGCCCAGCCAGGCTGGCTGAGCAGCCGGGGCACTCTGGGCTCTCTGCAGGGCAGGGCCTAACACAAGGCCCATCGTGTTTACTTTCCCTGCCTCTGTTCGCGCTGCTGACCGAGCTGGATGTGACTGTGAGGAGCCTGTGAGGAGCCAGGTGGAGCTGGGGGCGTATTAAAGGGCTTTTCCTTTTCCAGTAGGTCCGTGGAGCTGAACGGGTTCGCTGCACTCAGGGATCAGTACCTGGGCACGCCGGTGTCCGCGCACTACCAGTACCTGCCGCACCTTTTTAGCTACTCGGCGCACTCGGCGCTGGTGGCGCCGCCGCCGCGCAGCCTGGACCCGCAGTCGCACGGCCTCATCAGCCAGCTCGTGTGTGCCGAGGACCTGGAGCCGCTGGGCACGCCCATGCTCATCGAGGACGGGTGCGTTGGCAGGGCCATCCCCGGGGCAAGGTGCAGGGCGGGCGGCACACCAGACCCCCTCCCCTCTTCCCTGGGGCCAGGGCTGGGCTGCACAGCCTGGCACGGGGCTCCAGGGGACTCCCCTCAGCCCCTGGCCGGGCAGGGGGGTGCTGACCATCATGGCTCCTGTCACCAGGTGACACCCTGGGCACTGGCAAATTCCTTTGGCATTTGCCTTGTTTTCAAGTGCCTCATCAGGTGATGTCATTCAGTGTTTTTAATGTTTTTGTGCCCTTGTATTAACTGTGCCTGCAGGTACAAAGTGACTCAGGCAGAGCTGTTTGCGTTGCTGTGTCGCCTGGCGGATGAATTGCTTTTCAGGCAGATTGCTTGGATCAAGAAGCTGCCGTTCTTCTGCGAGCTCTCCATCAAGGACTATACCTGCCTGCTCAGCTCCACGTGGCAGGAGCTGATCCTGCTCTCCTCGCTGACTGTTTACAGCAAGCAGATCTTCGGTGACCTTGCAGATGTCACCTCCAAATACTCTCCCTCTGACGACGAGCTGCACAGGTGAGGTGGGCTGAGCCCAGCGTGAGGCAGCGAGATCTGAACGTGAGGAGCCATGGGGAGCCCAACACTCAGGTGTCCTCTGACCACCTCCTGGGACAGCTCACTTCACCTGTGGCTGTTCTCCTTTTCTGTTCTTTAGGGAATAGCTGTCCCAGGCTTAGAAAGCACAGCATGGTTAGTCAGTGCTGGATCACAACTTCCTTCTGCAGGGGAAGGGCACAGTGCTGCCTGGGGCTGTTTGAATTTAGTGTAGCTAAATGCTGTTGGCCTCCAACACAGCCCTACAAACCACCTTTTTATGAGGAAGGTAAAACTAATCAACGCTTTGGGTAACTCTGACACACAGGAAAGAAGGTCTTATATAAAAACCCTTTGGTCCAGTGGAAGGGTTGTTCACAAAGCTGGTTATCTGTACTATCAAAGTGTTTATTATTAATTGTTATTTCATTGTTTTGATTACATAAATTTAAAGATGTTGCAACTTAGCTCGTTTTTTCCATGGTACAGACTATCTGATGCTCCAGGGAACCTGTCTTTCATTTATCATTTTGGTCAGGGTGTTGTTTTTTGGCTTGGATATTTTATTTTGTAGCCTTGGTGCCAGACAGATTCTTCTTTTGGTAGTAGAGTGACAGTCTCACCATGCTATGGCAGAATAGGTAGGATTTAGGGAAACTGCTGCCCATCCTCCCATTAAACACCTGCCCCTGGCTCTCTACCCTTGCTGGGCTCATGATGCTGCCAGAGTCACCAGGGGATCTGATGTCCCGTGAGCAGAGATTTAAAACACTGCTGTGGTCCTCAGCCATTGCAGCATCTCATGGTTCTTGGGGGCTCCTTTGTGCCTCTGCTGTGACAAGCAGAGGCATTGGCTGGCTGAGCCCAGAGCAGGGAGCTGAGGCCATGTCAGGGAGCAGGGAGCTGGCCCCAGGTGTCTCATTTCCTGGGACAGGTTCCTCTGTGGCACTGCTCTGCACAGCCATTCATCGTGCATCTGGTGCCGCTCCTGCGAGGAGCGCTGAGGGTCATAGAAAACCACAATGACACTTGTTCCTGCATTCAGCTGTCCTTTTGTTCCTGCTGTCCTGGTCAGAGCCTCACAAGAGAAGTGTTTGTTTCATTTTGAGTTTGTGATAAATACAAGCGAGAGGTAAGACAACGAGACAAAGGAGGAATCCTCGCCCTGCAGAAACCGGCAATTCAGAGCTGGTCGCCTGGAAGGTCCTTCAGAGAAGATCTGTGCACATGGCTGAAAATAGGTGTTCTTGGGAGAGGAATGCTTCTGCAGTCTCTCCTTGTGATTTAGCTTTTCAAGTGTCATTAATTGTCATTAGTAACCTGGGAGAATGCACACCCAAAAAGCCATTTAGTGGGAAGCTGCACAGATGAGGAGTCTGGAGCTGCGTGGCTCCCTCCCACTTGTCTTCATGGTCCTTCAGCCATGGCTTGACTGTCCCCAGCAGCAGTGGGATAGCTCATGGGTATCAGTCTCCCTGTCCAAAGCACTCGTGGAAAAGCTGGTCCCTTTGGATTTGAGAGGGGCCCTTTTGGAGAGATGTCCCATTTTTGGGTGTTCTCAAAGAGCCCCCGGCTCCTCTGGCATTGATCAGGAATGACTGCAAAGGGAACTTCATTAGAGTTCACACCTGGTTGGAGAAATCTCACTGAGCAGGGATGGTCTGGCACTTCAGGGTTAATTTCTGCTCTTAGCAAAAGGACAAGAGCAGTGCTAAAGCATAGGTGACAAACAAAGGCATAGGATAATCTCCCCAGCCCCTGTGTTTTAATTGCTTCTGACAACTGGCTAAATGTTCTGTTTGCCTGCTAGATCAAATGTTTTCTTTTATTGTGCTGTTTTTCTGAAGATGAATATGAAATGAATAGACTCCTGACCTCCCCCAGCACTCCTGATAGTGCTTCCCTTCCCCCTCCTCCCCAGCTGATCCCGATAACTCCCAGCCAGAAACTTGCCTGGTGTAAACTGCGAGGAAAAGTGTGTGGAGGAGTCAGTCCTCGAGAAGAAATAGGGCTGTGAAAAACAGAACAGCTTTGTTTGAAAGGGGGAGGAAAGTATGTGCAAAAAAATAAGACAGTTCAACTGCAGGAGTGAGAGAAGAGCTCTCCTGGATTTATGAAGTGATGAGCGACTGGTAAAAACGTGCATACTCTAAAAACAATTAAACCCAACAGATGACTGAGTGGTCTTTGTGCTCATTAACTTCTTGAGCTTTGCAATCTTGCACCTGCAAGATTTTTAATGTCAACTGGAGAGCAAGAAAACTTGTACAACTTTAGATTAGCCGACAAGGCTTTCATCACTTACAATATTACTTTCTTGAAGAACTGACCTGGAGTTCAGACAGCTTGTTTTCACTTTGCAGAGGTCAAACTCCACCATGCATTTTACAAATAACTTTGAAGTAAACAAACACACATGCCAAAATAAGGTATTATTCAGTGAAAAAGGTTCTATTTCTGTTCTATTCAGAGATGGCTTGCTGGCTGTGCTCTTATTCTTTGTGCTGCACAATGCCAGAGCACGCTGAAGCTTCCCGAAACACTTCTGTCCCACTTCTGAGTGCTTCTGCAATATGTGGTTTCTTTGAAGCTGAGGGTATTGCTGTGAGATGTGTTCCCAAGAGGCTTTTCTGGCCCTGGGCAGGCGTGGGATGGTCTGGAGGTGCCTGCAGACACCCACAGCCCTCCACACCTTCCCACTCCGCTCCAGCCTGGTCCTTCCCCATGGCTTTTTCATGGTGCACATGTGGGGAATTACTCCTGGTGAAGTGTGGCACCCTCTTTAGCAGGAGGACCTCATTCTGCACCCACAAAATCTCCATCAGGCAGTTTCCCAGGAGGTTTTGGGGATGTTTGTGTTCCCTGTCATCAGGGTGCCTGTCCCGCCCATCTCTGTCACTGGCTTTGCTGCAGGTTCCTGGCTCTGTGAAACCTCTGCTGGCAGGACAGGCTGGTGCTGAGCTGAATCACCAAGAGAGGGTTTTTTCTTACAAATGTAGATGGTGGACTCCCCATCCCTGGGTTAGGCTGGATGTGGCTCCGAGTAACACGGTCTAGTGGCAGGTGTGCCTGCCCTTGGCAGGGGTATGGGAATGGATGAGCTTTGAGGTCATTTCCACCCAAACCATTCCATGGTTCTGTGATTCTGCATTTGTACCTGGGACATTTTCCTCCTTATTTTTGGTACCAGCAGACTTCAGGCAGTTTTGATGGCGTAATTTTTAATTCTCTTGCAACGTGTTAAAATCTCTGAAGTTACATTAATAAGCTTCACAGGTTCAATGTGCAGTCCCTGTGCTGATGTGAGCTGTCTGTCCTGCAGGTTCAGTGAAGAGGGGATGGAGGTGATGGAGCGCTTGATCTACCTCTTTCGCAAATTCAGCCAGCTGAAGGTCAGCAACGAGGAGTACGCCTGCATGAAAGCCATCAACTTCCTAAACCAAGGTGGGCCAGCAAGGAGCAGCTACCAGCCCCACTGGTTCATTTTGATGCTTCAAAGGGTGAATTTGTAAGACTGGTCCTCCCTTTATTTTAGAGCTTTTCTGACTCACTAAAATATTTACCTTCAGGATATATCCTTAGGTCACTTAGTTGGGTTCCTACTTTTTAGGTTCTTTGCCTAAATCTGACTCTTCACAGTGAAAGGTAATCACAAATGAAGTATTTACATGCAGGCCATGAATTCAGCCTAGGAAAGGGCTGTATCCTCCTGTTGATTAAGCAGCATATTGAAGCTGGCAGTTCAGGCTCCTTCAAGACCCTGGGCATTTCAAAATCCGTGCAGAGACAAATGCTCAGTGAATGGTGTTCAGCTGTAATTTTGGAAATAAATGTCCCCAAAGTCTTTTGTACTGTGAAAGATAGTTGCAGTCTGTAAAAAAGTGCTGCAGGCTCCCTCCTCCCCCGCTCATTTCCAGAGGGAGATAATGCTGACGCTTCAATCTGTGCCGGGCTGAGGTTCCGGTTTGCTTCCCTGGGCAGTTTCCTGACACTGGATAATGCACTTCTCGAGCTGTCTCCATTGTTTTCCAAAATGTATTTTCATTAACTTCCTGTCTTCCTTTATTTTTAGTTGAAGTTTGCAATTTTTTATGTGAAATACCTGAGACTTATTTTTAAAAGTCAGCTTTTGGGCAGTAGATGAATGCCTCTTCCGTCAGAGGTCTCCCAGCAGCGAGCCTGCTCCGAGGCTCCGCAGCTTCCTCGCCCCTCTGCTGGATCCTCCCCAGGACCCGGCACTGCCAGTGCCGCTGGTCCAGCGGGGCTTCCTGCCTGTCTGTTTTTCCTTTGTGTGTGTGGCCTGACATTGGCAAAGCTAAATTTAAAAGTAAGAACTTGACAAGTTTATAAAGCTCCTGTGACATAATTCATAAGCAGATGGGGAGAAATGTGATGATATCTTGAATTATAGAGGTGAGCGCTGTCCTCAGCCAAGATGATGCAGCTAAAACCAATGTGTTCCTGTCTGAGGAGGTGTTACACTGATCTGCTGTGAGGACTAAACCCTGACACCTGGCTGTGCTGTCCTGCCAGGCAGGGATTTCAGGTTGCTGGGGCTGTTTTCTCCGAGAGCATTCATTGAGCTGCAGATGAGCAGTGTAGGACATTCCCTGTTCTCTTCCCAGCCTTTTGTGGAGGGAAGTCCTGGATCCAGACACACATATAAAAATACACCCATGATGCAGGCACAGCAGGAGGGGAGATGGGAATTTTAGTGTTGGTCCAACCAGGTGCTGGAAGTCAATCTCCAAAGCAGGGGCCCAGATCCGAGTGACAGAAATCAGCCTGTCCTGAAGACGTGGCAGTAAGTGTGAGGCTGCTGCTCTCCTGAGATGTTTTGTCATGTCTTCATTACTCTGACTGTATTCCTTTGCAGATATCAGGGGTCTGACCAACGCCTCCCAGCTGGAGCAGCTGAATAAGCGGTACTGGTACGTGTGCCAGGACTTCACAGAGTACAAGTACCCCCACCAGCCAAACCGCTTCCCGGATCTGATGATGTGTTTGCCAGAGATACGGTATATTGCAGGTAACTTCTTCTCCCGCTGGGAGCAAGTAAGGAATTTCTTCTGAAAGATAATTACTGCACTGAAACTCTTGTGGACTTCAGTGGGGCATGTTTGTGTGGGACCATTTCCTGTTAGAACTTCTTTAAGCCCATCCCATTGCCCTGAGCTCACCCAGTCAGAGGGACTCTTGGCAAGGTGTCCTGGTGATGCTGGTGGGCACAGGAAAAAGGTGCCTTGCTCTAACCTGACACCCTTTCAGTACATTGTTCAGTCTCCCCTTTTCTTCTTTCACTCCCAGCTGGGGGGGAGCATTTTGTCTCAAAAGGGTATCATCCTGGTTTGAGTAGCTATCTCATCAGACTCAGAGAGATCCCTGAACTAAGCAGAAAGTGATCAGCAGAGTTCAGGCAGACCAGTGTAACCCCCAGGTTTCTGCTTGTCTGGACCTCGGAAATCCGCAGGTGAATTCTCAACTGTAGTTGTGTTGTTAATTAGATCTCCAAGGTCTGGTGTTGCTAAAACTGTTTGTTCCTGAATGTTATGGCAAAGGGAGATGCTTACCTCCCTGTGTCAAGGCTCCATATGCTTCATCCTACTCCGTCATAATGAACTAGATAATAATCTCAGAGTAGCTCTCGTAATTTACTCATGGAGATCAACAAGGGGGTTTGAGGTGAGATGGGATTTAGTCTTTCCCAGTTTCTATAAATACTTCTCCATTGTGGAGGAATCATTTTGATCTGATTTTGCTCATTTATTTTGCTTTCTATTCAGTAAATAATAAATCATACTGTGTCCAAATGCATATCAAATGTCTAATGTAGCTGTAGGATGATTAACTGTTTCTGAGAGAGGTTCAAGGTAAAACCATCTCCAGCGCTGCTGGCTTAGGTGTCTATGAAATCTGATTCAGGAGTGGCTGCTAATTCTGGTTTCTTTCTTACCAGGAAAAATGGTGAATGTCCCCCTGGAGCAGCTGCCTCTCCTTTTTAAGGCCGTTCTACATTCCTGCAAGACGAGTGTGAGCAAAGAGTGAGCGCAGCTGGCCCCGGCCGGTGCCTTACGCTGAGCCTCGGGCCGGGAGCCGCCTACCCCGGCAGAGGGGCCACCGCCCTCCAGGCAGGAGACAGGGCACTGGGCCTCCCTGCCCTTGTAGCAAGAATCTTTTTTGTTTGTTTTTGTTTTTTTACTCTTTTTCCTATATATTTATTTCACGACAGAGTTGAATGTATGATCTTCAACACGATGCACATGGTTCTGTAAGAATGCAGCAGATGCATTCTCCAGCGGTTTACAGAATGTGAAGATGTTTAATGTTACAGTGTTTGTTAGGGTTAGTTCTTTTGTATTTGGGGCTGGGGACCGAGATGACTAAGACTACCTCAAGGAGAAGATGCTGTTCACGCACTGCTCTTTCCATGATTTGCATCCAAAAGCATTTGTCATAGAGAGCAAATGTCGACAGAGCTGTTCATATCCCAGAGGGACGACTTTGGAGAAGTGGGTGCTAGAGAAGTGCCAAGCTTTTTCTTTAATCTAAAAAAGGCAGGGAATGGAGGATGAGAAGTCTGTCTAGGCAGTTGGTTTCTTTTCCCCTGGCAGTTTCCAGATGCAGGGTTCCCAGTGGGATGAGCTCCAATGGGCTCCCTGTCCCTGTCCCACCTGGGGGAGCTGCAGGTGGGGTCTGCCCCAGCCCCTCCTGCCCAACTGCCCTCTTACTGTTGCCACAACACCTGCCAGTTCCTCTGAAATTGTGTTCCTGTAGTTCATAACAGGCTCCTGGCATTACACAGAGGTGCTCCTATTGCTAGAGAACTGCGAGGACTTTATCATCACTTCCTTAAAATTCATTTTAGGTTTACAAAAGCAGGGAAAAAAGCTATTGAGAGAAGAGCCAGGATTGTCCCTGTTAGTGTGTTCCTCCAGTGTGGTACCTGATTCCTGAGGCTTCTGCATTGCAGCCATCCCCATTTTGGGAGCAGTTAATGTATCCTGTGTTAAATGGGGCCTATGTAGTGGTGTGAGGGACTCCATTGTCCTCTGGCATGGCTTTCTCTGCTGGACTCAAGGAGTGGGTGTTCCACAGTTACATCCTGCCAGGACTGCCCTGTTCCTTGTGGAATCCCAGGAAAAATGACATTACTGCTGCACTCAGTGACCTGCTGTGTTCTAGGTGTTGCAAGGCTTGGATTTTCCATCTCGCAAGCTCCCCAGGACTCCAGAGGGAGAAGTGGTTTAATGACAACTGATTAGCTGATTGAGTGAGTGCTGAGTGCTGGTGTTTAGCTAAACTTGGGCATTCTCATGAGTGACATCGTGATGTCCTGCTCATGGTGGGGAGGTTGGATGAGATGCTCTTGTTCTCCTGTCCTTCATTAGGAATTAATGTTCAAAGACTCAGTCACTCTCCTAGACAGCCTTGGCTGAGTTTCCTTCCCTGTCTCCTCAGATGTAGAACTGGCATTCACTTAGCAAGGTGGCTCCTCGCTAAGTGTTTGAATGCTGATTTAAAAATATTTGTGGAAACAACTTTTGTTCCTTCAGGGTAGGAGGGACGAGTCACTACCTTGTCTTTCCCTGTGGCAGCTGAGTGGCTGCAGCTGCTGTGCGTGAATGTGATGGTGAGCAGGAGAAACGTCCCATTNTGGCACTGGTCTGGCACTGGTCTGGCACTGGTTTGGCCGTGCCGGTGCCGACGGCCGCGGTCACACCGCGCCAGGGCCCTGCTGCTGCCTCATCGCGGGCATTGGGCTCTCCCAGCTCCACGGTTTCCCTTCTCTGGAAGTCCATGGCTGCTCACTTTGCATTATTTGAACAGGATGTTACGGGTAACAGCTGCTGGGCACCGCGGCGGCTCGGCTCGCTGGAGCTTCACACCCAAAGGTGGTTCCGTAAACCGCGATCACCTTCTGGCAGTACCATGAGACACATGTGTATTCTCAGGAAAGCCTTCTGATACAGCCCATACCTCACGTGTTCAGGGGGAGATTTTAGTGTATCTGTTTGTAAGTTAGAATGTATTTCTCAGCTTTTAAGTTTAATTTCCAAATAGCTTGATATGATCTTTTTATTACGGGTTATTTCTGGCTTGCTGTTTTATACACTCAAGGAATTGTTAAAATTGCATAGGAGTAATTTTATTCTGCAGTTACTGAATTATTATAATCTGTTGATGAATAAGTGTTTTAATTAGTGTACATAAAAGCAGTCATCTTGTTGCCAGCTATCCAACAAAAATAATCTATTGGGTAATCTGTGGTTTTCCAAAACAGCCTCCCAGAACTAGTGCTGTACCAACAACAACCAGAAACCTAAATTCAGTGATGATGACAAACGGACGTGAACGTTCCACTTTCCGTTGTAGAAAGCAAATTTTACAAAGGCTGATTGGCAGCAGTATCCGTTCCCAAATACCCGTTTGCTATGGGAGTAGAAAATCCTTCCTGAACTGACAGGTAAGGAAGCAGCAAACAGACCAGACAGAATCACCAGTCATTCCTGGTATCTTCTGCACCAAGTCCTCTAACGACTTGTATTTTTTAAACAGGGTAATGTGAATGTGTTGCATTGCAAACTCAGGTATTATGAGAAGGTAGGAATGTAGCTAGAGACGTAGAGATATTAGATAGATGTATTTGTGAATTTGGTTTGAAGGACACCCTGGAAAGGTTGGAATTTTTGTTCCATTCTTCACATAACACTCAGTTTACAGGGACTCATATTTTATTTGTGCTTAATGCTAGTAGGGGGAAGTTCATTATCTTTGGTATCTATCTGCTCTTGCTTATCTGACCTTCTGTCATAGAGAAATCAATCAACAATAATAGTCTTTGGTAGAATTTTCTGCCATGACAAGTCAATTTTTATCCCCGATTTGAAAGACAGATTGGCTGGCTGACCCCCTGTTCTCCTTCAAAGCGTCTGTGCAGATAGAAAGCTGCAGAGTTACTTTTAATCCGAACCGAGATTTGGGACATAAATTTGAAGTGCTCAGGCCCACGTGCTGAGCAGAGGCTGCCGAGGAGCCCTCGCTCCGTGGTGCAGCTGGGGGGTCCCTGCCCACGGGGCTCAGCCCCAGGTAACTGCCTCTGCAAAGTGAGTTTTCTTCCACTTCAGCTCAGGCTCCTGCCAAGTGGGCTGAGCCTTGACCCCTCGGTGGGGGTCAGTAGCCAGCTCCTGCCCAGCCCTGTGAGAGGGCAGGGGATGAGGGGCAGCCAGGATGCTCAGGGGTGCTGGTCCCCGACACTGCTGTGCTTCCCATGTGTCCTGGATGCTGCTCAGCTGTGAACTCTGACAGTGTCCTTCGTGTTCCCACTTGTGCAAAGGCACTGCATGCTCTGGGTCATCAGGGAGCAGCTCTGGATTCTTCAGTAATTCTTAAATCCAGAGATTGAATTCTTGAACCTTTTGCCATCTCCCATCACACAGAGGCCGAAGGGGGAACAGGGCATTTTCAGAGTGGCCAGTGGCATTGCCAGCTGCAGGGCACCTGCACAGGGCAGCTGCCACCCTAGTTCCACCCTTTTTCCCAGTGCTGGGCTGTTGCTTTGAGGGAGCCCATGAGGGGTCCCAGGGGTGCCAGCAGGGCTCCTCGGCTGCCACCTTGCTGGTGGGGGTCTTGGTGGCCCTGTCCCCCCCATGCAAAGGCTTCAGTGCCTCTGCTGCCATCCCTCCCTGTGCCAGCAGGATCTGCCCTTGCTCCTCAGGCTTCTGCACAGACCCCACAGCCACCTCAGGTAAAGGAGTTTGTCTCGTCCTTCAAACCAACTTTAAAAAAAAAAAAACCAACCTTGAATTTCTTTTATTGTTACCACATTTTTTAAAAGGAAAAAAAGAAAAAAAAAAGATTCTCCTGTGAATGTGCTATTTCCCGTTCATTCTTCCTTCTTGGTTTTGATTTGAAGCAATGAAGCTCAGTGTCTGTGAAAATGTTGTTATTTCTCAGGATAATAAGCGGCAATCATCCCTGCCACATGAAAGGCAGGAGAAAGGGGGAAACTTGGGGAACTAGTTAAAGTATGAAACTAATTTTTAAGTTGTAGATGATGTGTAAATGGAGGGGAGTGCATAGCTATCAGTATCAAGCCGTGGTGTTTCTCTGGGTTCACGGTGTGTTGTTTCAATGCACAGAAGCTCAGGGATAAGTATTTAAAATGTGACCCAGAGAAAGCCTGGTTTTGATGTTGCAACAGTTGCTTCTTTCACGACTTGTCTGGAGGACCCACTGAGAGCTGCCCCAAGCCCCATGTGGGGATTTGGGGGGAAAAGCTTTGGGTTTGGCTGTGGGAGGTTTGCCTGCTGAAGGCTCGGGTGTGGCTCCGTGGGCAGAGCATCCCGAAGTGCCCGGGGCTGTGGGAGGCTGTGCCCTCGCCCCACGCAGCAGCTGGGGACCAGCTCTGTCTGTGGGGCTCTGTCTGTGCTTTACCTCGCCCTGTGCCTTTGGTGCTCAGTGTTGGACTGTTCATGGAAAGGGGAAACGGGAATTTCTCACTGTGTCCCCAGCAGCCAGTCCCAGGCTCTCTGCTCTGTTTGTTGCTTACGAATTCTTGATTTCCATCAGTACAACTTTCTCACTGTGGTCGTAGGCACAGTCAGACAGTTGGAGAAAGGCGCTGGTGTGTGGCTCCAGCTGGGTCACAGCTGCTGTGAGCGTCCAAACGGCCCTGTCCAGCCACAGACAGGGCCAGCACTGAGAGAGAGTCAGCAGAAGTTTGCAGGGCTGAGACCCCCTCCCAGCACCAGGATCTGCAAATCTGAGCTTAAGCCAGCCTCTCAAAAAGCTGGGGAGGCCAATCCAGGCAGTGTCTTTGCCTTGGGAAAAAAAAAAAAAATTAAAAATAGCTCCTGTGAGCTGCCCTCTGACAAGTCTGTGAAAGAAGCAACATGGTTCAGTGGAAGAAATGCCCCCAAGGGCAAAAAGAAACAGAAATTGAGACCAGATGACGATCAACCTTAACAAAGCCTTTTGTGATTCATTGTTTTCTTTCAATTTATAAAATGTCTTGTAATAGTTGATAACATTATTGACTCAATTTCCATAACTAAACTACCTCGTGTGACATCCTGTTTATCATCTCAAAGGGATTGTGTGAAAAACTAAGTACTGCCAGTGTCTGCTGCCAGCGAGGAGCAGGGGCTGCGATTGCTGCAGTTGTTTCCCTTCCCCTGGGCTGGGGCTTGGCTCCTGTCACCGCTGTGTCCCCTGCCCGAGGCTGAGCTCCCGTGTCCCTCCCTGGGGAGGATGTGGCAGTTCGGGGTTCGTCGGTGCCCATCAAGCCTCAGCTTTGCTTCCAGCTCAGCGCAGGTGCCGGGTCTGCTTTTGTAACCTGGCACCCCGCAGGGCCTCGCAGCTCCTCGCGTGTCCGTGCCGGGCAGCCCGGGGCGGCAGGGCCGGCTCTGCTGCTTTGTCGGCCCTGGCTGCTCCGCGGGACCTTCCCGGGAGGGTCCGTCCCGGCTCTCGGGCCCTTGCAGGTGATGGTTTCTGCGTTCGTTTCTCGCACAACCCCTTGTGTAAATCAGGGAAGCAGGATGTTCTCGGCAGGGCCCACGGTGACCTCCGGAGCGGGGCGGGGGCGGCGGGGGCTGCGTGGCCCCGCTGCCCCGGGGAACGGCCCGGCCGCTGCCCCCTCCGTGCGCCGCGACCAAATGAATGTTTCTGCCGGCGGGTCCGCGCCTGCCCCGCTCCGCTGCTCTGCTCTGGGACTTGACTACCTGTGGAAACGTGACCAATAAGTGTTGAATGCATGTTTAGTGAGTGTTTAGCTGTATGAACTAATAAATGTGAAATGTTCTGCACCGCTGGTGTCTCCTGGCTGCTTGTGCCTCCCCCTTTTGGTGGCGGCTCTCTCTCAGGGTGGGGGCACCATCGGGGTGTGGGGTGCCCTGGCTGCTGCTGTGCTTCTGGAATGGTCTGTGGCTGTGGGGAAACCGGGACTGGCCTCAGTGGGAAGCAGGGTTGGGTGGGGAGCCCTGCAGCTCGAGGGGTGACGGGAATGGAGACAATGGAGGAGTGAAGGTTTGTGTGGACTCCGGGCCCTGCCGAGCTATGGGTGCAGGGTGGTCCCAGGGGAGGAGGCGGGAGGATGGGGCTTCTCCTGCTGGTTGTTGCACCCCTGCATGCACTGCCCTGCCACAGCACTGATGTCCCCGCGGGGCTCCGGTCTCTGGGGTGACCGGAACACGCAGCAGCTCAGGCGGGTCACTGTCACCACGAGGAGCAGCAAGAGGAGGGCGTGCCCCGGCAGCAGCAGGAGGAGTAATGCAAACGAGCAGATGCACCAGCGATGCTTTTCCAGCGCCCTGGAGTGAGGAACTGCAGGAGCCGTTTGGCGATCCCTGTCCTGCTGAGGTGGGTGTGTGTTAAACGCCTGAGCAGCACTTTCCCTGTGGATGGGAGTGCACAGAAGCCCCACCCGGGAGCTGCTGCCACGAAGGGCAGCTCCAAGTGAGCAGCTGCCCCTCTCCACTGCTCCCTGCCGTGGGCCTCACCTCGGTCCCGTGCTGCCCCACTCCTCGGCTGAGTGCTCTCGTGCCTCCTGCCCTCTCCTTGTGTTTTCCTGATTTACATTGCTCTCCGCAGAGCAGCTCCAGCCGCTCTGACACCGAGTGCCACCCGGGATTTCTTCCCCATGCAGGGGTCCCGAGGATCAGCAGTGGTGGAGCTCCCTGGGAGGTGGCAGAGGATGCTCTGTGCACGTGGGGTGATGGGTTTGTCCTCACCTTGAAGCGAAGCTGGAGCTGCAGAGAGGTGACGAGGCAGCCTCTCCCCTCTCCCTGCGCTGGCACAAGGCGCAGCCTGGAAAGCGAGGCCAGAGTGGGAAAAGTACCAGCACCTTTTAATTTTCAGCTCAACCCTTAGTGACCACTGTATTTTGATTAGAGCTCTGCTTCCTTTTCATCTCGGTGCTGCAGCGGGTGACAACTGCCACAGCCCCGTGTGCGCGGCGCAATAGTTTATCACCGAAGGCCAGCGGCTCGATGAATCCCGAGCCAGCGCCGAACAAATCACGCTGTCACTAACGTCAGACTTGTTAACCTGATCTTTGGTGGATCACTAGTGTCAACATTGCACGGGACATACATTATCGGGCCCAAGGACTTCGGCAGATGCGTTTGTCAGGCTGCTCTGTCACAGCCCCACTCTTGACCTTCGCAAAGTAACTTTCAAGGGTAAGTTGCTTTCCTCTTGACAGGAGTGGCTGTTCCCAGGAGTGTGTCACTGCACGGGCACTGGCTGGGACTGTGGGGTCAGCTGGGTCACCTCCCTTCAGCAGTCCAGCAGTGGGTGAAAGATCTGCTGGGATGGTCCTGTGGGGCCTCTTCCAGAACTGGGGAAGGTTCTCCATTGATGTCCACCCTGCCCACGTCTATTTTCCATGAGCTTCTCCCCATCTTGTCATCAACTGCTCCCACATCTCTCCTCATCCCTTGCCCTGTCACTGTCCTTTTGGAGTTCATATCTGAAAAGCAGAGTTCTGACTGCAGCAGACTGGTGGGTCTCCATATTTTGGTCCATCACAAGTCTCTCACATCTCAGTTTGCCAAGTGTGGATGGGGTTGGTCACCTCTACAGAGGTCAGATGAAGGATGGGTCACCATGGATGGGCTGGTAAGAGCATGGAGAGGAGGTGTGTGCTCCGGGTAAGCTCCTGTCCGAGCTTTTGGGGTCAGTTGGGTTTTGCAGTACTTTTACTGGGGTGATGGATGCCCTCCCTGCAGCCTGCCATGAGTAGGAGGGGAGCAGTGCCATGGGCTGGGTGCTGGGAGGCCAGCAGGTTGGGGCTGTGCTGGAGAAGATGACTCATGGCTGGGGGGACCCTGAGGCGAGTGCTGGGTCTGTGCTCCACATCGCTGTCCTCGTGGGCTGACCCTGCTAATCAGCTGTGAAAGAGAGAGAAAGCTGGAGAGAAATCTTTCCCTCTGCTAACCTCATCACAATAAAGATTCCTATAAAGAGCTCTTATCCTTGAAGAAAATGAGGCACATAAGCAGGAATAGTAAACAAAAGGCTGTCATTTTGACCCAGGAGTGCTTCATGTTGTTGGCAACTGCCAAGAGGAAACATAAAGAGAGGCTGCATCCAAGTCCCAATTATGCAGAACTATGTGACTGATATGTCAATGAGTCCCCCCGGGAGGAGACCACCAGCACTTCCCAGTGCTGCCTGCGCAGGATCCGCGCCCACCGCCGCGGCCGGGCCGGCGCGCCCCGAGCGGAGGCGTGTGTGGCAGCGGAGGAATGCGGGGACAAGGTAATGTCACCGGCGACGCTACCGCCACAGCCCTCGCCGCGCGCGTTATCGGCGCGGGCTCCGGAGTCAGGGACTGCGGGCGGGCAGCGGCGTCTGGCAAACAGCAGTGCCGGCCACACCTGCTGCAGGCACGCTCCGGGAACGTGGCGCAGGCAGGAGGGCTGCCCCGCGCCGATAAGCTGAGTGGATGGAGATAAAATCCGAGCAGGAGATACGCTTTGCTGAGCATCAAGGCTAAGCACCAGCGAGGAGCCAAAGGCGCCGCGGCCGCGGCGGGTGGCGTGGATCCACAGGCTCCGGCTGCGCCGCGGCCCTGAGGGAGGAGATGGGGCAGGGCAGTCTCCACACCGGCAGCCGGAGCTCTGGTGCCGTGTGCCGGTGCTTGGGCCATCGAGGGCAGAGCTGCGCTGCTCCCTTGGCCGGGACAGCGCTGCAGCAGAGCAGCAGCTCTGGGGCCCATCCCCAGCCCTGAACATCCCTCCCCAGCACATCTCATACGGCCAAAAGCCAAACCTTGTCCTTCCCTCCTGGCTGCTGTGGCTCCTGCAATGCCACCCATCTGTACCTCCTCCCTGTGCCCGAGGGCACCTGAGGCTGCCGGGAGCTGGCTCTAC
>VZRX01009162.1:0-33322 GCA_013398075.1 Notiomystis cincta | reverse complement strand
TGGTATATATTTTCTATCCTAAGATTTTTTCTAAAAATCGTATTTTATAGCACTGCATTTTACAAAAAAATGGTATTAGATCCTTAAACTTCAGCAAATTCATGCTTCTTTAATTAGGTCATAGGTGCTTGTCTCATAAAATACCAACAGACTTTTAAAACTTGTCCAGTATTTGCAGAGAGGGTGTAATTCCACACAGAATGGAATTCATCACTGATTTTCTTAATGCCTCTTAATACTTCATTCTCAGAGACACTGCATCAGCAGACAATTAAGTTTAAGTTCCATGACTAAGTAGAGTTTACTGCAGGTCAGCTCCCTCTTTTCCTTGCCTCAATATCATCTCCTTTGTAAAACAGCTATTAGCTAGTTTAGGGTGCTAAACAGAAAAAAAATATTGTTGAGTTTGGGGCTTTCTTGTTTTGTTTCTGGTTTTTTTTGATTTGTGGTTTTGTGGAGTGTTTGTGTTTTGTTTGGGGGGTTTGGTTTGGGTTAAGGTTTTTAATTTGGTTTTTTATTTGGTTTTGGGATTTTTTTCTGACAATTTTTTTTTTTTCAAGATTCCAGTTTGAAGTTACCTGATAAAATTGAACTTTCCTTTGTCTTTAAGCATGACTACTAGCATCTTAGTACTAGAATACTTTTTTATTGAAATAGATACATTTTTAAGAAACTATTTAAAAATTAAGAGTCTAGGTGTTAATCTAAAGCTCTCTGATTTCATGCCTAAAAAGGAAGATGAAGAATTCACCGTTCTTGCAAGCTGCCTGGGTCTATTACCAGCTTTCCAGTCAGCTCATCAGTTCACCAGTGCCTCTTGTCTTGATTGGCCAGTGCCAGCATTTGACATGATATCACAGTGGTGCTCAGAACTGGCTTCATTTGCAGATAGACATCCAGATCAAGTAAAGGTATGTAGCAAAATTATTTTTTCTAAAATAGTCATGATATGGAAGCAGCCATTTATTGCTCGATTCATTATGCACATGTACTGTTGTTTTGGATAAAGATCTGAGAATATAACTTGTGAGTGAGAGAGAAATTGCAATGGGAAATAGTAAGTGGATGTGGTGAATTGGCTAAAAATAGGAATAAGAAGACCTATGTGGTTTTTATGATTGCTGGAGACAGAACATAGAAACACTATCCTTAGATGATACCAAGTGTGCCAGTATCTTTTACACCTGTAGCAAATAAAGGGCAGGTCACTGAAACTTTAAGAAAATCAGAACTTTTCCTTGCCTGTTTTACATTACTGACACTTTTGAGCATCTTCAGTTGCAATACTGAAAAAGATTAAAATATAAAAGGCTGTTTAATAGTTACTGATGAAAGATGATACATTTTCTCTGAAGCTTAAAGAAATAATACCAAGACTTGAGTTAATGCAACTGAAATAATTGGTTTTGAAATGGAAATGTTTCAGCATGAGTACATTGTTTTTATGACAAAGCTGCATCTCAACAATTCAAGTCCCCCTCTCCTAAATCTGTGGTGTCAGGGGAAAGCCAGATACATTCCTCATTCTGCAGCATGATTGTTCCTGTGAATATTTGAATCTCAAACTACAGTTGCTGCTAATCTGATGGACATTATAGATGGCAGTGAAATTGATAGCATTCTTCCCATGATCAAAAGAAAAGTAAACAGGTACAANTAATACCAAGACTTGAGTTAATGCAACTGAAATAATTGGTTTTGAAATGGAAATGTTTCAGCATGAGTACATTGTTTTTATGACAAAGCTGCATCTCAACAATTCAAGTCCCCCTCTCCTAAATCTGTGGTGTCAGGGGAAAGCCAGATACATTCCTCATTCTGCAGCATGATTGTTCCTGTGAATATTTGAATCTCAAACTACAGTTGCTGCTAATCTGATGGACATTATAGATGGCAGTGAAATTGATAGCATTCTTCCCATGATCAAAAGAAAAGTAAACAGGTACAAATGCAGTATTTCTTTTTTTTTTTTCTTTCTATTTTTGCAATTCAGGTTTCAAGGTCATGCACTCTTAAAAAAAATTCTGGACCTTGCAAAAAAGATCCCATCTGACCACTATGCCCATCAATTATAAACACAGAAAAAAATTACTGCATTGAAGGAAAACATATTACTGTTTAAAAAATCTCCCACAACAACCAACCAACCAGAAAAAGCCCAACATAAAATTGGACAGTGTTTTTAAGAGTAAATGAGAAGAGTTAGGCTTTTCAAAGCAGTAGTTAAGACAGGTAGTGCCTGTCTTACAAAAAAATTGTGAGTTCTGGTAACTTCTTAATGGCTAGTGTCCAATACAGTTTTGAAAAACAGGCAGATGTCTTCAAATATCATTTACAGAGCCTAACTTCAGTTCTGTTTTTGAAAGTTTGAGTCTAGATTTCAGCTGGGAGACAGCTTTCATAGTCAGTGCCAGGGTTTGGAAGAAGCACTTTGATATTGCCAAGCAAACTAAGTGCAGGGAATGAGAGTCTTTCCTGTAAATCACTCTTAATCCTCTTGTTTTAGCTGTGAAGGTTTTTGCACTTAAAATATGCCACATTTAGAAAACATCCTTGGGAAAAGGCTAGTGCCCATTTTGTACCTGTTACAAAGGATGAAATGTGACTGCAGCTGGGGAGGGTGATCAGCCAGGAGCAGGTGACTATAACAAGGTGACATTTGACTTCTAAATTTGGGAAATGCAAAAGAAATAAGAGATTTTTAAACTGCATGTTTCTTTTAATTGGTAATCTCTGTTTTTAGGAAATACAAATGCTCAAACAAATGCACAGAACTGATATATATTCTTACCTTATTTGTAGGCTTTGCTTATCCAGGAACCTAAGTGGGACTTGCCACGCCTCCTTCAATTGCCTGAGAATTACAATACCATTTTTCAGTATTACCACAGAAAAACTTGTTCTGTTTGTACCAAGGTTCCTAAAGATCCTGCTGTTTGCTTAGTTTGTGGTACTTTTGTATGCTTGAAAGGACTATGCTGTAAACAACAGAGCTACTGTGAATGTGTACTGGTAAGAGAGAGTTAATTCAAATTCTGTAGTTGATTCTCACATTCATTGATAGTTGTTAACTGCATTGCTCAGTTTTGATGGTTTTCCTTTGCAAAATGTGTTTATATAATCATAGAATAGTTTGGGTTGGAAGGGACCCTTGAGGGGTCATCTAGTTTAACCCCCAGTGATAAAGTTTAGTGCTTATTTCTGAGGGATAGACCTAGATTGGATTCTGGAGGGCAATTTACTTGCATAGCAACCTATATCACAGCCACTGTGTTTAATACTGACATGAGGTTTTGATTCATAGGCAGTTGAAATTTGTTTACATTCTGGTTGTTTGTATATTATTTTAATTTGCCCCTGTTTTGTTTCCTTGCTTTCCAAGTACATAGAAAATCAGTGTGTGGTTGATTTGAGTATTTTCTGATACCTGACCACCTACTAGAGATCTAAAGACTATAACTACATAATGCTGGTTTAAGATCTTTGATTTTTTCAGCAGCAAAATTTTCTAGTCAGCATATATGTAAGTTCTTTCATGAGCCTGAGTTGGATGACATCTATTACTGTTTTTCAGACTATGATAAAGGTTTCCTTTGATAGGTGTTCTCTTTACTTCCTTTGACCAGTTAGGGGAAGACTGGAACTATGTGGACTTCACAAAACTGTGAGAAGAATTTGTTAGAGAGATATTTACAAATGGAGCATAAAATTTCAGAGAGATTTTGGACTTTGTTTGAACTCACTTTTCTCTCTCGTAATGTTAATACGGTGGAAGAAAAAAGAGCGGCCAAAATTTAGAAAAGAATTTATAGTTACATTTAAGGTGTCAAGCTTCATGAAAACAATGTTACAAAAAAAGGAATTAATTAATCCATATAATTCATTAATTTTTGTTATGTTAATGGGATTATAGCTTCTAAGTGTAATCAAACCATATAGGAAGGGTGCATTTAATTGCTAAAATGAATTGATGAATATAGATTGTTCTAGTCAGAGATGAATAACACATTGAACAAAGCAAAAATTACTAAAAAAATTTTTTTACTAGATTTGTAGAACCATAGATTAGATCTGTAAGCATAGATAGAGAAAGCAGATGTTTAACAATATAGACTGTTGCAAGAGGCAATATGTTTTTCTGAATACTTTCTGCTGGTTTTGCCATCTATGGAAAATATTTGGTAATCCTATACAGTTTGCTATACAGCAACAAATTAAAAATATTGTACAGAATATTTTTGCTTATGTTTTTTTACATGATAACAAATATCCTCACTTTTTGAGTAGGGAAACGTTTTTATATACAGACATTGTTATGGCAGCACAAGACACTGAATTCTAGTTTGGATGGAGAATTTTGGGGCAGGCTGTCCTTTGGCAAACTGTTTCTTAGTAAATAATGTCTGCATGTTATTTGAAGCAAAACAAAGTACTGGTTTTAAAATCTCTTCTGTTACGAAGTTGACAGACATTAACACATTAATCTTTGCACTCTTGCCTTTCCACCCATAACATTACAGCATTCTCAAAACTGTGGAGCTGGGACAGGAATATTCCTTTTGATTAATGCATCTGTAATCATCATCATACGAGGCCATCGTTTCTGCCTTTGGGGCTCTGTTTATCTCGATGCACATGGTGAAGAAGACAGAGATCTTAGGTAATGTTTTCATTGCAGCTGTGTTTCACTGTTGGTGCCATCAACTTTGTTTTGTAACATGCAATAACAGATAATAAGAGCTCTCTACTGTCCTTTTCCCTGGAGAAATGGCAAATCTCCATTTATTGCAACTTGGACTGACTTTTATTGTCTTGGGTTTTTGAGGATTCTTTGACCCAAAGGTGGTGTAATCATTGAGTTATACCAGGCACCCAGTCATCTGTCAGATGACTTTGTTGCCATTCCCAAGGACAGTTCATTCTGAGTTGGGAAACACTTATCTCCCAATGTTGTTGCTTGGCCTTTAATCAAACAATGCAGTTGGATTCCAGCGTAGGGAAGGAGCATAACTTCCAAGCTACACCTGACTGAGGAAACAAGTGATGGTTTCTGGATTCTGCTATCCAGTGTAAGGAAGGGAAGTCCCAGCAGGTACCCTACCAGGAGCAAAACTGAAAACCCCTCACCAATAAAAATGCATGTTTACTCTGCAAAAAAAAGTTGTATATTGATTATATAATGAAATATCTTTCCATTTACTTGGCATATTAACCATTTCTTTTCTTCTTGTTCTCTTTTATTCCCCTCCACAGGCGTGGTAAACCCCTGTACATATGCAAGGAAAGATACAAAGTGCTTGAACAGCAATGGGTGTCTCATACTTTTGATCATATCAATAAAAGATGGGGGCCACATTATAATGGCTTGTAAATCATCGTCATCATCATCTACACACCATTTAACTGCTGTTCCATGAATGAAAGCATCTTGACTGACCATAGCTTTAACTGAACGGGAGTTTAGCTCTTTTGCCCGGGGTGGAATCGGGTATGGGCGTAAAAGGGAAATGGAACTTTGTCAACATGTGAAATCTGTGCAAAATGAGCTGTTATTGCTACTAAAGAATGATACAATAATTGAAATTAAATCCTCAAAATGGTGTGAGCAATCTTATTGCACTCAGTAGTCTATTTTTCTTGTGTTTTTTTAAAGCCCATTATTGTTAAGAAGCACAAATTTTACTTGGAGGTGTTTAGAGGCTCCGGGGGTAGCTGTCTGGTTTTTCTTTTTCTTTGCATGGAGTTGAGTTTTTAGCAATTTTTGCTGAAACGGTGTATGTGTCTACTACATCTACTAAGTTTGTTGGATAAAATTTCTTTGCCTTTTTTGTGTTGGCTTGAGGTTTTTACTTGATAGGCATTTGTAATTAGGTCTGTAAAATGACTGTGAGACTGCATGGTAATAATTGGTCTAAAAGTTGAATTTTAAAGCGTATTTCACTTATAGAGGTCTATTGAAATATTTCAGGCATTACTGAAAACTTACACATTCTCAGGAACTTCATTTTTTTTCCTCCATAAGTAAGTGAAATATCTGTAAATTAGGTATCTTACTTAGGTATCTTGCTCTTCATGTAATCCAGAACACATATTCTGTCTTCATTTTTTTCCAGGAAGGAGCTTTTCTTTTTTTTCATATCAATTGAATAAATTGTTAGTGATAACACACAGAAATTTCTGCATAGAGAGAATTTGTATGGTGCCCAACACAGCAGATCCCAGTTACAAGCATAACAACCATAAGCCTGCCTATCATGCCAAACCAGATGTATGTTTCAGAATTATTGGATTGGGAATGTGCAGGCTATTCTAAAAATGAAACATAATTTTGTATCTTTATTGTCATTTCAGGAGGTTCCTCGATATTGTATTTGTTTAAAGTAATCACTGTTCTTTCTACTTGGTTTCCTAAAAAGGAAAAAAGCAATTCAGCAGAGGTAGCCAAGATGAACCACCAGTGCATGTGCAGCCTCAGTGGATGAATGCCAAAACAGTTTATGCTTAGAGGACTAAAAAATTCATGAGAACAGGCATGACTGGGCTAAAACCCATAGTGTAAGTAGCTAGGAAAGATTATGGTCAAAATACTGGTATGTAATATATTGCTCCTATTGTTTTTCACACGTGTTGGACATGTGTTGGCTATTTCATACAGTACTACCAAGCAGTTCCTGGTAGTTTTGACTTCCACAGCTTGCGTGTAAAATAAAATTTGTATGTGTAAAATAAAACCATCTTATGATAAAGCCACATATACAAAGAAAACAATTCCCCAGTGGAAATCATTATCCAGTGAAAAGTGTATAGGGGAAATAAAATGACTATAGTAATCAAGAACAGAGCGAAGGAAAAGTAAGTAAATACCATGAGTTTTTCTGGATACCTGCAATTTGAAAAACCCTACAATAAAGGATACTGGTTTTTATACATACATATAAATATATATATATATATTTCAAAAGTATTACAGTACTTCCTGTAAGATTAGAATTACTCTTGTTTCACCGACTAAATGGCTGTGTCTTTTCCAAAATATTACTTTTTTGATACTGTATTATAAGTTCTGCCTGTGATATTTTTGCATTGCTCATTAAGAATATCAGGCCATTTTGTAAGCGTGGTTAAAGAGCAAAAATATTCTTTACATTGCCAGCATAACATTATTACAGGGCTCATGAACTTGAGTGAACTGTAGTTTGAAGCTCCAATGCTATATTTACAAGAGATAATGTGTCCAGAATTTGATTACTGTGTTTTATTTAAAACAGAATGTTCTCTGATTGTGCATATGGATGTGAAGTAAAACTATTAGCCTTAACTTTAACATTTGAGTATTTCATAGTGGTTATTATAATACTGGTGAATTAGTCACCAGTCAATTTAAAAACAACAAAAAATTACTTGGTTGAAAAATTGTACTTGAATATCCTTGCATGCTGCTAAACAAGAATTTTTATTTCCCCCATAACTTTTTAAATCCTACTTTATTAAGCTAACCTTGGAAAATAACAGGTCCAAACTAGAATGGTGTGTGCGTGTATTACTCAAATGTTCTGGTGTGATATCCTGTATGAATGATCATTTAAGTACAGTACATTACTGTAGACTCTAAATCAATCTTTATAACACATCAGAAGAGTACAAAACTAGGAATACAATAATTGGCATTGTAAGATATGTTAATAAAAGTCTACTGTCAATCTGTGTGTTCATGAAATTTTTTCTGTCTACCCCAGTAATTCAAAATGACACTGAATTCCACCCAATAGCCAGGCAGTTATTTAAATGTTAAACCCTTATGCATGCAAAGTACTTTGCACAGAGAGTAAACTTGGTATGTATTTTAATTTGTTACTTACAGTCATGTATTTTGTAATAGTAATTTGGATTATTTCAGTCATAACTATAGCACTTAAAGTAGTGCTTAAGTTTATTCCAGCTATTATAGCATTGCTGCTGCAAACTGGTAAAGTTAAATTGGTGAGTTGAGAAACTATTTCTGGGAAAACTCCTTGATCTTTTCTGTCAAGGCTGTTTCTGGAATAACTATTATTTCAATTTGATGAATGTAGTATTTATGTATTAAGTTTTTTCTTTTCTTTTGACCTGTGAGAGATTTGATGGAACACTCTTGACCTGACCTTTGACTAACAGCATCTTTCCTTTTTCAGTTTGGTCTGAAATTTTTAATGAAAATTTTCATCACCCCTGCAATAGGAATCTTTTATAACTCGCAGTATTTCACAATGAAATTACATTGTTCCTTTAAAAACAGGACATTTTCCTACAGTATCCAACAAATGTTATTCTTCAGAATCCCATGAGATCAGTTCACATTGTGTGCACAGCTGCCAGAGGAGACTTGAGTTTTGTGGTGATCTTGAAATGGTTTCGATCTAATTTTCATCTAACCCAGATTCTGCAGTCCTGCTTTTCACTTTCTTTTCTCAGAGGTGGGGGCAGTAGTGAATGGAGCCTGTGTGACTATTAGCATAAATGAGAAGGAAATGATGCTGTTTGCAAAGAAACCCACAGGAATGACCCAAGGCAGTGTGGAGGTTCACAGCTCTAAATTACCAACCTCAGGCTATAAGGAAGTGCACGTAATCAGACCAGGCTGTCTCTGTGTGACAGTTTGTGTTGAGTTTGGTTTTTGTTTGAGTGAGACTGCTCACTGCAGTCAGTGAGATCTGTACTGCTGGGCTGATCAATGTCTCTTTTGGTAGGGCACAGTGCCCAAAGCCCCTGCTTGCACGTTTTCTCAGAGGGGCAGTAGTTTCCCTGCAAATTCTCTTAGACTGAGAAGAGTCCCAGCTGCTGTCAGTCCAGCCTTGTGACTTACCCGGCCTTCTTCTCCTACTGCAATGTCTAATACATTTCATATTATGGGATACCTTGGACTCATTACTACTAATTTTTTTTATAATTTTGATTGGAAACAATTATGCTGGGATTATTCCTTATGGTAGGATTATTTTTTTAATGTTGCAGCAAGATAACCTTCAGAGATTAGAGCTGGAAAAAAACAAGTATTCTTCATGCTCAATACTGAGAAAAGTATACTTACAGTATTTACTGTCCCTACATTTTGGCCTTAAATCTGGTGACCAGATGTGTATGGGTCACATTTGAATGTAGAACACAACTGTGTACTGAAGCACTTGCCAAATCAGAACATGTTCTCAGGGATTACCTGTAATACTGGCAAATACCTAAAGTAGATAATGAGCCTTTGTTTTTCAGGTGTCAAGGAATATACTTTGCACCTTACTCTTGAGGCCACTAATACAGCTTGCTATGAAAAATGTTACTTTCCTTCTGCTTCCTTGCAAAACTGGAGCTCTCTTGTATTTCATGCCTTTGTTGTCTCCATGTTGTATATGCAACCACTTTGTTTGTGTAGTACTGCACAAGCAAAGAGGCCTAAACCAGCTGGAGAGCACTCTGCAACTCTACAGCAATACTTTGTGAATAAGATTGCATTTTCTCAGGGTATTTAATGCAGAGATAGCCAGGGGAGCACAGCTTGAAAATTAGTTTGTAGAGACTGGCTGCTTTCTTGCTCTACGGTGCTGGTCATTTTAGATTTGTTACACATCAGCTTTGAAAATTTAAAACTAACTTTGCATTTTTTCCAAATATCTCCACAGGCCCTAAAAGAAACTGCATTTGTTCTAAGACAATTTCCCATTGTTCTCAAGAGAGTTTAGTATGGAGCTGGTGTTTTAATCTCAGTTCTGCAACAAGGTACTTGGTGACAGTGCACAGAGATGTTTAAGCATACACATCATATAAAATACAGACATGTAGGTTTTGTAAAACTATGATCTTCAGGGCAGCTAAAGGGACTGCTAGGTATTGTTTCATTTAGGTTCTCTAGCTGTCTGCTTTATCCTGCTTGTTTTGTCTCAACTTGTAAGCTCCTTTAAGAGAGGGAACACCTCCTGTTTGGATCAGTAAGTGCTACTCTATAATGTTAGATCAATTGCTATTTCAGCAAATCCAGGTAGTAGGATCCTCCATCATCAATAAATATATATGTGCACACAGGACTTAAGTGAGATATGGCCCTTCCATGTTTATTTTCATGCTTTTTGCATTTTTTCAAACTTTGCTGCCTTCAACCTCAAATGTCCCTCCTCACACAGATATGTTGGGAATAATCAAAATCAACAGGAAATAAAAATGGGATTGTTTCCCGTAGTCAGACATGACTCTGGACAGGATAATACCTCTTCTGTATCTCTACATCATCTTTTTTGTCCTGCCAAAAGCTGCTATCTCAGGAAATAAATACTTTCTGAGAGTTAAAGAAGCTTATTGCCTTTCAATACTTAGTACAGTATTTGTATGACTAATACATTCCAGCAGGTGACTGATGTAATTCAAATAACCTTCAGATACCTGGCTATTCATGAATGGCTCACATTTCAACTTTCTCCCTACTTGGATTGGGTATTTTTATTTACATAACTTAATAGCAAGACTTCTTGTAGAACATTTTCCTTACACAAGAGTATTAAAAAAAAAAATAGAAGGATGCTATTTTAACAACACTTAATTCACAGACTGGTATTCTTTCTGTTTTAATCCTGGGCAAAATTAGGGACTTTTTAACCCAATTACTGCATGTAATTTTACAATTCCAGTCTATCTAAACAAACAAGTAAGAAATACACAGCAGTCTGAAGTTAAGGTAACAGTGCTCTTCTGTGGGAGAATATTTCCAAGAATGCTGCAGTACATTTTTTCACTGCATATTGCAGAGCTGTGTTGCATCTTGTCCTCTGAAACATACTGTCAAAAGACATGTTAGGTGTGTGAATACCAAGGTGGTTCCCTAGCAATAATAAATGGAAAGAAGCTCAGCCCATTCAAGTGATTTACCTTTTTAAGTGTGTGGCAGCAAAGATGGATTTTGAATACTAAGGGAATTCATTAGCTGGAAGAAGAAAAGCAGCAAATAAAGAACTGTAGATACATCTTACCCAGCACTACCATTGTGTACAGCATAATAGGGAATTTGCATAAGATAATGTGAAATATCTCCTTTTTCCTCTGCAGCTTTTAATTTTCTGTACTATAGGAGGGTAAAATGTTGCCTGTGGGAAGATGTAAGGAGAAGGCACTTTGGTTATTTGGATAAGTTCACTTTCTAAACTTATTGTTAATGTCCTATGTGCTCAGACCTAGCATTGAGTGATACAGGACATGCAGTAGCTCAGATGTTCATCCACTAAGGGTAAATGCATGCATTTAAACATAACAGGCCATGGTATGACTCTTGGGGATGGTCCATCCCCAGACCTAAGAGTTGGACTCTGTGATCTTTGTTGGTCCCTTGCAAGTCAGGATATTCTGTGATTCTGTGATAATAGTGAAAAAATAATAATTAGCTATGAGATGTTGTAATGGCACTCCCAGTGCCACTACATTACTGCTGCCTCTGTGAAGAAGGCTTCACAAAGCAAGAGTTAGATTACTCTTGGGAGCATCACACTCCAGCTCTGCAGAATAAAGAGTAATTTTATAGTATTTGGGTAACGTGACTTAGAGAATGGATTAGGTACCACTAACTGTGGTACACATTGCCAGCTAGACTCTGTGGCAAATTGGTATCCAGAGTATACAGTGTGTAGGCTCTTCTATGTGTACTTGAAAAAAGGCCTTTGAGTCACCTTCATCTGAAGTTTAGTCAGGAATGAATCCAGCATAATTCCAAGTCACTGTAGTTCAGCAGTGCTATTTACATTTCACTGCTATCCTTACACCAGGCATTCCATCTCCCCCCTTCTGTTTCCAGGTGTCTGCCTGAGCTCTGCAGTTTGTGCTTATGATTTGTAAGGGCTGGACTATGGTTATGTACCTTATCCTTCAGTCTTGGCTAGAATTGTTATACTATTTACCTACTTCTCTGCTCTTTCCTGATGCAAGTGTATTTACTCCTTAATGCTGGGCTGCTGCCTACATAGTTTTCCTGCACTTCTGTGGTCCTTATCTGAATACTCTGGAGCTGTTGACTTCTTTAAATCATCTTCGAATATATGCATAAAGCTCCAATGTTTTTCTCACTACTTCCATTGATTTCAGAGACAGCGGAACCCATTCTTACATTAACATTGCTGGTATTTAATTTCCTTCACTACTGAAGAATTTTTGAATTGAGGTTTTCTCCTTTTCAGCCCCCTTTGCTGTTCTTTGCTTTGATCCATGCAGTAAAACTCAGTTGCTTTGCCCTTTCTGTCCTCAGTATTCAGGTAATGGAGTAATTTCCTATTCAGGATTTTTCTTTTACTAGTTCCAAAGAGAAGAAAAGTAGATGTCTCAGCTAGAGCAACAGTTTTTGTATGCAGGTATGCACAGACACATTAAAGGCAGGTCAATGCCATTTCTGATATCAGTTTATAAACATGACTGCCACAAGATCTTGGCCAGCAAACCTCTTGCACAGTTTGTTTTCTTCAGAATGGTGGCAAACCTTAAGCAAAGTGCATTTATTTACATGTACTTAAAAACTAAAAAGGAAAACTAGAGCAGTAGCAGTGTGACGTGGTAGGACAAGACAATAAAGCACAATACACAGTGTCTCGGCTACTTAAGGGCTGACAGTGCTGTATCTGTATCTGCATTCCCAAAATCCAAAACTGCCTCAAGATTTTCATGAAAGCAGTATGCATTTCAGCAGGGTCCTTAAAGTTGTCAGCACTCTTTTTTCCCTTCCAGCAAACCTGTTTGTTATTATTACATTAAATTCTGATTCACCAGTGTTTCTGATGTGTGTAGCTTAATGCAATCATGCATCCTCTTTGTAATCACAAGTCCATCTCCGGGCAAAGAAAAATGTACACAGAGATGAACAGGTATTTAAAAAGCAAGAAATCCTACCTTTTAAAGGGATTTACTATAGTGAATAATGTTTGTATATATCCATTTAGATGAGGAGATTTTAAGATTATTAATCAGAGCAAGATAATGCATCTCAACTTTTTACTTACAGAAAGCATAGGTTCAGTTGTAATTATATGTTTTATGATTAAAGTGTTTCCATTTATAATTTGTTGGTTACATGTTTTTCTACAAGCCAGTATTGTATGACAATTTAAACATTAACAGATTTTCAAAAGACCCCTAATTAACATATAGCAGCTGAAAGCTTCTGTGGACTACACTTTGGATAAGTTCATCAGTTAAATTCTGTAGATGATTTACTGCCTATGAAATATTTTGTTTCATTCATTAATTTGTTTTATTCCATTCAAATCTTGAGGCTATAGCATTTTCTAACATTTTGTTTAATAACAGCTTTTCACCTTTGGCATCTAGCCATGACCATATGAATGACAAATTATTTCATTTTCTAATGCAGTCTGAAGTAAGGCTAGGAACAGCTTGCATTAGTGCAGCCATTGTATAATAGGTCTATCATCACTGCACTTGTAATTAGAAGTACTACAACAATTAGGAGCTCTTCTTTTTCTACCTGAGATCTGCAAGAAACAACAAAAGGTAACAGATGCACTCTAATATGACTTGTTTCTGTCTGGCTTCAGAATAAGCCATGTTCCTGTCAATTGTAGTTTAGGATGGACAAGTCTTCCCATTACTGCAAACACTAACACTAACCTGTACAGCATTACAAAAATGAAAGGGTTATGAGATCCAATATTTATTCCTGCTGAAATGCAAAAGTTAAGATAAGGGGGGATTGGGCTGGGGTTTGGTGGTTTGTTTTGTTTTGTTTTTATGTTAAGTTGCAATAAATTAGCTGCCTTTTCAAATTCTGCATTATGGTATTTTGGTGATTCATGGATGACTCTACTGCCAAGTTGTGAAGTCAGTTATACTTACAAAGCCACTGCAATGCAAATTGCTGCATCATGGAAGACTGCTGTGTGTTCAGAATCCAGTGTGAGGTGTAAGCTACACTTGTGTAGCTCCAACCCAGTTTAGTCCCCCATTGTGACTGTACCCTGACTGTAAACAGGTGTGTTGAACAGGCTGGCAATGTTTGGAAAAGCAATTCTTGCTGGACAGCAAGGACCTAGTGAAAAGGGATTAAAAAACCCTCAGCATCAGAACAAAACAAGTAGATACAGGAAGAGAAATAAAGAAAATTAAGAAACAAATGACTTTTGTAACAGAACTCACAAAGGTCTTGATTGTATGAGCCAAAATTATGTAGCAATAAATGAGGAAATTCCTATGGTTCAAAAACTAACATAAGAATCTGGGAGAAATGTAGGAATACCTAGAGCTTCTAGATTTGATTATCAAAGAATTCTTGAGAATAATGAGGAACATTTCAGGCATACATGCAGAATACTGCACAAAGATGTTAATTTTGCTGAATCTTGATGCTTCTTAGATGGTAAGAAATATTCACATTTCAGAACCTTATGTACAAATGATGTTTTAAAGTATGGTATAGCTTCCATAAACTGAGGGCAGGTAGGATCAAACATTTGTATCTACCTTGGACAAGCCCATTGATGGTCAGATGTGTGTCTAATATTACTCTTTGTTGTCTATTTACAATTTTTTGTTACACTGTTTATATAGTTCTGTACACAACAGGGCCATTCACTTAAGGGTTGGGTTCAATGATCTTTCTGGGTCCCTTCCAACTCTGTGACTCTGATTTTACAATTGCTGACAAAAAGAGAAAATAATGGCTTACAATGAAGACTTTGTATACTACAGTGTACAAAATTTCAACAAAACAGTAATGTGAAATGGAGCACTGCTCAGCAAAACTTTGGAGACCAGTTTCACCTCAGATTCATTCTTATGCTGTGATGGACTAAACTCAGAGAAAATGCTTAGGATTCATATTTTCTACTGACTATCTGAATCAAAGTTTGACATCAGTTATTTTCAGTTTTAATAAAAGATTATCTTGACATATTTTACTAGAATGTGGATGGTAGGGAAAAAAGTGTCTATAAGATAACAAAGCACAGAGTTCACTAATGAAGAGAATGGTAAAATAAATTACTGCACCTTGGTCATAGTGATAATAGTTTCACTGTTAGAAACTTGTTAAAACAACATTGGTACAGCAATTGGTAAATGTAGTGCTGAAAGAGTTTTGCAGAGAAATCCACTGGACGAAAAGATGTACAGATGTAAAGCTCTCATACTTTTTTTTTTAATTATGAAGGTTACTTACAGTATACTTGTTAAATATAGATGAGAATGAATACTACGTTTGAAGTGGTACTGGAAGCTGTGCAGTGAGTCAGCCCTTGTTGAAGCTGATGAATGCAGCAGTCGCTCTCTCTTTGTATGAGGCAACCCGCTTAGAGCCGCGGTGCAAGGAGCAGAGGGCTGTCGTGACGGGCTGGCAAAACGCGCAGAGACAACTGATGCACGAAGCTGAGTGAGAGGGAGTTCCCGTGATGTGTTCGCTTGAAAAAGCATCGGCACATTGAGCAAAAGAACAACCTCCAGGTTTTCTAAGCTTTTTTGTAAACAAAGAAAAGTGTCTAAGAGAAATACATACCTGAATTTCTTCCCAGGAATCAACCTGAAAAATGGGTGTGACTGAACACAAGACAAATAGGTGCAAAAGGAAAAGCCCAAATACGGGAGTTCTCCCCGGTACGCACACCTTAAGGGGAAGAAATGCTGTATAAAACCGTTTTCTTCACCAGGACCCATTTCTCAGAGCGCAGACGGAGCTGTGCTCGCAATTCATTGTTTTCCTCGATGAACTGAATGGAGAGAGGGGACTGAGGCGTTTAGTCGCAGCGGTGCTGCTGGCTGNTAAAAGCGGTGCTGCTAGCTGTGCACATCTACGCATCGCTTTTATTTCTGTAAAAGCGCACTATACATTACCCGTCTCTTCCCCCGGGCACCTCTCCGGGAGGCCCCGGGCCGCGCCCGCCCTGAGGGGCCGGCACGCGCCGCCTCCCGGGGCCCAGCACCGCCCCCGCTGCCGCTCAGCGCTCGGCCCGAGCGGGCGGGTGGTCGCTGCCCCGGCTCCTCAGCCGCGCAGAGACAGAGAGAACATTGTCTCTCAGGTGTGCCCAGCTTCCGCCAGGTCTCCGGCCCTGCGGGGCCGCCCCGCCGCCGGCTGGGGTGGGGGTCGCACCTCAACCGAGGGGGGCTTCGAAATGGCGTTCTCCATTTGCCTTGCAGTCCTCCGGCGCTCAGAGCCGGGCAGGGGTTGTCATCTCTCTACCGAGTCGGGGCCGGCAGGGCCTGTCACTGCCGCCGGGAGCCTCTCTTGGCCCCAGCGAAGTCTGCTCTCAGCCCGGCGGACTTAGACGGGCAAGGGAGGTGGCCTCGGCCCCGCTGAGGTGGGTCCTGGGCCGCCTGGGGCCACGGGTGGCAGCGCCGTAGAAGCGCAGCTGCTGAGGCTGTGCGAGTACCCCGCCTCCGAGGGGGCGGCCAGCTGTACCTGGTTTTCCAAAATCATAGGTAAGGAATGCTCAGGAAAAAACTCCATGATTAAAAATGGCAGAAGATACTAGAAGGCAAGAAGTAAGTAGGCGTGACACGGGATTCAGGCCCATCGGGACAAGGCCGTGAATAACTGAAGAAAAGTTTCTGTAAGTTCCCTAAATAGATCTGGCTCTAGTGTATAGTACCTCCTTAAGCGACCTATAGTAACTAGTGGACCATAATATACATTGCAAATACTATGATAACACTTGATAAATTAATTTAAGCAAATCTTCCTCCTGGGTGCATACAGGCATGCCATTATTAGCAAAAGAAAGGTACTGTTATCCATGGACAATGCTGCACGCAGATTTAGATAAGGCTAACTTAAAATATCTTCCTATTTATTTCTCTGAAGTGGTGCATTTTTTATGAATACAAAATAGTTTTTAGTTTTCATTTTTGAAAGCTAAGTTTTCTCAATTAATTTGCCTCTTCAAAAGCTGCACTCTGTAATTTCAGTTTCATTCCACTGAAAACCAAGCATCAGTGTCTTGAGGTTTTCTGAAATTATTAGGTGGGAAACTGTTCCTGTAGAGAAATTTTAGTTAGCATGCTGTATAGTAATAGAGGTCACTGTCAGCAAGTTAGATGCAGTTTCTGAGTTTTTTTCTGTCAAAAGCAGTAAATTGTATCTTAACCTACCGTGGATTCTGGTAGAATGTGTTCTGAAAATACACAGAATCCTTTTTCGAGACCCTTTTTATATTCACAGATTGGAGTCCAGCTCATTCTTAATGTCAAATTCAAACTATAATGCAGCTAATAGTCCAGCTTTATATACTTTAATCCTTCAAATGTTAGTTCAAGTTGCTGTTAATTATTGACATTGTAGCACAAAAATAAAAATAGAGTTTACCCAAGTTTTATTCAAACAATAAAAATGTGGCTTGAACCAAGCAGAGCTATTTTTCCCTTGGGCTAAGATTTTCATATAGTAATCTGGCTAGGAGTCAAGATGGATATAGATTTCTAAAAGCCATTTGAGACCCTTTTAAAAATGAGAAGTCAGTTTAAGTGTGGATGGATTGATTTAGAAACAGGGAAAATACGAACTTCTGTGCTGATATGTGCTGCTGCTCCATGGTGTTCCATGGTTAGGAAGCTGTAGGAACATTATCTGCAGCACTTCATTGGTGCACATTGGAGAGGGCCACTGGGTGATTCCTTCCTCAGCATTATATGCTGCCCTGTTGATGTGTGTGCAGAGTAAGTGAATTATCCAGCACCATCCAAAATCCTTGATTAGAAGGAATATTCTATCTATTACTGACTTTCTAAGCGCAGAGAAGAGGGATTTTAGTTAGCAGTGCAGTGGCTATCTGGTTGCTTGAAGAGCTTCCAGGACTGGTTTTGCAGTGTTTTTGCCAAATGCTTTCACAATAAAAAGTTCATTGGACAAAGACAATGATTCTTGCTGTGCTAATGCCTGGAGAGGCTCACTAACAAGGGACTCCTGAGTGCAGGCTTGTCTGGGGAAGAGAAACATTTTGTGCTACAAAGACAGAAGTTACTGTCATTACCAGCCTTCCGGGCACTGAGGAACTGGAGAAGAGGGGAGCAGTGAATAAAGTGCTGATGCACTGTGCTGTGCTGTGAGAGTAATCAAAGAACATTTGTGTACAGGAAGGGGGTTTGAAGTCCTGAAAGTTACCATAATGGTTTGCTTTTGTTCTGCTTAAAGGTTTGGTTGGTGGTTTTTGTTGTTTGGGGTGTTTTAACCTAGCCCTAGTTTTAACTTGTCCTCTGAACACACTTAGTGAGATACGTTCTGTGCCTGTAGCTTCTCTTTCATTAGTTTTTACTAACTTACTGCCCCAGAAGTGAATTCTCATGATCCAAGGAAATACAAGGGAGGAGGGCCTATGGATCTGTAACAGAAAAGAAGAGGGAGAGAAAAAAGCCTCATGCAAACCCTGAGCGTAACTGGACAGGTGAACACTAAACTTTTTACCAATCTTCAGCTGAACTTTAGTAATGTAGAGCCAGGGAACAAAAAGACATCTTGGGCTTGATTGCTGTAGGGAAGCTGGGAATGCTCTGCACCTGCAGGAAGAATCAGCGCTTCATTCAGTAGGAATTTTTCTTTTGTTATTACTGTTTAATTCCTTTTCATGAGTTTAAACTGAACTGTACTGCAGCAGAATAAACAAGCTGCAATGGGGCTGGAAATCATCCAGGACACAAATTCAGAGTGGCATTTTTAATAAAGACTCCTGTATTAGAGGTGAAAATATGGAGGCATATTGCTTGTAGTGCTAACCTGAGGAATCCAACATGAGGACTCATTTGCTGTGATGGATTATGTCTCTGCTATTTGATAAAGCCATGTAGCTCCTAAAATGGAGGGGGATGATAGGGAGAAGGTCAGGGAGCTGGAGCAGGAGAATCTAAAAGGAGAAGAGTGCACGAGTGAGGGTGGTGTCACCTGGGGGATTACAGTGTGCAGCTGAGGGAGGCATCCACTCCTCTGTTGACAGTGGGGTGACTGCTCTGCAGGTAGTAATGGAGATGGATAAATAAAATGCATTAAATCAATCTTCTGCTAGTTCCTTCCTAACTTGTTCTGCTTTGCATGCATCTTTCACGTTTCCACACAGCTCTTGTTTTGGGAGTTGAGCATGTGACAGAAATAGTGAGGATGCACAGTGCCACATCAGAAATCTGGAAAATAATTTGAGAAACCTTTGTTGTTTACTTGTGCAAAATTGCTGCAAGAAATGTTTTCCTCTCTGGGAAAGAGAACTTCTCTGAATATGTATTACAAGCACAGTATAAGGCCATACGGGCTTTCCTGTTGCCATAGCTAAAAAGCTGTATGGCTGTAGCTAGAATGGCACTGCTGTGGGATAAATGACTGACAGCACAAGGCTGAGCTTCTCCATCTGAATGCTACACAGTGGGGAGAAGCTCTGCTGAACACAGCTGGGAATTGGCCTGTGATAGTGGCACGTGGTGAGGGGGGAGAAAGTAGGACATTTTTCATTCGCTGCTGCTGCTGCTGCTTTGTAAGGAACAAGTCATGTCAGTAGCTTCTTGCTGACTGGTCCTGTTTTTCTCCACCCCTCATCTAGTTTCTTCCTCAGACATGGCCTCTACCCTGCTGTGTGGAGAGGGAATACTGATTTTGTATGTGGAAAAAGGAAACATTTGCAAAACTACATGTATAAAAACAGTGGACTAACCTAATTTTACAATATTTCTTATGAAATAGGTGAAAATTCTGGAAAATTAATTAATCTCCTGGAGCATGGTAGCATACTGACTGTGGAGAGAGGTGCATTCCATACATTGGGGAGTGTGGAATGTGTTCAGCCCACTTGAAATAATGGCATAATTACTGCTATCAGTCTCTTCAGGCAGCTGTTTTTCTAATGTTTTGCATGGTCACTTGTTTTTTGGTTTTGCTTTGCCCTTTCCCACTTTACACACACTTCCCACAATTTACAAGAAAATTTCATCTCCTTCAGTCTCATGCCACTACTGCAGCAGAAATAATAAGGATTCACTTACCCCTCCAATTCACAGAGCAATGCTTGTACTAACCCCTGGAGATTTCTGTACTAAGCAACCTGAAACACTTGAAAGGGATGTAATTTCCAGAGGGGTCAGTGTTCATGGCTGAAAGCTTCAACACTTAATCTGGGCATTTTGGTGAGAAAAAATAAAATCTGCTTGTATTTAATCTGAGGTGAATTATTATTGCCATATTGTGTGCAATGACTGAAAATAGTGTATTAAATAGCAAGGCCAGCTCTGTAAAGCAGATAGTATCTCTGTTATTTAAATACATGCTTCCTGCCTTGTATGTACCTGAAACTAATACTAATCCTTGTAATTCAGGAACTAATTGTGGGAACCAGCCACTTTACTTTTGGCTGCCTGAGAGTCAAACCTGGAGGGAGTTAAGATTAAGATATAAGAAAGAAAGGTGAATTCCAAATCAGGGGAGGTATTTAAGTAAGTAAGTTAGATCTCTTGGTCCCAGTTTCCCAGAGGCACCATGCAGACAAAGAGTTTCTGATGTGTACTTTTCATTAGTGATGCTCCCCTCCAGGCTCCATATGCTGGTCCTGTTTTCTCATTGTTGTGTCAGTTTAAAGGTCCAACTTCCATGGGGATATTCACATTTGAATACTTAAGATGAGTGCTCTGTCTCCCACCCCTAGAATTAGGAATCTAACATCTAGATGAAACAATGGAAGAGTATGAAGTGTCTGAACAGATAATATAATTTTCTAAAGGCTGTCCTAATCATTAGTGTCTGCTTCATGGCATTGAACATAAATAATAAGAATTCCACAGAACAGAAAACAGAGGAACTAGAAAATTCTCTCTTGAGAGGACCAATTGGTGTCAATATCTCCTTTTGTCCTGGGAAGGTTTTTTGTGTTGGTTGATACTTTCTAGTTGCTGTCAGCAGTATCAAAAGACACAAATTACGTAAAAGAAGTTCTAGCCTTTGCCCAGATATCTGTAACTTTCATTCCTGCTGTGCTCTGCCATATTCAGGGTAAATTGGATGACCCAGTTTTAAAGCTGAAATACAGTATGAACCTAGAGACTGTATCGGTGCAGTTGTAAGTTACTTGAAGAGCACATCTGCAATGTTTGGTACAAAAAGCTGGAGGCCAAAACTGAGTGTTGGAAGCACATTAGCAGTTAATGACTGAAAAGGGAGGTGACCAGTGGAATGGGAACATATACAATAAACATACAATAAAAATTAGATTTTTCAATTTTAGTCAAATTCTACATCATGAGACTGGTATGAAGACAGTTTAAGGGACTGTGTTCACCATTCCCCTGCATTGCAATAAAGCTTCTTTCCATATATCATTTAGTGTTCAAAACAGATCAACTGAGCTAAGTTTCCCTTACAAACTAAATCAGACTGTAAGCTTTGTATTTCTGTTTCATTCATCATGTGCTTTTGAGGCCTCCTCATGTTCTTGTTAATAATTCAGCCTTTGCCTATTCTAGGTTTATTGCTCAGAGAGACAGTACCTTTTGCTGAGTTGAGCATATGGCTAACAGGAGCTATGTCAGGTAAGGAACACAACCTTTAGTTTTTCATCTTATTCTCTTTTGTTGTTAGTCAGCTTTGGAATAGAACTATAATGCAGTCAGGTTTGTAACAACTGCTAGCTGGGGTGGCCTGGTACTTTGAAATAACTGGAAAAATGCCAGAGATCTCAAGTATCTTGAAGACTGTCAAGCTTTTGTTTTTTCTGTTTCTTGTTGCAACAGATGAGAACACATCAAGTCCTGAAGCAAACTGCATTAGGTAAGAAAGTGTTTTTAAATGTCATCATCTGTAACACACTGGAGAAAAATTGAATGTGTTGTTCTGAATCACTTCCACAAAATAGACAAATCCTTTTCTCATTCTGCTAATTGTCATAATTGTCTTAAGAGACATCAGCTGTTAGCTGTGGACTGTTTCTCTGCTTGGAATTGTATTTATTAATATTTTTCTTTTTTTTTCTTTCTCATGTAATGCAATTAAGCTGTTGAGCTAGGCAAAATAACTAATTCCTAATTTCATCTTAATGCCAAGAACACTGTGAAAGTTGAGGAGAACATGTAATTAAATGTAACAGTTACTGACAGTTGTTGCTTTGCAGTGTGACCTTCATACATTTCTGTAACAGCCCAGCTATACTTGATAGGTTGCACTAGAGGTGTAATTCCATTCATGAACTTTCCCCAAGGGTAGGAGCGCCCTTGTGATTTTGGACTTTTTCAGCCCCTTCTTTCTACTGCTGTTCAGAAACTCCTTGCTGGAGAGAGACTTTTGAACTGAGCAGTGTGTGGCATGGTGAAATACAGATCTTTGAAACTGGTAAAATTCTTAGGTACACTTTTTAGGTAACTCTTCAGTCTCACCTCTGAAAGAAAATTCAGTGCTTAGTTTCTACAGGACTTACCTGTTGGCTTCCTTCAAAAGAGTGATTGTTATAAACCACACCTTAAAGGCTGTTAGTCTTGACTTGTAAGTTTGTAGTGTTGATAGTTATGATGTGGGGCAGTGCCTAGAGCATTGGAGGAGGAATAAGCTTTTACAGCCTTGATGCAATAAGAAAGGATGGATTGGGAAGAGTGCAGCCTGTACTGCTTTCATTACAACTCCTGTCTGAAGAATTGACTCATGGTATACCTTTTCCTGCTTGGGTTCTTTGCCAAAGAAATTAAATGGTAGCTTTCTTTCTCCTCAGGATTCATGACCCTGTCAGTATCAACCTATTGTGAAATGAAACCTGGGGATTTCATTATCAAAAATTTTTAAAAGAAAAATGAACTCACTGAAACTATTAATGCTGTGTGTAACAATTTCCAGCTAAGGATTTGCATGTTTTAAGTGTTAGCTCCTTTTTAAAAAGCCCAAAAATTCTTGCACGGGATACTTATGTATGTGTAGAGTAACAAGAGTAGCTCTTTTAGAGTCGTTGTGGTAATGGAGCTAATGACAAGACAGTTGGCACTGTCGCGCTAAGGTGATCTTCACCCTTGCAGGACAAAATGCAGTCAGATTAGCACAGTTTTTGCAGAGATACGCAGTTATCCATGTGTATAAAAGATCTGACTCCTGTTAGCCAGCAGATGCCTGTGTCCTTGACAAAGCTGTTTTTGCAAGACAGATGTATCTATAGAATGCACAGGGACTTGTAGTGTATGCCACAGCTGCTTCTCCACAATGTTTTGTGACTTGAAAACATGTAAATGTTTTGGGGACTGTGTGGAGGATCTTGTGGAGCATAGTGATGATACCTTTACTGGTAAGGCTGCCCTAAGCCCAGGGTGTATCAGATTGTCATAGTACCAAGTAAGTCTTCTACTCTGTCCTTGACACAGTTGTGGCACTACGATGGAGGCTGTACTGAACTTGTAAGTGTGCAGTTGTGCCTTACCTTTGCTGCCTTCCCAGCCTTTCCTCTTTCTTACGTTTGGACCCAGGTGTGCAGGTCTCAAATGGAGCTTTTTCACTGCTGTCCTGCATCTCCTTGTTCCAAGTGTTCTATTTTCTACCTGTGGCTTTCAGGGGAGAGAGGTTTTTTTGCACAACAGTTTTTTAGGAGGACTCTGCATCACTAATAAGCAGCATCTTGTAAATGTTTTGGTATAGACTTTATACAATACTACAGTGGGGGAGGTATCTTGCAAAGGGGAAGGTCACTCGTTTTACCACGGGCAGCTTAAGTACAACTGTAAGGCAGACACTAAATATACACTTGAGATTCATATGGAAATAGGTATAAGAAGGTAGAGGCATCTCTGGTACTTTTTTCCTGGCCCTGAAATCTGAAACAACCGAAAATGCTGCTTATAACAGTTTGCAAGCATGCTGTTTCTGCTCCTTATGATTTCCTGAGTAGATACAGAACTAGAAGAGTAGTTCCCAAAGGGAATCTCGTCTTTACATTTGACTACTTCTTGGAAACAGAAAAATCCCATCCGTTGTTTTGTTTCCTAAATACATCCCTCCACCAGCAGAATTTACTGAACTCTTCCAGGTGGAAAGTTTCCTGATTTCTAGTAGTGTTCTCTGCTACTTCTACCCTCTGCTTAGGCATTGTGTACATGTGACAGAAAGAGAGAAATGGTTCATGGTAGTTCAGCTGTGAGAATAATTTGTTCCATTAGTCTTTGGTGACCAGTGCTGTCGAGAGTTCTCATCTCTTCCATGGTCTTCCTTCTATTCTTCTCTGTTACCCAACCTAGCATAAACAGAAGAGTAGAATTGAACTGTGCTTAATTTGGGCCTGAAAGACAAACAGGACAAGCGTTTTCAGTAACTCACTCACTCCCTCCCTCTCTCTCCTTCACTCTTTCCTTCTCTCTCTCTCCCCTTTATTGTTTCTAAGTATGTACAGAATATATACACAATTTTAACACAAAGTAAGAATTACTATGAACAAGAAAAAATGGAAATGGAAAAGTAGCTTAGTGTGGTGCAGTGATTTTTCAGAGAAAAGGTTGCCTATAAGATTAAGAAAACAACTGAAGGTCAGTCTTCTGAACATATCAAGACTCTGGCTGATGGTGGAAAATTATTTTTGTGGAAATGCTTAGCAGCTCACTGCAGATTTTGCAGAATCTCTCATCTTACTGAGGCATTTGTTTTAAAAGACATTTTTAAAAGCTGTTATTCTGTATATGTGAGGGTTTTTATTTAGAAAAAGTAGGAATTGTTGCAAAGTTCCCTATCCTTGGTTTGGGGGTTTTTTTGCATACTTTTTAATAACTTAAAAAGTATTAAAACCTGGAGGTATATGGATAGCAGAAGCTGTTTTCTTTCAGGGTTCTTCAGGTTTCTGATCTCTTAAATATGTTACTGAACAGTCAGGATGTAACTAATATTCACTGACCTCCTCTCTGCTGTGGGACAATCCTGTCATGTTGTAGTATGTCCATACAACTTGTCACTGAGCTATTTGATACCTCATTCTGTTTGCTCTACAGAATTTGTATAAAATCTATTCTGAAAGAAAAAAAAAATTAAACACTTTATTTCTCATGTTGAAAAATGCAGTATGGCCTTTGATGGACGTTTTCCTGCATATTTGGGAAATAAACTTAGTGCATAAAGCAGGAGGAGTTGTAAAACATGTAGAGTGGGATGGCAGTTTTCATGTCTCCTGGTGTATTTTTTACACTGTATTTTAAACCTGCTGGAGGGATGAATGATAGATGTGAGTAATTCCAATTCACGTGAAAGAAGAGGGCATGTTTGATGCACATCTTGTTGTCTCCACTTGTTCTCTCATCATTTCTGTCAGTAGTTACAGGGATGATCTTTATAACTTTTGTTTAGCCTGTGAAATGGATATAAAGGCCTGTCAGACTACCTTTTCCAATATGTTTTCTTCTGAGGAAACAAACCTAACGTAAATGTCACCTGTGGTTGAGCAACTGTAGCAGATGGAGCATTGAATTAATGGTTCTGAGAGGCAAGCCAGGAGAGATAATGAGATAAATACAGCAGATATAGTACATAATTCAGAAAACTTCCTGTGATTAAAAATGAATTCAAAGAAAAAGAGTATATCTTCAAAAGTTAAGAGTGTTTAAAAATCACTTTATCTTTTGTACTTTTGGAAAATTGTTAAAAATCATTTACAACTATGTTAATAGGGAAAATTCCCCTTTAATTAAATTAAAAGGGTATTTTTCAGCTGTTGATATTACATTGTTTTGTACATTTTTATATATGCCAAAAGGTAAGGAATTTGTTTATAAGCTATATCTAGTATAATACCTCATGGTTTGTGGCGAGACACTCTCTTAGTGAAAAATGATTATAAAACTAAACTGATTGCTGTATTGAAAACCATATATATTGTCATCAAGTGAAGAGGAAGGACTGGTGTTAGAGTAAGTGACTTGAATTTAACAACTGCTAATATGTAGGAAAGTGATGTTAGTGCAACTCCCTTGCTGATGTTTATTTTCTGGGTCCAGAAGCAATTTGTATGCTGGCAGAAGGTTTGGAGGCTCTGCAGAAGTCAGCTGACAATAAACTAAAGGAATATATGGGTGATTCATGTAAGGCTAAGTTGCTCCTCACTAGAGATAATTTGACCTCTTTACCATTTCAAGGCTGAAAGGACTGTGGTGACAGACCATAATAATAGAGATTGTAATACAGAGAAACTAACTGATTTAATAGCTGGGCTAAAGCTGGTAATATGGTGATTTCTGATGGCCTAAGGTTGCTCAGCTGAGAACTTCACAGAATTCAGCAGGTATTCCTGAGAAAATGTGCTTGGTTTCATGTTCTCTCATAGCAACCAGCTGGCTGCTATGAAAAGAGCACCTTTTGACCAATCCACCAAAAGGCTTTGGAATAGAAAGTTCATCCACTGTCTGAGGTGGAAAGTGAGTGCTCTTAGTGACAGGCTGAAAGACTGGGGATGGAACATGTACAAGGAACACCTGAGAATGCAATTGGGTGTACTTGTTCAATCAGATCATGTGCTTTTCCTGTAAACTGTGGTGAAGAATCCACAACCCACTTCCCCCTTCTTAAATTAGGGTGATTTTTCCACATGTAAAAAGTCTGTGTCCAGGGCACATCTTTTGCCATCTGATTAGTTCCACGGGAACTGAAATGGAGAAAACAGCATTTTAGCCTTCAAGGCTATGCTGTGGACAGGAAGGCTGCAATGATGGCATTTCAAGGTATGGTTCTTGATAAAGTTGTCTTAAAGCTTTGTTTGTTTGCCTCCACATGCTGTAGTGTAGCTTTCATTCTTTATTTAATCTGATTTTTCTGATCTTAATGATACATCTGAAGTGATGTGGAAAACATAGTAGTAGTGTGAAGTTTTAATGGTGAAAACTTCTGTAAGTTTTGCATGGTGCACATATATAAACTTTATTTTCCTACCTGAAATGTGAAGTCATCTTTCTAAGTACATTTTAATTATCTCTAGTACTGTGTTGTACAGGAAAAGGAACTTACTAGGAGTGGTTCGGGAGACATTCAGAATGAAATGAAGGCAAGATCTTTGCTGGTCCTTTACTGACAGAAGTGAGAAGGCTGTATTCCTCCTTATTAAAGTCTTGATGACAAATGAGTATGAATATTTCATTAGGCAGAAGAATACTTTGTTACCATTCAAACTTGGTCTTACTCTTGCATTAATTCCAGAGACCTACAAATCAGAATAATTTTATCATTTGTGGCAAAGACTAATGTTGTTAAATAATACATACTGAATTGCCAGGATTCTACAGGAGCTGTTTATTTAATAGAAGGAAGAAAATTATTAAATTTGAAATTAGGTTTTGGGAGAGAGGATTTTTTTAAAAAGCTGTCTCTGAAATAAGGTTCTATTTTACAGTGTGGCTTTTTGTGTAATTAAATATTGGTTGTCTAAATAATTACTTAGCTAAGAACAAAATGTCCTTATGGCCTCAAATGCTTGCTTATTCTGTGTGAAGGAGGAAAAGAAAAAGAAAAAATTACAAAAAGGAGTTTGCCTGCCTTAAAATATTAGCATAACAAGTTCCACACTACATTCCTTTTTATTTCAATGAACACTTTCTATATAAACAGTGTTAACATAAGAAACAGACATTAAACATTCATTTAAGAGTCTGTGAACCCTAACAGTTATAACCAGGTAATGCTGTAGTACGTGTATCTTCATTTGTCTTCCTCTTTTAGAAGGTGAAAATAGTGATCATGAGGAAAATGTATCCAGTCATGTGTTAATCAGGCTCTTTGATCTCACTGGTTTCGCATCTTGATACACACTCACAGATCTGTAGATCTGCAGGTCTCACTGCTCATTGGTTTGAAAAGTGTGCAAGCTTTTGCATGTTCTGAGGGAGGCTAGAAGGAAAAAGGCTCGAGTAAAGTACCAGTAGGTGCTCTGCAGTGCGGGCTGGCTGCCCTGTGAGGGCAGATGAGCCAGGAGCCACGGGTGCCAGTGAGGCAGCAGGGCCAGTGGCCACACTGAGCTGGGGCATCCTGTCAGGGCCCCAGGCAGCCATGGGGGCAGGCCCAGGGTAACACCTGCTCAGCTGACAGTGCAGTGACTGCCAGGTGAGTCTGGAGGAACAAGGCAGACTCAAGGTCTGTTGAGCAGATCAAGTCCATGGGTTAGTGCTCGGGTCCGGATGAGTGGGGTACCTGCTTAGGCAGAGACGTGGCTGTAGGGTAGCCTGGACAGGGGCCAAGGACCATAGCCTCTGGTTAAATGCAGCTGCCAAGAGAAGTAAATGCCCTGACACTGCAAGGTTCTGCAAAATGAAGTAATCCATTGTGCTGCTTGTGCTGGGCATTATTCTGGGCTCGTTGTTGTAGTCGATAGGCAGTTTTACGTGCTGATCTTGCTTCAGTCAGAGCTCACGTGCCTGTCTGCTGCAGGTATGTTTCCTGCTAATGCTTTGGATTCATGAACACCTTCATTATGTCAGAATACAGCCCACTCAAGACTAGAGTCATTCTGGCATGGATGACACAATCTAATTGCTTTGTCAAGGATTAATTCTGGATTTTGCAGTATTTTCCTTAAATTCTCTACCAGTGACCTATTTAACTTTTGAACTTGCATGATTGTCTCTTCATCTTTTGATAGTCACATTTTTAAAGTGTTTTTTTCTTTGTACATGTAGTAAAACTCCAGCCTGTAATGGATTTTGTTTTTATGTGGAGTACCATATGGCTTCTGATTTTGTGACATTGCGCTGCACTTCCTGCACTGTACTTCCTTTCTACATGTGAATTAGCAAATACATCAACTGCTTTAGAATCTGTCATCTGAAAGGTTTTTCTTCCTTTTTCAGTGACAATCAGTAGTTGAATACAGAATGAACTCTGGTTTACAGCTCCTCATTTTTTCACCTCCCTTTTTATTCCTGGAGTCCAGGAGGCCTGTGAATAATTTCTGAAATCATTGTAGTTTTGAGATCCGTGAGAGAGTTATTGTTCAGAGAACAAGTCCAGCAGAATGTAGCTTTCCCTAACCTGTGTCTGTCAGATGGGTTGGCTTTTTCCCCCTAAAGCTAAGATATGGATTTGCAGTTCCAAAATCATTATTTGTTTGTGGCTGACCTTTTCAGTAGTGATGAGAGGAAAGCAGCATGCATAGTCTGTAACATTATTTCCTAATGTTTGCAAGTAGTACCTTTGCTGCCAAACTGCTGACAGTAGTATTTCCCCTGTGTTCTGGACTGAACTAGGCAAGGGATCTGTAGTCTTACCTTGGAAATGCTTTGTTACAGCATCCTTCAAAATTAGGATTGCATGCTATGCAACTGTCTAACTTCAGCAGCATTCATTATCACATGCAACTTCTGCTAAAAGACTTCCTTTAACCAAGACACATCTTGATCCCATTTATGTGTCTCCTTAAAGGATGGTTGTGTATTTACAACATGACACATACATAAATGTTACCATTTAGAGAGGCTTTTTTTCCCTGAGGTTAGACCATTTTGCAGCTAATGTTATGCTTCACAATAGACTAATACATTGTGAGAAGTTGAGCCAGGTGTGAAAAATCAAGTGTGTTATGGGCTAGGTGAGACTTTTCACATGAGACATTTCAGGACTGATCTGAGTCTAAATGGATGCAGACCTTTTAAAAAAGTTATTTTCTATTCTCTTTTGACTTTACAAACCTTGGTGAACTGCATTGTCTTATTATGAATGCAGTAAATAAATTCTTTTTCTAGCTGTTTATGTTGACCTGGTTTAGGTGTGGGTTGATACCAGTACAGCCAACTAACTTGAAGAAATCTGTGCCTGTAGACTTGCAATCCGTAGGTGGTACTGAACTACTTTCAGACAGCCAGAAGACCAAAGTCCTTCTTGTAAAGGTAGTGGAGTTGCACAGGTTAATGCACAAACCAATACTTCATTGTCTAAGAAGAGAGATTTCCACTGCTGAAGAGGGATCACTCTGGAATGCTAGTGAGAAGCCCAGGGATTGCAAAGGAGTATGGTTAGAGGATGTTACCACACTTTTTACAAATTGGGAAAACAGAGATAGAGAAAAGTGAGAATTTTTTTCTGAGATACATACAAAAATATTCTACTTGGTACCTTAGCCCATTGCTGTACCAAGCTTTCAGGAATAAGTTTCTTCCACCTCCTGTTGCTTCCCACATAGTGGTTGTCTTCACTAATGTAAAAGTTGAGCAGACTGTTAGATCACCATCCCATTTTAGAATTACTTCAGTTTTCATTAGTGAATTAACTGAACATATAAATATTTATGACTATCTCAGATGTCTATTACTACAGGAAATAAATAATTCATTATAGAGAATTACCTTTGTACAATTGATACCACAAGGATATAAATCAGATATGGCAATTTCCAAAAATGCAGCACAATATATTGTTTTTACTGGAGCACCCTCAAGTGAATATCTTGTTCATGCAACCTTTGTTTTTCTAAGCTGGGTAACAAACCTTCCATTATGTGAAGTGTAGTGATGGGAGAAAGTCTGTTTACAGAAATGTGAGTATAGTGAAAGTATGTTGACAGCTGGGACAATTCAAGGAATTTATATACAATATGTAATTTCTGTTTGACATTGGGAAGGTTTTTGTGTAAATCTGTCAGACTACAAGCATCATTTTGAATGCAATTTTATTTGCCCTGTTTGTTAGGCTTCTGCTTCTGTAGATTGGTTGAAATAAACTTTGCACCTGCCAAAAGCTAGAGGAAAAAAAGAACAAAAGGAAAACACAGAGGAAAAATTAAATTTTGATGACTGAGTGGCATTAAATAAAGGACTGAATACTCAGTGTGACAAATCAATTATCAAACTTTAAAGTGGGAGGCTAGACTTCAGTGGGAGGTTTTGGTCACACAGTGCATTTGAAGAGGAATGACCTAGCAAGGCAGGCCAGAAGATTAAAGGAAGGGGATTCTTATCAGCCATTTTGAAGGAAAATCAGCCTCTCTTTTCACAAAAAGCCAGCATGCTGCAGAGATCAGGTGGAGGGACTTAGAATAGAAGAGTAAATGACACAAGCTTGAAAGAAGAGACTGGGGACTCCTGGTTAATAGTGAGAAGCTGAAAGAGTTTGAGATGTCAGGAAGCTGAGACAGTGAAGTCAAAACAAGATGTCTGTTGGTTTTACTGTTTATTTATGTTCCTTGCAATAGCTGAAGGGGTTTTCAGAAACCCTGTGAAGTCTGTGCATATATTTATTTCACCTCACACATATATTTAAAAATACTCTTGCTGTGGAGCTGAGAGAGGGTTTCAAGGCATGGGAGAACAAGCTGCCAGCGTGTCTCTGTGGCTGGCTGAGATAGTCCACAGAGTCCCCTGTCTGATGAGAGAAGCCAAAATGAACATGCTTTGAGCTTCAAGGGACACTTACAGCAAACCATGGGGCTGCCTCTGCACTGTTACCTGGCAACAGCTGATGAGACTTCTGAGAGGGCGGTTGCAATAGGACATTAATGTGTAGAGAGTTGTAGCTTGAGATGTCTGTGTAGGAGACAGCTTTCAATCCAAGGTATTACTGTTGAAAGGTACTAGTTTGTCCAATTTGTAAATAGAACCTGAAGCATATATAAAATATGATTTCTGCAGTATAGGAGGTGAGTTGTAGGCAAGAGTATCTCTTGAGTTCTCCAAACTCCTAGGATTGTATTTGAAATGTAGACTCTGTTTGTAACGTTATCTTGTAAAAGGAGCATCCTAATTACACTGCTTCACTCATAACATATAAAGATATCCTTCTTAAAAGGATAATGTCAGTTTCTGTTCTGCTCATCATGCTTTTATTGTGCTTCAAACTTTGTTCTTTTAGCAGGTACTCTCTGCTTTAACAGTAAGTTAGGAACTGGGGCTATTTGCAAAAGATATCTTTACTGAAGGGGAAATGACCCACTGTCATATGAAGTGCTAGAACATAATGGCTGAACGTGAGGCATTGTTAAAAATCTAATACAGTAGATCCTGTTTCATATTGTCTGTACAATCTAATCTGCTTTTAGTGTACCTTAACTGATATCTCAGTTCAGTGCTTCTTGTGGTGACACAACTATCTATTATCTTTTTCTGTTTTTTCCAGTGGTATCAGAAAATGGTTTTTCTCTTTTGAGTTCGGGAACTCCACAGTATTGAACACAGAGCTGTTGCATAAACTGAACAGTATGTATAAAAGAAAACTAAAGTGCTGCTAATGAACTGTTAAAGGCTGATTATTCCAGTTTATAGTTACTGTAACCAGTTTGTGATACAGCATTCTTACCTGTCATATTTTTGCTGTGTAAATTAAGTTCAGGCATTCTCTTAAGTTTCTGCCAGACCATCTGCAGGAGCCCAAGAGTTAATCTGGGAGGAAGGCCAGTTTGGTACTTTATTCTATGTTTAAATTCTGTTCTGAAAGTTCATGGGCAATTTTGTTGTTGTTATTAAATTGTTTCTCTTCAAGATCACAGCTCTTGGAGGCATTAATCTCCTTCAAATCCCCTGAATCAGTAGGAATTGAAATTGATTAGTGCTTCTCAGTGTGAAATAGCTGACAGGAGCAAGCTCTGAGAATTTTTGCTCTTGTCTATATTGGCATCTATTGTTTCTCCTGGGGTGCTTGTATCTTTTCACTTAATGGGATAGCTGAGTATTTTGGTGGTGTGTTTTTGTGTTAGTGGACATTAGGCCTAAATGTCAATTGTGTAGACTTTATGGCATCTTCCCTTGTATGATAAAGATAAATCAGATCTTTCTTACTGGTGACCATACATCAGAATGTGTAGTAAAGTGGACCAAGGTCTAAATTACTCTTCAAATTTATAAGGCCAGACATTTTACTGGATTAATATCTGAGAGAATTGGAATACTGCAGCAATATTGTTTGCTATTCCCAATATAGAAATGCATAAACCAGGAAGAGGAAGATAAGAAAAGCTCCACCAGTAGTTATATCAGTTTGCTGAGGCATTATTCTTTTTGCTTTCTGTTAATATTAACAAATGGTAAGGTCTCTTTTGGGTTCAGATCAGAAAACAAAAAAGCTGGTTTTGTTACTCCCTGTAGATTAAGGCATTATTTAAAAACATACAGAAGTATAATGGCTCTGAGCAGCTTCTGTGTTTATCACTATCTGTACCCCCAAAACCCTAACTGATTTTCAAGTTCACTGTGAGCAGCAGTGGATATTGGCATTGTCCAGCCACCTTTAGATAGTCACAGAATCACAGAATATGCTGAGTTGGAAGGGACCCACAAGGATTGAGTCCAGGTCCTGGTCCTCCAGAGCACTATCCTCAAGAGTCACACCATGTGCCTGAGAGCATTGTCCAAATGCTTCTTGACTTCTGTCAGGCTTGGTGTTGTGACCACTTCCATGGGGAGCCTGACCACCCTTTGGGTGAACTTTTTCCTGATATCCAAC
>VZRX01009161.1:189423-204094 GCA_013398075.1 Notiomystis cincta | reverse complement strand
TGTATCTTTAACAGGGCCTGTCCAGCAATCCCGTCAGGATCCATCCCTGCATGCTGTATAAAGTCTTGCCTGAGACATTCTAGCCATTCAGTTGGTGTTTCTTCCTTCCCCTGCTGGTTCCTGAAAACTTTCTTAATGTTATTACTTCTGCCTAATTCCTCTTATTATGAGGTTTCAGTAATCGTTCATGTGTCTCTGGCTGCTCTCATCATTGGGATCCCATCGATGGGATGCTATAGGCATCTTATTTTCTTTGCCTTGCCGATTTTCCCTTTCCCAGATCCTCATACTGGCCATTCTGATCATCTGTCGCTCTTCTAGTGAGAATAAGACCCTCATTATAAAATCCAGTTCCTCCCAAGTAGAAATGTTAGGACCAAAAATATTGGTCCACCTGTTCGGACAGTCCAATAGGATCCTCCCGGAGTTGCTTTATTTCCTTTTTAAGCCCCCTTACTTCCATGGCAGTCAATGGGACATTTGCATACCCAATTCCACCATGGACCCCTCCCATAGGAACTTCCCAAAGGGGGAACATATTAACTCCAGGAGGGGCTCTCCTATCACCCCCAAGTTCAGCTGTAGATGTGAGCGCTTCTCTGCTTCGGTTATGTCCATAAGGACCCTCACTGTCGAGACATACAGTTGGCCCTCAAGGGGATCAGCTCACCAAGGCAGTAGCTCCTTCAGAACAGGGGAACTGGGTAGAGATATCATAGAATCTGTCTGTAAACTTGGGTCTTTTTCAATGGTCAGAGCTGGAACTGCGGGGGAACATGTATTTTCTGGATAGATTAAGGCAGGAGGCACTGGTAGTCTTGCCTCTGGCTGGAGGACTGGAGCAGGAGATGCAGGTGGTAGTATGTCCAGAGGGTCCCATTGTCTAATCCTTGATTGGCTTTCTTCCTTCTTTGGATTCTTCTTTGCCACCTTCCTTACCCTGGCCATGTTCACTTCCAGCCAGCAAGCCGCATAATCAATCTCCATCTGACTGGGAGCCTCCCTTTTCACGTGTGTGTTTAAAGCCTGAAAATTCCAGGCGTCTCTTGACCCATATTTGGGCCAGGAAATCTGGCCTTCTCTAATTTCTTCTTGAGGCCACTTCAGCATACTATATTGTATCATTTTGATTCTATTCTTCTCTTTTGTAGACGGGTTCTCCTCCCAGTGAGTTAACATGGGCCCTAGAGGGCTGTCAGGGGGGAATGGTAGGGATGCCCTTTTTACCTCTCCCTTTCTTGCCTATTTTGCTTGTCTTTCCTCCCATTTAGTCTAGGCTGAGCTCTTTTGGTTGTCTGCCTGAAGCAGGATAACCATCCTTAATTCAAAATGGCCACCGGTTCCCCAAAGGGGCAGACACCCTCTCAAACAAAATGGCGGCCAGTCCCACAAGATGGCGGACCTTCCCACCAAAACAAAATGGCGGCCACCAGGAGTCTGCTGCCACTGAAACCCAAGAATGCACCTCCCCAACCCAGGCACAGAGGAGGTGTTTAGCACTAAAGAAAAGTGAGCCTCCCTCAAAAAGTGAAGCCTCTTTCTAACACACACAGAGCACGATCACAGTCACTGCAATGAACACAACACCAAGAAAAATAACTTTATTGAAGTGCAGTTCCCAATTCTTTCTAACCCAATCATGCCCATATACACCAACAATATCAACCTCACTGTGTTCTTCCCTCCTCTGCTCTTGTCAGACTCAGGGGAGATCCAGCCATTGTCCAATCTCCCTCTCCCTACCCAGTACATCCACAGCACACCCTGAACTGGGGGAAATCCTTCTTCTTCCCTGGAATTCAGGCAATGCCCAACCACAGCACAGTTCCACTGTCCCTCCCCAGGGCACTCCCAGCACACACCGGACTGGGAGGAAATCCACACCACTTGTTCCTTCCCAGTCTGGACTGGGGAAAATGCCCAGGTCTCTGGGTGGACTGGCCCTGAGAACCTCACTGCCCTGAGAACCTCACTGCCCTTCCCTCACTAGAGGGGAACATTCCACCACAGCGGCTTCCCTGCTCTGCTCTTGGACTCATCATGGTGCTTATATAGCATGTGAAACATTTTCCCCCAGGGAGGCTCTTTCATCCTTCAAGCCTCTCGCTTCGCCCCTTCCCCTGCCGATCTTCTGGCAGAGGGACGGAGCCGCAGTTAGAAGGGCTCCACACTCGCTCCAGGGATCTGGAGAGCCAGTCCCTGTCTCATTCACACACCCTCTCAGTGCCTCCCCAAACCGCCCCCCTCGCAGACTACTTACAATCCTGTTCGTCCACAGGTCGGTGCCCAGCTCATGGGCTACTTCACCCGGAGGGAGCTGGATCTCTGCTCTTCTGAGATCTTCCTTTGCTGCGCAGGGCGTCCCTTCTTGTTTCTCTGGGATTTCAGTCTGCCACCCCGACAGCCCCAGAGGGATTTCCTCAGGAGCTGTGGGAGGGAGACTTAATCCCGGATGAGTTCCCCAAAATTGTCAAAAATGACAAAGCCAATTAAAAAAAAATATTAAGTGCTTTATTAACAAAAAAAAAACCAAACAAAACCTTTCTAATTAACAATCCAGGACTCAAAGCTGGCCGTGGGCCAGGCTGCGAAGCATAGGGAATGATGCCAGGTTCTCAGCCACCAAAGGGCAGGGCCAGAGCCCCCCCAGGAGGGGAGGTTCGATTTTTATACCCCCAGGTTGGATCTCTTCCTCTCTGTTCTCTCCTCCCCTCTGACTGCTGCTGCTTCGCTCGTTCATATCCAAGGGGTATGGATTGGGCTGCTTTAGGCCAAGGAGGTTAAATATTTTATCCTGCTATGTTAATTAGGGGTCTCAGCATCCATGTCCTCCCCCCCCCNNNTTAACTAATTAATTATTTCTTCAACCTCCATAACTAATTAAAATCCACAACAATTTAATTAATGTATTAACATATTACAGCAACCCATCCCTCGATCAATATACAAAAGCAAACTTAATTCTATTTGTGACAGTTCTCAACCTAGGGTTAGCGTTCTGAAAACAACAAAGCCCAGCTTTTCAGGGACACTGCAGCTGTAAAAGGAATGCCACAGCCAGCATGACTCTGCCCTAACATTTCTCCATCCAGAACATTTTTCTTGGAAGACCATCACCCCCACGTGGCTTTTATTTCTCTACTTAGGGTTAAGGTTACGCTTAGGGTTATGCTTTGCGTGATGTTTAGGTTTCTGAAAACCACAAAGCGCAACTTTCCAGGCGCGCTGCAGCTGTAAAAGGAATGCCTCGGCCACCATGGCTCTGCCCCAGCTTTGCTCCATCCACACTTTTTTCTTGGAAGAGCATCACTTCTCTGCTAAAAAGTGAAGACCATATCTAAAGACTTTGTGTGGCTGAATTTGTTATCTGTTTTCATTCTCTCCTGCTGTTCCTAGCTATGTATGGAAGAGGCATCTTGCAAGGGTGAAGCTATTCTCAAATGTTCTAAGGTCCAGACCTCAGTTTCCTTGCTACTGTTTGCCATGGTTTTTACCTTTCCTCACAAACAATCCTGACGTATTTGAGGGGGGAAAATACATGGTCTGTGTTATTTAGTGTTGTTCTTATCTTGCTGAATCTAGCTTGGCTTTTTCACTAAAACTTCTATGTACTCTTATAATTTTGAGTAAATTAAACCCTTGTATTTAACAGATGGTTTTAACAAGTAGAAACTATTAATGACACTAAATTCTTCAGCATTTTGGTGATTTTTTTCAGTTATTTTTTTAAAGATGTGAATTGAAGAAACATGATTTATTCTACACAGTGAATATTTATAATCAGTTTCCTGACCCCTGTGGACAGGTACACTGTTCTCTGGGAAAACACTGACTGGATGTCCAAGGCCAGAGAGTGGATGGAGTTACATCCACCTGGCTGCTGGTCAGAAGTGATGTTCCCCAGGGTTCAGTGTTGGGGCCAGTTCTGTATCAAACAGTATCTTTATAAACAATCTACATTCTTAGCATTACAAAACTGAAAGGACAGAGCCTGTGCATTGTGTACATGAATGAGTTTGACAATACTTAATTTGGCTCTGAAAATACATATATTTTCGTTGGAATGTGCATTTCTAGAGTCTACATTTCACTCTCAATGCTTGTCTCCCACTGGCCTGTCCTCTCCTGTTCTTCCACTGCATGACTTACTGCTATTATTCTCTCATTTCTCATGCACTTGATGAAAATGTAGCACTTAAGGTTAAAAAAGGAACTCTTTCTTGTTTCATCAGGATCTCTTTAGTTTGCCCCATTAACTGGTTCGAAGGGGACTTTTGTCTTTCAGCTGACTTTTCCTTTCACAAAAGGCTTTAATTCCTCTTAAAGGCATTTTCCTATCACAACTGGATTTTGCTGGCTTTAACTTCAAAATTGTAGTAAGGCACTTTGACATCCAGAGTGCCATTCTCCTCTCTGCCTCATGAGAGCCCTTTTCTGCCAGTGTTGGACCAGCTGCCCCTGTCTCAGAGTACTGGCAGTAAGTTTGCCGTTGTTTGGCCTTCTTTTGCCTTGCTCTCAGCTCAATTCAGTGTTTTATGACTTGATTAAATGCAATTATTCATTATTGTGAGTTATCTTCAAAATCTTACCTTTTGAAGAAAGGGCAAAAAAGAAAGAGGCTTCAAGCCTTCTACAAGTGAAATGTTTCAGACTTGTAGATGATGATACTGAAAAAATTGTATAGGGACGAAGAAGTGTTGATTTAGTGAAGTGTCAAAAGTGGTCTTTTCTACTTTGTTTTATTTTGTTTTTTTTTTTTTCCTTGTTGCTACTAATCTAGAACTAATTAGGGTGATGATATTTCTATTTTTCAAATGATTTGAAGAAATGAATGTGTGAGTATTTCCAGTGCTAGGTCAGGTCAGTTGTGATTGTGTAGACACAATAAGTGGCTTGAAAACTCTTGAAAAGTTCCATGAATGGGGTTTCCTCAACCTGAGCAGTAGATCTAAGTACAAAGGAAGGAGCAGAGAGCAAATCACTCTGAGCAGTAGGGCTGAAATGCCTTAATAAAGCTGATTTATTGTTGCTACAGTTACTGGTGCTAACAACTGACATCTTTGCAACAGCACAACACAACTTTCAGCTTTTGATTCACAAGATTTTTATTGGGAGGAATAAACTAGAGATACTTCTGCAATGTTTCCTCTGTATTGGTTTTTACACTTGCATAATTTCTTTCCATATTTTAATATGCACCTTTGTTTGCAGCCATTAGGTTGCTGGTTATAACCCTTATATTTTCTTTTATCAGTGCTGTTAAATCTGTTAAGTTGTCATTCAAACTGTGTAAGTTTCAACCTGTTCATCAGCATGTCTCTCACTAAACACAATTGACACACATTGAGCTCTGGGGTGACAGCATTCTTGGAGGAAAAAAAAAAAACAAACAAACAGAAAGCAGCCCACTGTCTTGTTTAAATTAAACAAAGATGCAGGAATCCAGTACCACACCCCACTTTTCATCAAAACTGGAGAGGCTAAGCATTCCTGCTCCTGAAAAAAGTGAACAACTAAGCATCAGCACAGCCAAGGCAGACAGCAAGTATTCAAACTCTGGTGCAAAACTGCTAACAAAAAGAAATAGATGTATTCAATTATCATAAACCATTTGTCTCATTGACACAATTATATCTGAAGACTTGTGCAGAACAGCAAATGCACAGGTAAGAGTCCAAGACAAAACTCATAGAATGAGAAATTTCTTCTTGACTCCAAAAGAGAGATTTTGGTATTTTGGGTTTCTTCTAGAGCTGGCTGTTAGAAGTCAAACAAAGATGTTGCATAACAGAATTAACATCCTTAGTTGTCTATGGATTTGTTCCTCATCCTCTGGTTTTCCTTCCTCATCCCCACTGTAGCCCTTCTACCTGATATATTTGGCTGAGGAGAAGCAACAGCGCTCATGTACAACTGCATACTAACCACAACTTCCTGACTTAATATCTGGGGGTTGTCACTTGATAACATAATGACCTAAGTTATAAGTTATTCTTTAATGATCTACTCAGCTCTTTTTTTTTAATAAAACCTGTAAGACTTTAATTAATGTATTTAAGGCAGCTTCCTTTGTCAAACATATTCAAATTATGGCTAATGTATTCAAAAGATAGAGGGGAGTGCAGTCTCTTTTCATAAAGTCAATCTGACAGAACATACAAACTCATTTGTCCATCATGATGAAATGTGCTCTTGCTCTAAAAGTGTGCTGTCAGGTCTTTGGGTAATTATTGGTGCCACATTCTTTAAGGATTTGGTAGCCTCACAAAAATGCCCTTACCAACACCAAAAGAATTGAAATAAAGGAATAGCAGCAGCTGGTCTCTGAAACTGAAAAAAATTACCTGCCTAATTAATAAAAGACTATTAAAAGAGATGACTGAGGGCCTATCTGCCATTTAAGAAACCGATTTTTCATTAACATTGATTTGCATTAATGTTCTATCTGATTAAACAGAATAGTTTGGATTTGGAGTAATATTTGAATTTTTGGTAGTAATTCATAGTATGAATTTGCTAGCTTTAATGGACAGAAGGAATTGGGAATGTAATAATCCAAATATTGTACAGACTTACTGTCTTACATAAAAAGGAATATAAAATGTTACTACAACCAGTCACATCTTTCTATAATGTAAAATATTTTTATCAGTTCCTTAAATCTGCTTGTTGTAATTTGAAAAACACAAATTTAGTGTTTAGTGGTTTTAGATGTTCAATACATTGTCTGCAATTGGTTGCCTTCTTTCTATCAACTTAATTTTAGAGGAAGATGTAGAAGACAAGTATGAAGAAAAATTGTATGAGGCATACAATTCAAATACAATTGGAAAAATGCAGTCATACTTAAAAGTATGCTAGTGACATGCTTAACCATAGGCTGGGGTCTGACACTACATTTTAGAAGTGTATTGTATTTCTCTAGCTGTCCTTAGTTTGAGTAGCCACAAAATACTTGGTGATTCCTACACATTCAAAAAGTGACCTAATACAGTGAAATGTGACCAGACTTTAATGGAGAGAGCACAGTAAACAGTCATCACTATAGAAACTCTTCCTTCACTTTGAGGCTACATCATGTAACCTGTCTAGGGCTTCATGATCAAAATATATATTCTCGTAGTAGGAGAAATGCAGAGAAACTTTCAGTCAGTAATGGTTCATGCATTCTTCGAAATTGCAGTTTGATTTCAAGAAAAAAATACCCCAAATGCTGCTCACCTCAGCTCTCTCCAGCTGAACTGCTTTTCTTTAAGAAGAGATATATAATCCATGGAATTGTTTTCACAACAATTTTGAGTCATACTGTTATGTTTATACAACATACAATTTCAATAAATCATCCTTCATCTGAATAATAATGTTTAGTTCAATGCGCATTTCAACATTGAACAATTTCAAACTCTGCATTGCTTTCGGTGCCACTTTTTGTGCTTCTTTGTTATATTCTTCTATTTTTCTAAAAGTATCTTATTTTGATTTCCATGGCTTAGTTTTTGTTTCTCAGTTTTCTATTTTGACTCAAGTATTTCTTGCTGTCTTTTCCAAAGCAATATAATCAATTCAGTGTAGTATTAAAATATTTCACTATATAATTAACTTCAGGTCTTTCAACACTTGCTTCTTATATGAAGTACAAAGATATTTTCTTTACGAAGTCAATAAATTAAAACTCTACAGAGCTTAATGAAATTTTAATGAAATGTTTGTTTATCACACTATGGTATTTTCTTCCATTCTCAGTTTTGATATGGGTAAATGTAACTTATATTTCCTAAATGTCTTTGTGAAATATAAGGAATAAATGCAAGCTGCATTAATGATTACTGGTTAATACTTGTTCTTTGTATAAACACAATTGAGCGATATTATTTTTTTAGTTTTATTCACATTCTTTTAAAATGGAACATATGTTTCAGTCCTTTAAAAGAACCCCATAATGTTGGAATTAGATTCACCACTTATGCAGTGTGTTCTTTTGCCATTGATTGCTTTACTTTTTTTTTCTTTCTTTAACTGTCTGGTTCCTTGAATAAAAAAACACACCCAAACCAAACAAAAAACCAAAACAACAACAACAACAAAAACACACACACACACACACACACAAAAACTCAAACAAAAACCAAAACAACAAACTAACAAAAAGCCACAACCCAGACCCAAAACAAAACCCAGCAGGAAGTGGATTAAGAAGTGATGTATTTGAAGTGGCTGCAGGATGTCATTTGGTTTGCTGATATGTGGTATATAAAGGACCTTTTCTTTCTTTCCATAACCCTGTAGTAATAGAAATGTGCAGGAGTCTCACAAAGCAGTGAAGGGGAGGAATGAAATGAAGGGCTCAATAATACAGATTACAAAAAGGAAGATGATTTGTATGAATTGATTGATTTTCTGGGGAGTTTTTGAGTGACCTCACTAGGTTACATGGATTATTTTTTTTTTATAAAATGCTATTTCTAGCACCATATTTCTCATTCATGAGGTGTTTTCTTCAGTGTTTTATCACCACACAATTTTTGTGTGTTTTTCACGTTTAAAAAAAAAATCTATGAGTTAAAAAAGAAGGATAAAACATAGAAGAAAAATGACATATTACTGGGCAGGAGAATGTTTCCATTTTAATGTACTATTAAATCCCTAATTTCCAAGACATTTTTTGAAGTTGGCCCCACCTCCACCCTTATTTTCCTTTCTTTTTTTTCCTTTTGTCTGTAATTCCAAGCTTTTTCTTTACAGCTACATTGGATAAGACTGTAAGTCCATTCTTTTAGCATAGAAGGGGATAAAATTTTCTGTGGCCAAAGGAGAGATTCTTGCCTTCAGTTTTAATCCTTCATAATTCCCACCCCCTTTAAACTCCTACAAATTGTGCAGAATAATTCAGATATGTTTCTAGGCTCAAAAGTGTTGAAGGTGGATTTGGTATTTAATTTAACTTTTCCTCATAACTGTGTTCTGAAAGCATGAATGATAAATGAGTTGTGCCAGCCTACTCAGTACTGCACTATGAGGAAATACAGTCTTTTCTACAGAAGATACTAGTGAAAAAAATGTAGGCTAAACAACTTGGATTTCAGCCTCACGATTTTTGAACATGATTGCCAATATCTTAATCTTTATTTATCAAGCTGGCTGTTGCACTGGTGATTGAATGGATATGAAGTGAGACCAAAAGCGCATCCAAGGTATGTTGAACTATTCAAGAAAACTTGGTCCTCTGAAAAAGTAATCATCTTCCTAGTCAAAGTTAGAAAATAAATAACAGCTTGTCATCCACCCCACCAGATTTTATTTAAATATTTGATCTTAAACTGAGTCCCATCTAGTCACCATTGTCACATAAATTAATAACTGAGTATTTCAGATCATACATGTATTTATGGCACTGAAGGACATGGTTTAGTAGTGGAATTGGTAGTGGTAGGTTAACAGGTGGAGTCAAGGATCTTGGAGGTGTTTTTCAACTAACAATTCTATGAATATACAACTACTGATTAAATCTATTTAAATAGTCACTTCTGCTTGGAAAGTGGAACAACTTAGAAAGGCACATGATCAAGAATCAAGAAAGGGAATAGTTGAAGGATGTATAAAGGTTGAGTGAGTTTGTAGAGGAGATAATATTAAGTAGTGTATGCATGGAAAATGAGGATGAAAAGGTATTTTGGAGTGCACAGGTCAAAAGAACATTTACAGCTTTTGTAAGAGCTCGTGAGCAAGCCAGGAGGAGATGTGAATAGAGGATGGCCTTTAGCACCAATGTTTTGAATGAGCTGTGAGAAAAATAAGATTAAAGCACATAGGCAGCATGCAAGAAATGAGTAATTCAATAAGGATAGGATTAGTCTTGATCTGGTTTCTGTCAAGAAGTTGGACATGTAGCTCAGTTTCTTTTGCCTGGATGTTCTCAGTGTGCAGTGCAATTCTGAGGAACAATTAATGCTGTTTTTTTAAATGCCTCTCTTAAAATCGAGCTGCTTATGTTTTAGGGGTGACTGTTTTCTCTTTTTCAAGGGATGTCTTAAGTGGTGGTCTCACATGAACTTCCTAGAATGTAGGCAACTGTAGCTAAGAGCTTCTCATCCTAAAGAAGGGTTAAGAAGTAGAAGAATGACAAAGAATTACAGGGACAAGGGAGTGTTGGTGAGCTTCCTGACTGCTAGAAATCCAAGTTTAGTTCCCCAAGTTCCCCAGCTTATGATTGATTGGACATAAAAGTAGCTATGTTTCTGGCCACAGGAAGGTCAAGTTAAACTGTAAGTCTGAAGGCAGAGCTAATTATGATATGACCTGAAGCATGCTCCTTTCTCAGGGGGCATCCACCGCTTTTGACAAGACTAGGCATCCTTGTCTTAGTTCGTCTAAGAGTCTGTATCTACATTCAAGAACTGGTCTTTCTGCATTTTCGAGTAGCTAAGATCCCACTGCTATTCATGACAGTTTTTCCAATGGAAGAAAAGCCCTATTTATTGATTAGTTGCTATCACCTGACTCTAAAGTTCTCTTTCAAAGTAAATCACTAGAAGCCATAGAAGTCTTAAGTAATCCATAGAGATTTCATGCAATTCAGTGGAATAATCTCTATAAAAAAAATGAAAATTGAACTTTATCTAAAATTTAGAGAAATATACTATATTTTTAATTAAGTTTTCCACATACTGCATTTTCCCTACTTCTATTTAAAATGTCTTTTTGGGAGGATTATATTCCCTAGGTCATTTTAAATCTCTAGGGGTTTCTGTTCTGGAGTGTAAAACATTGCATTTATCATATCTTTTTCTTTCCCTCTTCAAATGGTAATTGTTCTTTCATAATTTTAGAGATTTTTTAATGTCACTATCATGCTGAGGAACAGAGGATTAGACTATTCTACAGCAAATTTGTATTCAATGTGCATAGTTGAATTAATGAGAAAATACATTGAGAAACTTCTTGAAAATCTGAGAGTTGTAAGGAGGTAAGTTTTTTTTCTTATGTTCTGTGAGAAAAAATTCTCTGTAGCCCTTCTTTAAAATGCAGATGACTTTGTGTGCAGAGACAAGAATTGATATATTTTTTTCTGAGCATTTTTTCCTGGACATTCAAAAAGACATGGCATAAGGAACATGGCTTGACTACACCTTCATTTTCAGTTTTCATCTGCAATAGCTGAATGATATTACATAAAAGAATGATAAAAGAATTATGTTCTTACTCTTTATTTGAACTTTTCTCTTTTTTTTTGGAAGGGACTGTTCCAGTCCTTTCCCTTTTAATCAATTCCCATCCCATCACAGGACTACTGCTGTTTTCCCTCAATGATACTATCTATATTTCCCTACATAAACACAAAATTTCCAAAATTGTCCAAAAAGTCCTCTAGGAATTTTCCTCTAAGTCCATTACCCTCTGTATAACTGGAAACTTTTATCCCATGAGCAACTTCTACACACAAATATATTATCTCATAAGTAAGTAATAAATGATAATTAAGTCTAGTCAATAGGAATTTTCTTCCACATGCCTTTGCAGATGCTAAGGGGTAAATAATTTTCTGTTTGGGAACAAGGATTAGAAATCAAACCCAAACATTCATAAAACATACTTCAGAGTTTGTTCTGGTTTTATATTAAACACTTGTCAGTTTACATGCTATACTCTGTCAGAATAACAGTATTTCATACAAAGTGATGATTCACAGCCAATTAAAATATTTGTCCTTTAATGTAAAACATGAAATAAAAGAATTTTTAAAAAATATAATAATGTATTCTAGATATTCATGATTGCACTAGCTAATAAATATAAAAATATATTTTTAAAGAAACACATTCATTTACAAGATTTAGAAGATTCCACACTGACACATAGCGGGTCTTACAAAATTCTTCTAAAAGATTATTTTAAAGTTATTTCCAATTCAAATGCAAGTTGATGTTCTCTGTGCTACCTTTTATAAAATTTTGCAGCAAACTATCATGCATATGTTCATCCTTGTATTTTTCTAGATAAATGCTATTTCTTTTTTATATAATTTCTGTGCTTTTAGTATTAACCCACATGGTCTGTTAGGAAGTTATTCTTTGAAGGACACTGAATTTTAAAGCATTCCAAGACTGCTGATTATTTAGACATTAGGAAAAAAATAAAATAATGAGATGAAAACCAATCCCTCTGTATTCTTGCATCAAAGTTCTGTTGAAAACAAAATATTTTCTTCATAATGTGAGGAAAGAAAACCAGACTCACAGATTCTGAAAGAAATAATTGTTCAGAACATGACTCCATTACACAATAAGTACAAAAGGTTTTGCTTTAAGCAAATTTGGGTATATTTCACATTAGATGAATTAGAAATTAATTTTTTTTTGGCACATAGACCTGAGACTCCATAGATCTTATATATTTTTTTTAATTATTCAGCTGAGTATGTGGACTTAGGCTTTCCATATTACCTGTTTATACCTTTTTATTCTGATTTTTTATATTATCTGGTAAAGCAGATCTTGATTTTTGTCATTGTGTTAAGAAAATGGTGAACTTCACAAATTTAATTTGAAGGTTTACTCTTAGGTCTTAAAACTTGTGTGCATTTCTGAATTTCTATGTAAACTTAAGTCTTTAAGCACAGCTTTCCATCTCATTTGAAATATATTTGAATACCCAAATAAAAAAAAATAAAAAAGCAAACCCAATGCCAATAGCACTATGTATTTTAAAAATGCCATTTTGAAAATATTATAGAAACAGTATCCCATTCCTCTGGTTCAGCCAGGTGAATTACGAGAGCCTTGTTATATGAAAATTTCCTGCATAGAATTCTGGAGGGCAAATTGTTTAGATCTGCCTCTGTTTTACAGGTAGGAATAGCTCACCCTCTTTGGTACTTAGGCTGGCATGTTTAGATTTTGTACTGAGGCAGAGTGTGTTAGTATATGTGGTCATAGGAACTGGCTGAAGTACTTGAAAGAGATCTCACGTCAGCTCACCTAGAACACTCTCCTTATTAACCAAGAAAATTTTCAGCCAATCAGTCCAGTTAATTAAATGATGAACTATTTCATTAATAGCTCAGAGCAAGACTCAAGTGAGAAAAAGTAATAAAAGAGCAGCTGGAAGTATTACTTGCTCTTTGGGGCACTTTTTAATGTTTGTGTAATTGGAATATTTAATCAGAAATTGGAGGTGGCAGTTGCAGATTTGATTAAGGGTGGAATGAATAGGAGATAGAAATTCATAAAAAGAAACTTCAGGTGATGGATTGCAGATTTTTGCTGCAGTGCATGAGCACTTTTTGCATGTTTAGTAATCTGAAATGAAACTGTAGTAGAAAACTGGGAAGGAAGTAATGAAGAATAAAATAGATCAGTGTAAGAATTATGAATACCAGTGTTTATTAGATACCAGTATTGCATGAGTATATGCATTTGTGTATGCAGACACACAGATTGTTGCCCAGATCAGATTTCAGAATATTGGGCAGCCTTGTCATTGTCACCCATCAGCTGTCATGAGCACTATATTGATATCCATGGCTCCATTTGTTCTCTGCTTCTCTTTTTTTTTTTTTTTTAATTACTGTACAAATAAAGTGTCACATTATTTGAATGATTTACCTGTGGCAAAGCATCACCTCCTTTGCAACATAATTCTACATCTAATTCTGAATACTATCGAAGCACTCACATTGAGATCATGGTGAATTTCTACCATATGGAAATCTGTACTGGATTAAATTAGCATTTTCTTGAAAACTTTACAACTTTCAGAGTTTGTGACTGCTGCTTCTGATAAATGTTTTCCTCTTGAGAGAGATAGCATGTTTAGAATGCTGCATTGTGGATGCTTCTACACCAAAAGCAACATGTGGCACATGTTCAGAGCACTTTTATCCCACTCTGAATAGATCTGTTTTACTTACCATCAGATTTAGTCTGAGTTAAATATAATTGTTGTTATGTACTTCTGGTAATTATATACATAGAGAATGGGCTGATTAGGTTCAACAGAATTTTGCTTTTCATTTTGGTGTCCAGCATGCAATAATAGCTTGTCCAAGTGTGCTTTAACCCCAGACAACAACAATGCCCCAGTCAGACACCTTCTTACTCTGCACCCCAATGAGGAGAGAATGGGGGAGGGTGAGAGAATTAGAAGAGTGGAAGAGAGAAAACTCATGAGTTGGGATTAAGACAGTTTAATAGGGAGAGAAAAAGCCATGCATGCAAGCAAAACAAAAGGAGTTTATTAATTGCTTCCCAAGGGCCGGCAGGTGTTCAGTCATCTCCTGGAAAGCGAGGCTCCTTCACATGTAACAGTGACTTGGGAAGACAACACCATCATTCCAAACATCCCCCCCTTCCTCCTTCTCCCTCCAGCTTGATATGCTGAGCATGATGCCATATGCTGTGGAATGTTCCTTGAATCAGTTGGGGTCAGGTGTCACAGCTGTTTCCCCTCTCAACTCCCTGTGTACCCCCAGGTTCCTCTCTGGTGGGGGTAGGGTGAGAGGCACAAAAGTCATTGGTTCTGTGTAAGCACTGCTCAGCAATAACAAACACATCTCTCTGTTATTAACACTATTTCCAGCACAAGTCCAAACTGTGGCTCCTACTCGCTGGCTGTGAAGAAAATTGACTCTCCCTCAGCCAAAACCAGCACAACAACCATGTGTTGTGAACAAAGT